>OX155954.1:26160225-26362302 GCA_944548615.1 Micropterix aruncella | reverse complement strand
GATTTAATGGGCCCAGTGCAGTTGGGCCACTATGACCCATGTGTTAGGTTCGCCCAACTCACACGTCAGCATCCATTCGGTAGCCTCCACGCAGAAGTGCGAGCCCTGGTAGGACTATGTGCCTGCGGGCCAGTTCTCTGGGAATCGCACTTCGGTCGTTTCTGGGCGGTTTGCGCACCGTGCGACCTCATCCAATCGACTGTGCATTTCGACTGATAACCGGGGGCGTCTGGAAACGGCTTTGTTTCCTGTAGAGCGGGGGTGGTGGTTAACCTTACGGCAACTGTTCTTGAAACGACCAATCGGCTACCCGATACCGAATGAACAGCCGAGCTAAGGAGGCCGTGGTCCGCGATAGATTCGGTAGACACCGAATCATCGCTACGCAAGGGAGAGAACCGCGTAAGCGACCTCGAACCTGTAACCAGTCGGGAGAAATTTTGCCGTAACTGGAAGTAAGGGCGCGGGTGTCGGCCCGCTGTTTGCATACCCGGCTTGTCGCGGTAAGGCTTTGATCTCTTACGGGCGAGTGGCGTAACTGGACAGTGGACTGCATCTACCCAAGTCTTCTTAAGCTCACTTCACGGGAGACAAAACGATCAAATATTGTTTAAACTTTCTGAGGTGACGGGTTCGCCCGTAGTAGTTGACACCTCCGAACCCCTTCGAAGAGGGACTAACCTGAAAAGGGCCGCCGTGAACTACAGTCGTTGAAAGTTGGGATTGGAGGTTCTAATTCGGAGAAACGGCTCTGACAAAGTTCCGCCAGAGCGGTTTGCGCACTGTGCGGCATTAGCCCATCGACAGTGCACTCCGGCGAAAATCAGGGCGAATCTTAAAACGTATGTTTCCTAAGCAGCGGGTTGACCTGATTTCATATATCCTTGTCGATCCGTTGGCCACCCGATCCAGAGTGTGACATTGGCGGTAAAGGGCGCCTCGGTCCGCTATAAATTCGAACTGAATTGTCGCTGTGCAAGCGACCTCCAATTTGTGACCAGATCTGAGGACGGAGAAATCCGTCCAAATCTGGTAGTAAGGGAGCGAGGTCAGCCTGTTGTGTCGTCTTCACAGTGCCTCGAGGAAAAGCCTTGCACGATTACTGGCCGTTGGCGTAGCTTGACTTGATTGTATTGTCCTCAAAGTCTTTTACGTTCACTGCATGGGAAGCAGAATCGCTCGCTTTCGTTAAAACCCTGGGGTGACGGGTTCGCCCGTTGTAATTGATACCACTCATGAATTTTTAATTTCCAATATTTTTTTTACAGCTGGGGATTTGTTGGCGATTGGTTCCCAAAACGGTAGCGTGTACATCTTCCGAGTATCGAGAGATGGATTCTCATATAAAAAGCTGAACAAAATTCGTGGTACGCAGCCACTCATGCAGCTAGACTGGAGCGTGGATGGTGCCTACATTCAAACAGTAACAGCAGATTACGATTTGGCATTCTGTAAGTACATAATTATTTAAACAATCACATTTATAAAAAAAACAATCAAGAAATATTACCCTTTATGTATATTGTATTTAAAGGGGATGTAAAGTCGCTCTCGCCAGAGAAGAGCCCAATAGCGATGAAAGACGTCAAATGGTCGACGCATAACTGTACTGTCGGATTCCTTGTCGCAGGTACGCCAGAAAAATATATTTTATTATAGTTTTTTTACCATCCCGGCTCACAAACCGACCAGGAGTGAAAGTATTGTGAACGCGCTACAAAAAATATTTGAGTTGAAGACAGAAATATCCATTTTGGGCCCCTCTGAGACGATTAAGTTTATTACCAGATTGAAGTATGGCTGTGTGTCTGTCTGTGCGTATGTGTGTCTGGCTGTGTGTGTATATATTCATCCACGATATTGCCCAAACGCTTGATGCGACTGACCTGAAATTTGGTATTAAGGCATCATTTTGGTCATGGCAAGAGTTGGAAAGTGAAAGATTGTGGTTGAAATCGGTTCACCAGAGGGCGCAATAGTCATACTTCAATCTCGAAAAATTGGACGTCAAGACTTGAAATTCATAAAGACAGGTGCCTTGTTGGGCCGAAATCACATTGCGCAATTTTGCTTGGAATATCTCATACAAGCGACAAAATAAAAAACGCAGTATTTAATATAATACTAAATCATATTGGAAATTAGCCTCTTTATATCCAAGGAAACATACTACTTTTGCTATCATAGTCACTTGACACAATCACTATCGTGTGGGGGGGGGGAGGTCGGTGGGGGGGGGGGGGGAGTAGAAGGTGGCGATGGGGTTGAAATCGTAGTGGTTGAAATCGGCCCACCAGAGGGCGCGCTAGTCATACTTCAATCTTCAAATATTAGACGTAGAAACTTCAAATTCGTTACACAGGAGCCTTGTTGGCGTGCATTTTGTTTGGAATATCTCATATAAAACCGACACAAATAATATTCAAATTCCGCCATACATTATATGGAAATATAACGCCTGCGGCTGTGCGGTTCGTTTCTCGGCTAAAATCCAGCAGATGGAAGGGAACCCAACCGAGTTCGTCCGCCCACCGAGAGAGGGCACTTATCGATTTTATTTATGAAATTAATATTCATATAGAGTCCTTGGCTACTTGCCGGGAGAGTCTTAAGGTGACACAACGGATTTTTCAAATATTTTGCTGATCATCATATTTTCACAGGTCTATGGAATAATCGATTCTACCCGATGACGTCACTTATTACCACTGCAAGTCGCTCCTTTGCTCATGACTTACTCGTGAGTGGGGATACTGATGGATATCTTAGATTATTCAGGTAATTTACTATTTAATTTTTTTACATTCACATTTTTTTGCAGAAACCATTCATTTTCCAATTTCTTCGCTGTTCACAATATTAATTTCGTTTTCGCTATCGTCTCTTAATTCATAATCATAGACCTTATGATAATTAAATTAAAATTCATATAAACATCGAATTTATACTATTTTTATATTCATGGAATTATAGATGTTTTATAGTTTTTATGAATCCGACTCTTTCGTTTATATTTTATGATTATTTAAACACCCGTTGCTACTGATTTATATCTCTTTCTTTTACCAATTTTTTTAATAAAAAGGCATAATTAAATAGTTTTCCTTTTTTCATATTACTTAGATTACTTAAATAATATCTATTTGAACATATTTTTTATTTATTATGATAATGATTAACAAACATTATCTTTTCCATTTTGTTATTTTTATTAATCATTTATTATTATTATCATAATATTAACTAATAGTGTATACATTAAAAAATATATATTATGTTCTTTTCTTTACTTAGTTTTATATAATATCCGCCTTAGAACAGGCTATATATATATATACATATATATATATATATATATATATATATATATATATATATATATATATATATATATATATATATATATATATATATATATATATATATATATATATATATATATATATATATATATATATATATATATATATATATATATATATATATATATATATATATATATATATATATATATATATATATATATATATATATATATATATATATATATATAGTTTAGTTAGATGACATTAAATAGGATCACTGGTAACAGTTTTTGGCATAGCATATTATCAGATTTATGCTACTGGATTATTGTCTATGACATTTTAATTGTACATGTTGTTTACTTTGGATTATTGTGAATTACAAATTAAATTAAATTAAAATGAATTAAACTAAATTCAATTAAATTTCTAGATTTGTACTGTGATCATGTCATGTATTTGTGTGTTTTATTTTATTTATTTTATTTTATTTTCTTAAGGATAACTTACAGCCAATAATTTTGTAGTGAACAAAAATAGGAAGCTTAGAGCCATTTACAAGTTACCACTGATAATGACAATAATAATAACCTGAATTTAGAACTGATATTAAGCATAAAGAAGATACTAAATTGTACAGTAGAAAACATGTTGACAACTGTAATAAAAGAAGAAAATGCTAAGCCTGGTCATCACAAAATCGCCCTACAACCTGCTTCCTTATAGTATCTATATTCGTAAAAAAGGGGTCAATATCAATGTCAGCATTCAGGGTGTTGAAAGTTTCGCATACCCTTATAAAATAGGAATTACGCCTGTATTTGGTTTTAAAGCCAGGTACATGAAGGGGTGCCCTATTTCTAAGTGCCCGGCTAGGAGTGCGGAGAGATATTTTAGATAGCAGCAGGGTGGTTTAGGGTGGTGGTGTGTGTGTATTGTATTGTTGAATGTGAAATTTTATTAGGTATGTTTGAGATGAATTTTGACTATGTCGGTTTGAGGTTTAATATATGTTTTGTATCTGAAAAAGGTATCTACCAGCTAACAAATAACTGAATGACTAGTATATATTTCCGACTTAAAGGTCGAGATGATTCTTAGATGATGCGATGCGTGAAAAGGTTTGGAATGTCAATGTTTTGTTATAACAAGTATGTAGCCTAACAGAAACGAACATGGTTTGCTGGATTACTTAAACTATAACAAATATTTATTATAATGGTACTTATTTAATTATTTCTTTGCCTTATTTTTTTAATATTGGGTAATATTACGATATGTATCTTAACTGCAATATTTGATGAATGAATGACTTTCAAGCCGATTTCAAAGGTCTCTGGGAAAACATCTCTCGAAACATCTTATATATTACCTCCACGCCTTCTGGTTCTTATGACGGGTCTTTTAATTATGGCGATCAAGATTTAATTATAAATAAAACAAATTGTATAGTTGGTATTGAAAAAGGATCATTATATTTACATTAATTTAGGCTCTGCTTTTTAAAATTCGTAAAGCGATTTGTGCGAAATTTCGACCTTTTAGTAAGTGAACAAAATGTTGATTATCTGACATTTTCTTGGCTTTCCGCTGTTATTGCGTTTTTTTGGGACTTTTCCGATTTATTATCACTAATTTTAGCAGCGGACCAATACTCAACCCTGCTCAATTTTTCTCTCAAGAAATTACAATTTTTTATATCGAAGTGTACTTGATGTTCTGTAAATATTGTCCCTCTTCAACATTGCCGGTAATTCCGGGGACAGCCTGTATCTTTGAAAAGTAGTGCATATTACATTGAGTCAGTTACAGGCGTTAGTGCTGGCGCCGAGAACTGACACACTGTTTACATACAGTCAATCAATCGTAGGTATTTTTTAAAAGTATATGTAAGTTATCGACTTGCGAGCGCGGCTCGCTGTGAGCGGATCAGCTCGCATGTCGATACCGGTTGCTCGAGTCGCTCGTATCGAGCAAACCGGTATGTTTACGAGCTGAGCCGCTCATAGTGCGACGCACTCGCAAGTCGATACGAGGCTTCAGCCCTCGGCCTACCATTTAAGTTGCAATAGCATCGTCCCAAAAGGTAAAGAAAATTGCCGAGCTTTCAAGTCATTTAACGAATCAGCAAATCTGCCTTACATTTGGCTTGGTTGTAGTACTACATACGTGCCAGGCCCGTAATACAGTTTAGGCTCGACTGTTGTACCACGGGCCAGGCACGTCATATACAGTTTTGGCTCAAAAACCTGAACACGAGCCTCACACGTGGTTGTTGGCGAAAGGGTTGAAATTCAGTGACGTTTAGATAAGGTCAGTACAGCTGGCGCTCGTAGCAGGGGTAGCGGTCTGATTTCAAAATAGCATGAATATTGTAGGTATATAGCATGAATATTAGAGTCAGCACTGACACGACAGCGCTTTACTAACTTGAAATCAATTATCGCGATGGCAGTACCGGGTCAGCACTGACTTGTTTTGAATTAGAAGTCAGTAACTGACTCAATGTAAATTAGCCTGTATCGAGGTGTGCGTTTGTGCGTTGTCGTCAGGTATCCGTGCGTGACGACCAAGGCGGAATACAACGAGGTGAAGGTGTACAGCGGCGCGACGGGGGCGGCGCGCTGGCTGGCGGACGACCGGCGCGTGGTGTCGGCGGGAGGCGCCGACGCCGCGCTGCTGCTGTGGGCGCTGGACGACGAATAGCGCGCGGCGGGCGGCGGCCGCCCGCCCTCGCCCGCGCCCGACCCGCCCTCCGCCTCCCGCGCGCCTTCCCCCGACCCGCCCGCCTTCGCCCTGCTGGACGACTCGCCCTGAACGCGCGGCGGACGACCGTACTCCCTCTCGCGACCCGTCGCAGCGTCGGCCGACTTCGGCGACGACCACGACCCAGGATCGGAACGATTCCCCACTTTTGCAGGCGCACGAGTATTATAACGCAGACTGGATGAGCCGCATCGACGCAGACATCCAATTGTCCTTCCAGTGTTTCGCGCTTCCTCTAGATTTCTCCCCGGTATGGCAGGCCATACGCGACGATATTAAATAAAACCACTTTAGAAAAAAAAAACAACATTATCGCATCAAATAGGTCCGAGCACCTTCACACCTCAAATTTTAAAACTCTACGACACACGAACAAATGTAGAAAAATAAATAATATTTTAATACGAATACGAACATCACGCGGACGTTTAACGAACTGCCAATAGAAAAAATTGAACATTAGACGATGATTTTTATTATTTTTCCAATTTTCATACTCTGTAAATATCACAATCACTTCGATATTACGAGTAGAATAATGAATTTTATTTGTCTTCCGTTTTCAATATAATCATAAAGTGCCTTCCTTAATTAAAAATAATAAATGTTATTTAATTTGCGTCTAGAGGTGAAAGCTTTTATTTTTTATCAAGCGTTAAATTCTAAAAACAGTTTAATTACACCTTAATTGCACGGTTAGTAAATTGAAGACGACTACCAACATAGCTGTGATTTTTGATTTCATCATATCGGTTACTAATTTCACAATTTATATAGAATAATTCACATTTGTACGACTCAATTCTTCATAATATCAAAGCCTTTTATTGTGTAGATTTAAATTTGGAAATAAAATACCAGTTCTCAAAATTGTCGTTTGATTTTCTACAAACCAACCAAAAGGGAAAGTGTTGTGATAGTGCATATTTTTTCAAGAATATTTCATCTTGGCCACCCTGAAACGATGAAGACATTTCCAGATTGAAGTCTGTATGTTTCTGTGTGACTTTGTGTTTGTATTCCTCTAGCGCCCAAACGCTTGATCCGATTGAGTGGAAATTTGGTATGCTGGCATCATTTGATCATGGCAAGAGTTGAAAAGATTGTAATTAAAATCTGTCCACCAGAGGGCGCGCTAGTAATACGTCAATGTCGAAATATTGGACAAAGACTTGAAATTTCGTACACAGATGCCCTGTTGGGTAGAAATCACGTTGTTAAATTTTGGTTAAAATGTCTCATATATAATATTTTAATTCCGCCATATGTTTTAATCAAATATCAACGCTGAACCGCCCGAGGCTAGCCGAGAAACGAACCACGCGGCCTGAGGTGTCGCAATGGCACCTAACCGGGTTCGACCGCCGGACGAAAGCGGGCATTGACCGATTTTATTTATGAAATTAGTATTCAGATAATATCAATCCTAGGCTACTTGCCGGGAAAGACTTGGGGTGACACAACCGATTATTTTCTCAGGTCAACAATTACGATAAACGAAACCGATAATTTCTGCTAATCTTTCGTAATTGCCACTCCAAACAAGAAAATCAATATTACGAGTACGCTAAGTAGTTACGGTATACTGAATTTTGGCAGTTTTCGACTAGTCGACGCCATGGCGTTCAAGATTACGAAGAGAGCTGTTAAAAATTGTCTTTTTTTTATTTGCGGTTTGTTTTTGGTGAGATTTGTCTGTAATTTCACTGAAAGTTATCCTATTTAAAATAAGAGTTTATAATCTACCTATAAATGATGTATTATAGGTTGTTGCTGTATTTCAAGTGAGAATCGGTTTAAAAATCATAGGAAAAGCCGCGAAAATGCATGTGATACTTTTTGGAGACCCTTCTTTCGCAATCGCAAGTTTCTTTCACTTTAACGCCTTAACAATTATTGTCATAGCAGTACTCGGTATAATTGGCGTATATAAAGAAAATGTATTTTTACTAAACATCGTAAGTATTTTCTTGTTTGCATATTTATTTTATTTATTTATTTTATGTATATAACGAGATATACATCTCGGCAGCATAACAAAATATTCGAGTTTTTACCAGCAGCAAAAAAGAAAGCACACTGCAGCATCTCTTGATCAATACGTCAACGCCGCCTAACTAGGCCTAGGCCTCCTTCATTTCTCATAAATAGGTAGATCCCGCATTGTGACATTGTGCACCCTCCAGGCAACGCTCCCCTGCGGCCTAAAGACAGGTTTTTACTAAGTCCGTATACCCAGCAGCAATAGCTAAGTAGACTAGTTTAAAGCCGCTGTCACACACATGTCCCATGCATGCTTAGGGGCCAGCGGCAAAACCTGTCTCTAGGCGGCAGGGAGAGTCTGCCTGGGAGACGCTTGTCACAATTTTTTGTTTTTTTTTAAATTTATTTAGTACTCTATTCATATTTCATATTACTAATGTTATAAAGTAACTAACGAAAAATTTTACACGCAAATGTAGCAAATGGTCAGTGCCCTAACTAGGACTGTACTGTCCTGTATCTAGGCGGGTCAGAGTAAACAATTAAAATTAGCGATTTAATTTATAAAGAACTAAATTGAATCTTAACGTTTTTTTTTTAGAATCGTAGAAATACCTAATTAAAATTTAATATATAATATAATATAATAATCTGTATAAAACCTAATCATATTTATGTAATAATATGGTAAGTACATAGATAACTAAATTCTTAGTCGATTATAATAAACTAGCTGCGCCCTGCGGTTTCACCCGCGTGGTGATGGAAAATTGTGATAATGATGATAGAAAACTATATGTCTTTATAAATTATAGCCTATGTGTTATTCTGATGTGTAAGCTATATTATTGTAAAGTTTCGTCAAAATCTATTGAGTAGTTTTTGCGTGAAAGAGTAACAAACATCCATATATACATTACATCCATACATACATAAAAATATTGCGAAAAATAAGAAAAACCATACGATAAATTATGATTATATGCATAATACTTTATGTATATGTATACGATATTAGCTTTAAAATCAACCATTATATATATATATAAGCTATACAAGACAAGTTTTCGGATTCAGACCTCCCTAATTCAAATAACCATTTATTTATATTATATTTAAACTGTTGAATGTTCTTTAGGTGTTTCCATTTCTCTTGTATGTCATTATATAACCTAGGCCCAAGAAAGAAGGCTTGTCTTTGTGCAAATGTTGTTTGCACTGCTGAATCTATGCTAAATCTATCTATGATAAGAGTGAGCCATAATCTTCGATGCTAATGTATGGGCAGATATGGCATAAGCTGTTTAGTATATTTTTATATTTTCTACAAATAGCATCCAGGGAGCTTGCTGCAGAATTTGCAGGCATGAAAGTATACTAAGGCAGGCATACCAGAACATTTAATTACCTGTGCACATGTTTGGTTATAAATTAAAGAAAAAAACAAAAAGAATCGGTACTTCCATCGGTAAATTACATAGGTACTTATAATATTTTTTAAATCATTTTTTTAACGTGTCCGGGCAATTTTAGGACATGTCTCTCCAAAAATATGCAGCCTGTTTGACCTTATGGTTTGCCTCTTGTAGATCCTGGTGTGTGATAGAGGTTGACAGGTTGTGGGCAGGATCGGAGGTGGTCTTCATCCTGCAGCGTTCCACATATTCATATAGGGTTGTCTGCGTAGCCCCAGCGAACGAGATTAGCCCGGCATTTTGTCACGTCCACAATAAATATCATTAAAAAATCATTAAATATCATTTACTAACGATAGTTTTGCGAGGGCCCTCACAACTCACAAGTAGTCAGAGCTTGAATTGATTATACAGGTTGAGTTTTTTATTAGTGACACCCCTGTAGTAGGTGAATCAACACGAGCAACTTTTTTTTTGTTTTTTTTAATTGGTATTTTGAAAATTATAAAAATTACATTTTACAAAATAAAAAGCCATCTAGAGGTATGTATGTAAATTACCGTGAATAAACAATATTCGCGATATTTTGCACGGTCAGCGCGGTCAACGCTTGTCAAACTTTTATTTACCAGTCAAGTCAAGTAATTTTTTTGCATTTGAAAAGTTGCCTACTTGCTCGTACTGATTAAACTAATAGGATGTCACTAATAAGAACTCACGGCGTATACTATTGTAATCAATATAAACAATCGTCAATTTTATTTCAGTTTATCGGTCTCTTGGTGCTTATTGTTCTTCTGGATGGCCTATCTTTGGAATTATTGAAGAGAGTAAAGCAGGAGATTATTATTCGTTTCGACATTCTTTACGGAAATGTAATGTACAGCTATTTCACTTGTGAAAGAACTCGCCGAGGAATAGACGAAATCCAACAAACGGTACTAAACTACGATATGGTTGTAAACACCTCGCATGTATTTAAATATTCTAAATTTATTTCAGTTGCAATGTTGTGGTAATACATCATATACCGATTGGTTGGAAATGTCAAGTACTCAAAATCCCGATAATCTGATTCCTGATTCTTGTCTATCGGCATGTGGCAAATATTTTGACATCGGTTGCTTCGCGGCTGTTAGAGATATGATGGGTGGAAGAATGACATTATTCGAAATTATTATTTTAATTATAATGGAGGTACGTAAAAAAAACAAATTATGATGCATGGACAAATTATTGTTATTATAATCATATGATGCATGGACAAATTATTGTTATTATAATTATTGTTTGTCGTGGACAAGCAGCTTTGCTGATACATCCAGATCAGATATATAGTTGTTACTCAACGTGTCCGGGCAGATAAAGTTAGTTACTCAACGTGTCCGGGCCAAAAACTGACAAATATAAAATGACAATTATAAAGCTTATAAAAACAATACTAAAACAACACTGACGTTAATAGTGCATAAACAATGTCGTCTAAATAAGCAAGTGCTTTCGCTTAGGCGGTTGTATCGCCACAATGAGTATCATTGTGCCGATACGACCGCCTCAAAACAAACCGTCTGTCAAATAAAACCGCCAATAAAGCACTCATAACAACGGTATACACAGACGGTTTATTATGAAAACATAAACACATAAAATTTCAATATAAAATTATAAAATGAGAGCCATATAAACAATTTACATATACCAAAATAATATAAAGCACCTTGGGTTTAATAAAAAAATCCAAACTCCGCAATACCAGTCATAAAGAGCCATTTAGATATTACCTTACATTACATTTTCGTCGAGTCCAATTGATGCTATTGGACGTGTCAAAATAATTGGGTTAGGTAGTAAGTCTCGTTACTACTCTTTACTCAACATATATAGGTAGTCAAGAATTAACTACTAGATTGTCAAACTATAAATATAAATAATCAAAATAGAAGCCTAATATTTGAAGTAGTTAGTAATTCGAAAAGATACGTAGTAAAATTATTCATCGTAATATTCAAATTGTCAGTAAAATGTTAAATAATCAAATTAAATCTACGTTATGCATTTTACTACAAGTACAGATATAAGACCATATAAAATAATCAGACAATAAGGCTCTACATTTTTAAGTAAATTAAATGTGCGCAATATTTTTAAAATCATGGCCCAAAAATGGCCCTGTTTAAATTTTGTAGGGAGTAGATTATAGAATTTAATGCTAAGGTATAAGTAGCTTTTCTGGTACGCATAAAAGGGAGCTACCGCGGTTGCTACATTATTGGTTTGAATGCACTATGTATGAATGAATTAATGTAGATATGTTTATTCGTATGTCAAGCATGTTATATATATGCAGAGCATGTCGTGAATAGTGTCGCTGGCCAAAGATAGTTGCCATAATCCGAACCGTTAAACATCCTCTTGCACGCTTATAGTGTTGCGGCTACGGATGACGGATTAATATAAGTAATGATCTTAGGTATGCTTAACAGCCAGTAAGCACGTTGACTCATTGAAGGGGCCCTGGTATTATTTTCTGGGTTTGCGCATTACCACTGATGATGTACTTTGCCTTATAAATATCCTGCTTAAAATATTCTCGTCGCTACTACTACAGTCAGTAATTCCATAGTTCAATACGGACTCACAAAGAGCGCCATACAGTGTTCTCACCATCAGATGTCAGATAAATCGAAATTCTCTGGTAATCCCATTTTAGATAGCAGTCGACGTTAATTCCAAGGTATTTTTATAGAAATAACCATTTCCATACTTTGATATTTCACGTGAAACAATAGTCGCGTTATGGATAACTAAGTCGTAGTTTTGTGCCGGTTGTCCTGCAATATTGATGCTATAATTATTCCATGTATTTCTTTTTATTGGCATTGAATGTTAACTCAGAATTTCTAAAACAAATGCAGACAATGTTAATAGCTTTCAAGCCATGCAAGTTTGCATTAGCTTAGACCCATGACAGTCCTTTCACCAAAAGCACCACTGGAGTTGTCAACTACAACGTGCGAACCCAGTTAAATAAACTTCACGAAGTTTTAAGGATATTTGATCAGTGTGTCTTCCGTGAGGTGAGCCTAGAAGACTTGGGACGAAAACAGTCCACTGTCTAGTTACGTTACCATAAGAAGCCAACGCAAGAAACCGCGAGAAACCGGGTTTTCATGGCGTGGTGAGAGTTGAAAAGATCGTAGTTAAAATCGGTCCATCAGAGGGCGTGCTAGTCACACTTCAATCTCAAAATATTGCTGTTAGATATTTGAATTTCGGTACACAGATGCGCTGTAGGGCCAAAAACACTGTGAAATTTTGGTTGATATATCTATTATACAAGGGACGCAGATTTTTTTCATTTGTCGTTATTGGGTTGTCTCCGATGGAGTTTCAAGCAGCTAGTGCCATCTGTTACCCGTATTTGTCACTATTTAGCCGCGGCTGGGGTTCGTGACTTCGCTTGGACTCCGACGGGCGCTTTCGATGTTTTACTGGATTTCCGCTAGGTGGCCATACTATTTATTTGTTTTTGGATATATTTTAATTTTGATTGGAATAAAATTAAATATTATGGCTAAAAATTCCAATGTTATTTTAGTAAATAACGCATCTTCCAACATTCCAATCTTAGTAGATAACACACCTTTAAATATGCTTATGACAGTTAACTGTTGATTCTGTTGATTCTGGAAATTCCTACCGGGAAAAACTTAAGGTGACACAAACGATTTTTTAATAAGGTAGCGCGCGCACAGGCGCAGAAATGTTAAAAATCAAGGACAGAAATTTCAAAAATCTTCTTGAATATAAAAAAACAAATTTAACATTCGGTGATCAGTTCATAAAAAAAATAAAACGCAAGAGTAATTAAAATTGCAGATATTTGGATTTCGATTAGCATATTTTGCGGATAATAAATATAAATATTCGGGGATGGTAAACGAGCCTATCCATGGACATAATCATTTTCGGATTCTAATTTTTTAAGGGAGTTGTTGAACCCTCAAATAAAGTTAAAAATCCTTCAAAACGTTTTAGTAAAGCATTTTTTTAGCATTTTATTTATAAAAAAATAACTATTCTAACGGAAAATCAACCAAATGCTCCTTTTCCAAATTTTATTAAAATACTTTTAATCTTTGAAGGTTTTCAATTCGTTTAGAGTATTCTTAATTACAGTATTATCCAGAGGTATAAATTACAGTGAGATATCTAAGCATTTTAACCAATTTCGTCCATTGATTTCTGGTTGCAATATATACTGAGATATAGAGGGCGGGTTTTTAAATAGTAACATATTTGTAGTGGGTGAATCATTACGACAAAGTAAGCAACTTTTGATATTTTTTGTTGGTTTTTTGTTTTTGTTATTTTTTTATTGTCAAATTTGTAAATCTTATCAATGGATAAAACTTTTCTTTAATAGAAGAAAAGTTTGAGAAGTGTTGAGCGCGCTGCGCCATCTAGCGGTAGGTAAAACATCGCTAATAAACAATATTAGCGATATTTTACCTAACGCTAAATAGCGCACCGTGCTGAAACCTTTTATACAATTTTTACCTACTACAAGGATATCACTAATTAAAAACACATCCGAAAATGTTTATTTACGGCGTAACTTTGTGTATAAAATTTGTAATAGTTCGTGCCAGAGACCAGGGCCGGATTTAGAGGTCTGGAGGCCATGGGGCAACAAAGGAGTGGAGGCCCCCTGGCCCCAAATTATTTTTCAAATATAATTCTCCTTTTGAGATTTTTGAATGTATATCATCGCTTATTTCGTTTGAAGAATGCATTGACAAGAAATCCTTCCTTTAGTTAAAAAATGAACCATTGTTTCTAATTGGAGTGAACAAATATAGATTAATCGTTTTTTTCATATTTAAGAACAATATAATCATGTTTGCACAAAGTACTCTAGGTAAAGGTAAAACAGCGAAAAAAAATATCAAAGAAAAAGTTGTTTACTAGATTACTCGTCGGAATTTAAAAGATTTTTTCCGTAGTCTCTATTGTGGGGGCTCCTCTTTTGTGGAGGCCCCAGGGCTGTAGTCCCGGATGCCCTCCCCTAAATCAGGCCCTGCCAGCGACACATAAGCGCAAGGCCTTTGAAAAGCTGTTACTTTCAGATCAGACAATATTTTGGCCGTAGAATGCCGAGGCGCAGATTCCGGGACACCTGGCTCTGGCGTACCTACTAGGATAGGTGTATTTTGAATAATTACCCCCAAAGTGTTTTGAAAAAGCTGATAATTCATCAGTAGACAGTGGATGAAATAAAGAACTCGAAACATATGGTCAGACTGCTTTATAATCAAACGCGTGGCGTCAGCATCAACATACAATTATATTGCGTCATTAAGAACATCATATTGCGCGGCAGTAGACCGATGCGTCAAAGACCGATGCGTGACATGCATGAAGATGCTGACGCCACGCGTTCGTTTATAAAGCAGTCTGATTATATATTTCGAGTCCTTTATTGCATCTACTGTCTACTGATGCATTTTCAGCTTTTTCAACAGACTTCGGGGGTACTAATTGAAATTACACATTTCCTAGTACTCCAGCGACGGGTGTCATAAAATCTGGCCTTTCTTATTATGTCTTCCCAACTATAAAAATGCTAATGTCATGGGATGTGACTTTTTCCTATCACTGGGCCTTGAACAGATAATGTAATATATGTGAGCAGATAATTCGATACAGTGAATTTCACGGGAACTTGGTATAATAAGCGCATAATAGTATGCTAGCTACTATAACTATTTTTCTTTCAGCTCATAGGCATATTCGCAGTATTTACGCTAGTGAAGCTTCTCGGCGAAGCAAAAGAGAAAGAAAATGCATCAACTGATACAGGAGCAAAAGAAAAAGACAACGCACCGATTGATACCGAAGCCAAATAAATAACTATTAATTTGTACATTTTATTAAAATTTAAGTTAATGCAATTTAGGAAACTTTTCGAATAATAAATACTGATAATAGAATATTTAATAGTAATTGTATTGTGTTAATCTTTGGAGACAATTAAGCGGTGCTGTCCTCAGTAGTCGGTATAATGATCCCTTTAGGGTGGATATCCTCCTTTTGCATTCTCTGCACGTTTTGTGCTGCGATCTGTTCGCGGTGCTGCCATCGGTCCATTTCGCGCACGGTCTTCGCATTTCTGATGGCTTTCGCCAAGATGAAAATCAGCACCACGCCCGCCAACTGCGCCGTGATGATCGCGGTGATTCCCATACACGTGGATCTCTTATTTAGGAAAATCGTCATCTGGGATATGCAGCCGTTGCCGAAGTACCTATCGCACATGGCCACAGACGAGTCATTGTCAGTTTGCTGCCAGACGGCGCAGCACGATTCGGGAATAGTACCCAGGGGGTTGGTATTCGATGGCATTTCGGACCATTCCGTGTAGGTTTCTCGGCCGCAGCATCCAAACTGCAACAATAAAAACAAAGACAATTATTAGGCGTCTAAATCCAACGATATTGTATGTCTATATAGCTCTGCGACGGATGTTGAGGCATCAAAACTCATGCACAGGCAGAAAAAAACAAGTTCCAAAATAGCTCAATAACACGATTAGCATATAAACAAAACACAACCCGTTGGCATAGCGGTTAGGCTGCCTGATCTAACATTGTAAGGGTCCTGGTTCAATTCCTGACTGGGTCATCATTTCCATTGGGATACAATTAACGGAATTGCATTAAAATTATGTCAATCGGATTCAATAACAAGACACACACTTACACACGAATTACACGCACATACATATATACACTTCATCGTAAGGTTGGTTTTAAGAAATTGTCGTACGATAATAAACCCGCCCAGCGCCTATTGTGAAATGTCACAATAAAAGATAGAAACAAAACAAACATACAATAACGGACTTCTGCTATGCAGAGGACAAACTTAGAGCCCCTCCCCAGAAATACAATCTCCTACGACTATTCATCTGGCCGACATAACTGCTGGCGTTCCGCAAGAAGAGTGCTGTCTCTCTTACTATTCCCATCTACATTAGGGCGGTGTCGATTACAACTGGCGGACCCGTCACCCCAGGCTGGTATAACGACACGTGTTCTTAACGTTCTTTCAGCCGTGGGATGAACGTAGAAGACTTAGAGACAAGACAATATACTGTCTAGCTCCGCCAACAAGCCCTCTAGAGGCCAACGCCTTACGGCGAGGCACCGGAAAGGTATCTAGCCTCGGCCCCTAACTACCAGTTTTGGTAGGATATCTGCGTCTGGATTCCATCTGCTATTCCTTACTATTCCCCTCTACGATACCTTAGTCCAAATACTGCAAATACCATTACGTCCTTTGTATACCGACAAATATATCTTCATGCCAAACTAGCTGGGTCTGACGGCAGCTATTTCCGAAATGAATTTAAATCCAACCCACATATCCAACTGGGCGAAAAACCATGCCAGACTTATTAATCCGACTAAATTCCAATCAACTGTGGTTGGCGGACAAAAACTGTTGGCGTCGATTTACCTGTCTCCGTTGCTTTTAGTTCAATTCGATAACAACGTCATCGAATATTCAAGTTTGGCTCATTTCACTCATCGACCAAACTCATTTATGGCAGACCAAACTCATAATCGCATTTATGACCAAACTCATAATCGCATTTATTAGGGCTTTCACAGCCTGTGACGGTTGCAAATATCCCTATCAGCTGATCTAAGGCAAATCTTATTGCAAACATTTCTACTACTCATTCTGGACTACGGTGATGTGGCACACCTTGATGCGAACGAAGCAATTCTCAATAAGCTAGAGCGTCTGCGTGAGGTTCGTATTTAACCTGCAAAAGTATGTTCACGTATCAATCTCTCAATATAGTGTGCAATGATTGGAGATTCGTAATCGCAGAAATCTACACATCCTACAGGGAACTCCTGTGGAGGTGAAATGCAGGTGGCGCTGATAGCATTGCCGGCGAATTTAATAGCAATTTATTTGGCCATCTATAATAACACTGATAATGAATATTATTTTCTCAGTAATTTATCCAGCGATAACAATAATACCATTCGTTAATAAGTGTTATCTATCGCATTTTTTAAATACGCTGAAATAATACGGAGAGATAGAATGCCATTTATTAGTCTGTATGAATATTAAAGTGCGTAATCATTACCTATTGAAACCTGTATATCAACTTAAAAAAATGCTTATATATTTAAATAATATTGTAATAATAAGAGCTTTGATTTATAAATTCGTATTATATAGATATTTTATAATTATAAGCGTTTTAAGAGCGCCATCTACACTTCTCCGCCATACTGTTGTACCACGAAAGTCGCCATATTGATAATAATAAGAGAAGATTAATATTTTTGGAACTTAAAGTGCCATCTACAAGTTGCGTTTCGTAGTAAAATCCTAGTTGACAAATCGCAGTACAACGTTGAGTGATCTAATAAGCTTTACAATCATTGCTAAAATGTAGCTGTGTCCTTATTGATTGTACGAGGCGTTATTATTGATTTAACTATGTATCTTTAGGACTATTTATTGCGTTTCGATGTGTAAGAAGCACGTACGATATAACGGTCTTTTCTGAGCTACTGATGATGACTCAGACATTTAGCTCTGCAGTGGCATCATTAATATTGTCGTTGCCATATTATAATGGGATGAGATTCAGTGTAATGGTGTTCAGTGTAAACGCGTTGCGTTGCTTTCTTACGTAAACATGGCGTAACATACAGATTTAAGAGGGCAACACAATTACTCTAGCAATTTTCGTTTCACGATTACGACTAGTAATATTATTTTTCTCCGTGTATCCTACTTTGGTAACACAGCCGGTAGAGAGGACAAGACAATAGTCTCGATAAACTTGTGATTGTAGGAATTGTTGTATTGCAAGCAAGTGGCAGTTCGCCAGTTCTAGAGTGAGTTTATCGAGTGGCGATCACGACCTTGTTACATGAAGAAATAGAGTGAGAAATAAACAGAATGAGAATTTACAGTGACAACCTGAGGAAAACGGTAGGACTCAGTCTGTGGAGCGTAGGAAGCGTCAACGGAGTAATACAGGTTGTGAGATTGTCTAATGTGAATTGGGTAAAGAATTCATAGTAGATTACTTATTGAAAGTAGGAAGCTGGAAAGAGGCATCGGATATACTATAATCATTGATAGTTTAAATCGCAACAGACATTGAAAACAAAAAACTGACGCCGCAAACTTCAATGCCGCTCGAATGTCAAGGTTGGTCCGACTCGTCCGTCATCAATCAATTCTAGATTCGATTTATATTCGAACCATCTACACGTTAAACCGGAATTGGCAAAAAGCTAGATTTAAAAGTTAAATGCTAGGTAATGTAAAGTGTATGTATACTGTAGTTAAATGCTAGGTTATGTAAAGTGTATTAATAAACATTGAAGTCATTATTGAATGTTGGAAAGCAATGATTTGATTATTTGCAGGTTTAATAGTTATCCGCCGGGGATTAGCACGACATGCAATTTAGCGATAACTGTACACGACGATGCGCATTTTCCATTTCCTGTGCCGAATCGAATCGCAAACCCAATAACCGAGACCGTTGCCGAAAAAAACAACAAGGAAACCAAGTATCCAAAAGTACTTTACCTAAAATATTTCACAGTAAGTACTAACAATCAACAGCGGAAGGCACCGAGCGCAAAATTAATGGATTTTTTCCGTATTGTCATGATATCATATCAAATTGAAATCGTCCATTATCCGCCTTATTATCTACTGCGTAAGCATATAATAAATAAATAAAAAAGTATATTACAGTTTTTTGCAGGTAGTCATATGACGATTTCATTTCCTCGTCTTGGAAGTAGTGTTGCATTCCTGAATAGTACAAATAGTCAAAAAGATTGATAGCGTCTTCTTTTGTTTTGTTGACTAATATCAGTGATAGTATTTCTATCAATACCATTACCACCATTAATCCTCCAAACTGAAACAATAAGAAAGTATCAAGTAAGCGTCTACATTTGCGGTAGTAACTAGTTTCGTTACTTATTAGAATAATTCATACTATATTTATCAACAGTGTGCTCTCTCTAGTCGCTCCAATGATTCCAAGAAGTGAGATGAACAGCACGATTAAGCCCGTGAAGAAGAGCAGTTTACCAACGGTCATAAAGTCTTGTTCGAAGAAATAGTTTACGCTGACCCTCTCCATGATGGTCCCGCCGATAGTCGCCAGGACTGCCGACGTCAGCTGAAACAAACAAAAAGATGCAGAGTGAATTCCTCAACTTACACCGAGAAAGGGTCGCGGACCTTTGCAATGCGAAACAGGTTCTGGAAGTCGTAGAACTGCCTTAACGATGCATTCGATCGTATAGTGTGGAATGTTTCTGCATTGTTCTTTGGTGCCACCTGCTCAAATATTAAACACCTACGTTGACTGCCGAGTCGTTTAGCTTCGACAGCTGTCGCATTTTCAATAATATTTTTCATGATGGAAGTGTATTTAGAATGGATCCTAATATATTGGACTGTAGTTTAAGAAATTAATTCCTTAGCTGAACATATAAACGAACTGGCCCTGTGCTGGTTTGAAACATGTCGATCGAGATCTTCTCCATTTCATCGTCCAACCGGTTTCTTCGAGGTCATTCACCCCGCAGAGGGATGTCGACCGATGGACCAGTCTGGCAAATCTTTGGCATGTTTGGGACGACTTTGAGGAGAAAGATGGAGATAGTTGCAAACATTAGCAGATGACATACAAATAAAATAAATCGCGTCTTCTGTAATAAAAGCAAACCTGCAGCATTGGAACTAGTAATTATAATTATGAATATAATCAAATAGGTACGAAGTTACGATGCCATGATGAAATTGTCCATTACGCATGTCCATGTCTTATTATAATATTTGATGTAGACACCTACCTAAATTTACATACTCGTAAAATAGTAACTTTTGCGTCATCGTGTTATATAAACAAAAATTTGAACGATTACCTATATACACTATAAATACTTGAAAAAAAATAAATTGCAACATCATTGTTTAATAAATAAGTGATATTTTAAAGTTTATAGCAAGTCATGCATACATAGCTGATAGCATCGCCTAAATTAGATGCCGTCTAAATTAGACTCGTATAGAAATATAGGAAACGTATGAAAATTCCGAAAAAGAACAAAGAAAATGAATGCGCAATAAATAAATGATTATCTTATGTCATTAAGGTGATTCTTGTCATGGTCAAATTATGGGTTTCCCATTTAACAGTATGACGTAAGCTGATTACAATATGAATATGGATTGCCTCGCCATGAGAATCGTTATTGACGATAATGCCATTCTACGTGTAAAGGCGGTTTTTCACGGTCTATACAAATACCTAATATGAATGGTTTATATTTTATTTATTTTTATTCACATTTGATTTGATTCTATAGTTTATGGAATTTAGATAGTAGGTATCGGCACATTTTTCATTTATCAAAAAAAAACACTACTAGATTCGATCATTTTGATGCTAAATCTGATAGCAAATAGCCTCGGATACGCAATATTTGTAGACATATTTTTTTTTAATTTAAATACCATGAGTGGATTTTTTAAAATTACTTTTTAATATAGTTTAAAATAAAGTAACTTATAATACCTAACCTACCGTCATAAAGGTGTCTATGAATTGTTTTAAAAAACTAACTTAACCTACCTACTGAAATGCACGCCATCTTTGAATGCCTATATCTCTTTTATTTATTGAGGATGAATAAAAGTTATTGTGAATATAGTCGGGTGACGCTAGATCAACAATTTAGAATAGGTCCCAATTATACATTAATACCCATTTTATTATTTAGTTTCACATGTTTATTTCGTACGAGTAAAGAGCCGGTTAAAGGAAAGGTTTTTATCTGTAATCGGTTACAATGGAAGAGCCTCTCGAACCACTCGATTTCAAGAGTAAGGTCATTGATAAATTCGAATTAAAGTGAATAGGTACTTACCAAGTACATGAAGCTGATGAGCAATATAGAGTACTTGATGAAACTCAATCCGACTTTCAGCGCCATGTTTAATGGATTTCACTTTCACTACTGTATTTTATTGTCCTTTATATGCGTCCAGCCAGCGAGTTTGTCGTACGTTTCGTGAAGCGTTTGATTACACTGTTTGAGCGTCACGTTGATAAAAGCCAGATTAGTTGCCGGCACGCAAATATTGTTTTCTTCGCCGTGCTGCCGATAACGTTCGCGTTTGTATTATGTAAATGAGTTGATAAATAATTATCAAGTGGCCGTACAGGCTGGAGGAAGACCACGCGCAGCGACGCGACGTCCGCACCGCGGTGTTTAGGTCTAACGACTGAGCCATAAAAACCGCTTCCACCATCCATTTTTTCACATGTAGTACCGGTTTCGTCATTTCCGCTGGATCCGCGCTATGATGTTTAATTTATTCTCTTTTGTACATGATCCATAAACTCCACCAATGCGTAAATAACTGTCTGCTTTTAAATATGGTTTCTAAAATAACATTAATTAGTTTAATCATTTTAACTCGAGCGACCGATAATACTAGCACTCACTACATACATTCGAGATCGAGAATTGTGGAAACTACCAACTTTCCACAATTCTGATCACCATAATATGAACACTGAGAAAAACGATTAACGTATTATTACGATTATATATATCTATATTATGTATATGATAAAATTTAAGATCATTACTATTTTTGATGATGATTATCTATTTTTCGTTTTTTTATTTTTTTCTAAAATTAGTTTCTAGAGTTACTTACCTAAAATAAAAACATGCAGATACATTTAAACAAATGTAACCATGTAGATACACTTATCAAAATGTAACCAAATAAATCAAGATAATACCAATACACAGCAGGCTTCTTACATTAGTTGAATCTCTTCTTTATAACTGTATACGGACTTGTCTTTATTAGTAGATTTTTCAACGACAACAAGCAGTTATTTTGAAGTGCAACTATATATACAAAAAAAAAATAATCAGACATGTCAATTAAAACAGTATCACACAGCAGTCTTTTCAAATTAGTTATATCTACTCATGCTCACTATAGCTATAAGGATTTTTATTATTAGTTTGTTTAACTCATTTTTAAATCTACTTTTATTGATTATATTCTTTAACTTATGTGGTAACATAGACCTACTTAGCTAGTTACAATTATTTTTCAATTTAGTTGTCTTCTCGGAATTGAGTATTACCTGTGTAACAAAGGAAGGTAAGTAGGAATAACAACGAACATTCTTGTGTTTTAATTGCCAAAGAAACTATATTATGTATACCTAATTTTTATTACAAAAAGAGAGGTTTACACCTGATGCGCACATGTTTGATTCGGGGTCCAATATTGGATAGTTATATCCTTATTTCGTCATCAACTGAAAGCAGCTCTCTCTCTCTCTCTCTCTCTCTCTCTCTCTCTCTCTATATATATATATATATATATATATATATATATATATATATATATATATATATATATATATATATATATATATATATATATATATATATATATATATATATATATATATATATATATATATATATATATATATATATATATATATATATATATATATATATATATATGTATAAATGGGGTTTACCCCCGTTTACATTTATATTTATATTTGAAGAATTTAAAATTTAAGAATTTATATATATATATATATATATATATATATATATATATATATATATATATATATATATATATATATATATATATATATATATATAAGGTTATGTTTGAATGAGATATACTTACGGATGTGCACGACTTTCGACGGTGCAATGTAAGTTTAAAGGTCCTTTTGCAGTCGACTGCAAAAGGACCTTTAAACTTACATTGCACCGTCGAAAGTCGTGCACATCCGTAAGTATATCTCATTCAAACATAAGCATTTCCCAATACAAGCTGGGATTTCCTTAGCTACTTTTTAAGTAGCTTTTACTAATTTTATTTTAAATAAAAACATCATCCTATAAACGGATTTCTTTACAAACCTTATCAAATATATATATATATATATATATATATATATATATATATATATATATATATATATATATATATATATATATATATATATATATATATATATATATATATATATATATATATATATATATATATATATATATATATATATATATATATATATATATATGTATAAATGGGGTTTACCCCCGTTTACATTTACATTTATATTTGAAGAATTTAAAATTTTCAGGGATTATCATATCAAAAAGCAAATATAAGAAACGAACCACATTTCGAGTGGGTACCCGAATTTTGAAGGTTGTGGCCCAGATGCAATTATAATCATCGAATTAAACATGATTAGGAAAAAAACTGAATGATTACAGTACTATGACAAGTATATTTTTATTTATTCTATTTAAATTCTTAGGTAGATATTTTTAGTATGTATCGCTGTAGAATCAACATATTTCTTGGAGTATCACGCTTGCTTTCATTTCAAAATGGCATATTGCATACTGCTATGGGGAAACTTCTAGTTCCAAAGTACGAGTATTTACGTATACTTCAGAAGCAAGTCTTAAAGCCCTTAAAGACTTGCACCGGATTACGGGTGTAGAGAGAAATGCACACTGCGACCCTTATTTTAAGCGTGTACGAAACTAACCGTGGTATCTGAGTACATTCTTTGGTGCCTTATCTATGCGAGAACAACCGCTGCAAATCGAGAAGTAAATATAGTACCTAATCACCACGCCGATGATACTTGCTACCGGCGTAATAAAAGCTCTTCCTTGAGTGCGCCTAATGTGACGCAAACATGTTTTAACCAATGTTAGTTAATGTTTTTAACAGCCACAGTCTCCGAAAAGCACTTCTAGAGTTAAAAATAGAAACTAGCTCAAAAGCTTTATAAAAAGAAAATTGGTTTCCACACGTGCTTTCTAAGGGTTGTATGCGTCTTTTTTTTTTTATTTATTAAAAAAATATATAATATTGTTTAGGAAACATACAGCTGTTACAATACATTCATTACATAATTATTAATTTTCAAAAAAAAAGCTAACCACATGATTCCACTTCAATATTTATAATTTGAACACTTAACATTTTTTTTTCTGAAGAATAAACAAACATAGGAGGTGGGAACTGGGAATATAGTAGTCATAATAAGCAAATAAAAAATTATGTGAATACACGTTCCATAATATAGTCATACGTATTATTTATTTATATATATATTTTTGAATACATATTATTAATATTATATTATATTATATACTAGCTGTACCCGGCCACGCGTTGCTGAGGTTTAGTCTAGTTATATGGTAAAGAAAGAGACATCAGACGTTTTTAATATTAGTATGTATTCTTAATTTGAAAATGCTTGTGGACATACAATATTTTTTGTTGTTCCATTGTCTGCGCAGATATAAATATTATCTGGTTTGCCGACTCTAGAACCCGCAACGTATACGTGTCGGTGAGAAGCAATCCGGGTCTAGATTTTAACCGCACAATTCTAAAGATTGGACATGAGCTTTGTTAATGAAATTTGGAATTTGTAATTGAAATCTCTTAAATTAAAATGGCATATCCGTTGGAATCATAGGGATGCGAAAAATTAGGACTTTTGTTGATGGACGAAAAATGAGGAAAATCAATATTGTTGCTTCTACGACGTTGCTCACTATTTTCTTTTACTGCAACCCTCGTGCAAATATTTGGCTGGTTGACATTTCGCAACACGATAATTGGCATGCCGATTTTCAATTGCAGTATGTGTATTGGCACCCCGGCAGATCGAGTGAATTCAAAAATTCTGTTGGACAATAAACTACTTCAACTGCTTCCACAATAGTGTCGACGGACTTGTATGCGACTCTCTCGCTTTGAATGTTGGACTGAATAATATTTGAAAGTTCTTGGCATCAAGAATAGGTCGTTTATTCCGACGATTGTGATTATATATGAGGCAATAAAATTCGTATTGAGATCAGATCAACCGGCACCTTTCCGTCCCTAATTTTTAGCAATTGGTGTGAGATTATCTCGGCTGGTCGATCGCTGGACGCGCATATTTGAAGTTTATTTCAATGTCTTTACGTGTCGCTACTGCAATAAACGCGTTGTCCATTTTCTATATGTACTGCTACTTAAATGATAGCTGGACTTCGTTATTGTATGTGAAATGAAATAACTCTCCATACAGCTTCATTGCTGCTTATGTATCTTCCAGACTGATACTGTGCGATTCCATCGATTTCACCATTACGCTTTTGTGTTGTTGCTGATTTCCCGCCAACTTTATATGCCTCTTTCTATCCTACATATACGAGACTACAGAGTGCTTGCATAATTCCGAAAAGTAATTTCTATTCACGCATGTGTTAAAACAACGAATGTAAAATTTAATATTTCTGCTATATATCTTTATACCGTTACTTTTCGATCTTTGCATTTCTGCAAAAATCACGTTTAAAAACATGATTTTCAATATACCACGTGATGTCAACGTATGTTGAGAAAAGAAAATAGATTCGATAAAAGATTTTTACATTGAATAATAATTCGAATTTCGAAAAACGTTTCAAGGTGTACATCATCCCTTTTGGTGGGGTTATGTGTACGAAATAACGAAGCTCTATCTATGCTAGTTAGTGTGCAACGCGACCGATCCACCTAACGAAATATACAGGCCCCAGCCCTCAGCCTTAAGTCCGTCCTTGTTAATAATATATTGTCATCGAAGCGATGTAATATAGCGATAATAATATATTGTCACCTATAAGCGAAATTTCAGCTCGATTGGATGACAGGAAGTGAGTCAATTTTCACTTCCAAGATTTATAGTTAATCAAGATCTCAAGACTGGCGGCTAAGTAAATATAGGATTTAAAAATATTGGAAGAAGAAAATAATAATCTCACGAAATAAATGCCATATTAAAAGACACAGCTCAATTCCAACGCAATGCCACACGAAATAATTAAATCAAAATCAAAATAAATCGAAATCTATGAATATTAAATTTTACGATATAATTTGAATTCAAGTGAAAATCAATCGACACAACTCAATTCGACCGCCAATTGCACTAAAAAATTAAAAAAGAGTTAATAAAACGAAAATGAAAAACAATGACAAAATGAAAGTATCTCGACAAGTCGCTGAGCGATCGATACAACGTCGGTTGAAAAGGGTACGGGGAAGTACACGCTTTCCTTTTCCTAGGTCTTTGTATCGCGCCGCGACTTGTCGAGATACTATTAGTGTCCGACGCTTGGTGCCGTCCGGCGTTAGGGGACTTCCCCCTACTTTGCATGAAGTCCTGGTGGTTAATTGATATATGCTGCACAGTGCTCTCTTTTGCAGAAGGAATATAACTGTGCTAAATCGAGCATAGTCATGGATTACTTCATAATGATATTTATATTGCGCTATAATAATAAGAATACTACTTTATTTTGGGATATAGTAACAAATAGTAATTACACAATAGCTGCCCAACTAAGATAATGAATTCTTTTTTTCCTGTGCGGTCATAATTTTAAAGTTAAATTTAAACTTGTAACAATATATACATGTATATTATACTAGCTGACCCGTGCCCACTTCGTTGGGCGGTAAAAATTTTTACTTGTGATGAAATTATGAGTGTGGCTCGGCTAGTACTGAGTGCAATGATTTATTTCCTGACTGCCAAAAGAAGGGTTATATTTTTACTGCATATGTATGTATGTATTTGCATGCCAATTTGAATATATTACCGTTATTTGTGAGTGTCTTCTTGTGAGTGTCTTATTTGTGAGTGTCTTATCTCTTTAACCATGTATGCAGTAAAAGAGAAATTATATGCAGTAAAAGGGAAAAGTCTTTTGTCACTTGAGACGATAAACTTACTTATTTTGATATGAATTCATAATTGTTGATAATATGACCAATAAACATGACCTAACGCTTTAAATTATTTTTTAAATATAAAAAACTACTTTTTGTGACTTAAATACAAAATTTAGACATATGATTTCCCTTACTTTTTTGTAGGCATTACTAAGCTCTACAACTTTTCTCTAGAACTCAATCATATATCTCTCATCGTTAAAGTAGCGTTCGTAAGAAACCTTTTCATTCGACTGTTTTTCTCCGAATTACTTTGTAAATCCAACGACCACGAAAAAGTCTTTTCATTTTTCGGATTAATATATAGCCATATGACACTCACAAATAACGTGGCTTTCTATTCGTTAAAGAAGTTTCAAAATCGGTTCAGTAGATCCAGAGATTACTTCCTACAACGTCACAAACTTTACCTCTTTATAATATTAGTATAGAAGTATAGATTACGACACGGTCGCGGTTCCATACCTATGTCGTATTATTTCTTTAACTATTTATTCAGTAAAAGGTAAAAGTCTTTTGTTTTAAACACTTGAGACAATAAATTTACTTATTTTGATAAGAAATCATAATTGTTGATAATATGACCAATAAACATGACCTAACAATTTAAATTATTTTTTTAATATAAAAACAATATATTATAAAATCACCGTTGTCGATCATCGAGCACTCGGTTGGTTATCGTCATAACTATTCAAATATTTGTCCAAATTTGTCCAAATGATGTACTGTATAAGACAAAATTTATCTACTTTAGATACCAGATGTGATAAAAGTATTTATTTTGATATAATAATCAATTGATTACTACCAAATGTGCGTTAGAAATAATTTTTATTTTTTTGTTGTATTTATGGTTCACTATTTTGGCGATAATGGCTTACACATAAAATATAGATATATGCTGTCGCTGGCTTTTTTGTAAGACTATTTAAGATAAACATTTCCATTGTATATTATATACGTGTAACTCCAACGGTTTTTGCGGCGCACGCCAGAATAGCTCGCAGATGGCAGATTTTTCTCCTACTTCTTCTTCTTCTTCTTCATCAGCGCGCATTCGCCCACCGTTAGGCATACGCCTCTCCAATCACTCTCCATCCGGATCGGTTAGTTTGGTTTGGCAGCCTGATCGTACCCAGAGATTCTTAGCAACACCTGCCCCGCCGTTACGGTAACCGTTGCCGTGGCTCGGGCTAGTGGGGCTGCTGGGGACTGGGGGCCGTGGTAAGGTTGTACTGTTCATCATCATGATTGGAGATATTTAGCCCGATACCCGCCACGTCGGCCACACGTCTTGGCGAGCTCCACACTTTCAGGAAAATATTTCCATTTCCTAGGCTTGTGGCAACATGGTCGGGTTACTTAACCACCGAATTGCACTATATTTTCTAAATTTATTATTTAATTATTATTTATTGTTGAGAAAATTTTCATAATATATGTTGACGCTTAGAATTTAAATTTCGAATATCAATTTCTTAGATTTTTTCCTAGTTACTTGACAGTTATCGTTATATTTTAGATAATTCACACTATATCTTTATAAATTATAGCCTATGTGTTACTCTGATGTGTAACCTATATTATTGTAAAGTTTCATCAAAATCCATTCAGTAGTTTTTGCGTGAAAGAGTAACAAACATCCATACATTCTTACAAACTTTTTGCGTTTATAATATTATTAGTAGGAAGTAGGATTCCCTTAACACGACATAAGAGACACTGCTTTAAGCCGGGTTACATGTTCAGTATAGCATCAGTTCAGTCCGCGACC
This sequence comes from Micropterix aruncella, assembly GCA_944548615.1. Lineage (NCBI taxonomy): Eukaryota > Metazoa > Arthropoda > Insecta > Lepidoptera > Micropterigidae > Micropterix > Micropterix aruncella. Next base: position 26,333,122 of record OX155954.1, on the reverse strand, counting down.
TTGGACCATGAACTGACTGATGGACTGATAGAAATTATTAAAATGTATGAAAATCCATCGGCTCAGTTTATTAGTCAACGCGATACACGATCAGTTTCCTGTTAGTCTGACCAAAGTCACGGACTGAACTAATGCCAGATTGAACGTCTAATATATCTATATTAGCTATAAATTATTATCTATTATTAATTATTTTAATTATGTATTTATTAGTTTTATACATACTTATATATTATGTCGTGTATTCACATACTATACCCTTTGATTTTTGACAATTATTATGCTTTAGTAGATACTACAATTTTAGATTATCCTTGAAAAATATATTATTATTACATAACTATGTTGCTTATAAATATGACTCCCCTGTAAATATGATATTAAATTTGGAGAGCTGCTGGCCTTTAAACAAGTCCTTCTTCGTTAGGCATCAGCAGGATAACCGGTGCTTATAATCCGTATAGGTTGTTTACCCATTACCGTAGCAATAATATAACGAGTTTAATGAATATTAGTTTGCAATTAATTTATAAATTAAATTTTCATTGCTTTGCGTTGCATATTAAGAGCAATTTTCGCCAACTGCTCATCGGCTTTATTTATGAAATGAATATACAGAGTAATTAAGTACTAGGCTTCTTGCCGGTAGAGTCTGACTTCTGGCTTCTAACCAGTGACACAGCCAAATTTTTTTTAAATATTTGTGCGCGTCGCGGCCGCTTGTCGCGATCGTAAGCATCTTCGCGGGCATAGGTTTAGGTTATTGTAAATTTAAAACTGAAAGAGCTATGAAGTGAATTATTACTTACCCAATAACGGTGCTATGTCGTGTTATTGTCGTAAAAATACATCGTGCTACACGAAGTATGCAAATAGGGAAAAGACATGTTTACGAACACAATTTATAATACAAGTTTGCACCGGATCTCTACGTTTTGAGATCCTGGGAATTCATATAAGTGATTTCTGGTAAATGTATGTTTGTTCGTGTGTTCGTCTGTCTGTGTGTGTGTGTGTACCCACTGTGTATCAGACAGTACCCAACTAATTAGGACCAAATTAAGATTATACGTAGTTTATCCTAATGCCGATATTTCAGAAGATGATAAGAGATATCTGCCATTTTGTTTAAAAATGGTGGCATATTAAAAAAAAAAGCAAATAACATAAATCCGTTAATACTGGTCGTAGATAAATAAATAAATGTGACTTACAATTATGAGGACATTGCCTGCAACTTTGCTTACGCCATTTTTCGACAATTTCCTTTATTATAAACTCCGTTATAGCATTAAAAATAACTCCGTTATTATTACTGTTAGAATAAAAGAACACAAGGCTGTTAAAATTCTGACAATAATGCCTCTAATTTTGTTATAAGTAATTTGTTAGAATATTTAGCGGTTTACAAGTTTAATAATTAAAATTAAAAATGATGGCTAGAAAATAAAAAAAATGGAAATCGTACCTAAAAACCACGATTATTATAGCCGATAAAAGACCAGTTAAATACGAAGAGAAGAAAACCAAACCAAAAAATGGAATGCAAATAAATTATTGCTATTATTATAGCCAATACCTAGAACAGTGACAAATTGTATGACACTTAGTTAATATGATCATACCTAGCCTATCTCCTACTTCTTAAAATTTAACTAACTGCCATTCTAATGTATATGATTATTATATTATAACATACTATTGTATTATATCATTATGTATAATAAATATTATTATCCAACTACTCATACTTCAATTTTGCTCTAACCAAATAACCTTAAACAACTTATTTATTTATTTATTTATTTAAGAATTAATTACTATAAAACATTGATTAGCTTACAAAAATAACAGGCACCGAATGGCGAAACCTTAACCTTTTGCTTATTTGTTTCTGTCACCCAACTGGGACTAGCCCGTTCTAGGGTGGACAGGAAAATTACTAATATTATTAAATAAATTACTAATAATAATATTTAATAATTACTTTTCTAACCCTTATATTATTATTAGCTTATTATATTTTTTTCTACTATTAACGTATTCATGTTATTTCTATTAATTTGTATTGCAAGCATTGCAAACTATTCATAGGATAGTAAATTTGTTTCGTTTGAATATGTTTTTAAAATACTAGTATTTACTATCTGTAAGTTTGCTATAAAATAAAATAAAATAAATGTATAACCAGATTTGTTATTTTTTTTGTATTAGATTTGTATTAGTTTGTATTAGTTAGATTTGTACAGATTTGTATTAGTTTTTTTTATTATTAGATAGCTTTGCTTTGCTCGCTATGAAATTATCTTTTATTCCAACTAGTTTAAGATAGCTATTTTGTAACTACGGTTTATCATACCCAACATGTGAGTATATGTCGTCCTTTTTATTTTTCAAATTTATAAATAGTTTTCAAGTTAAAAATAGTGATAAACGGGACCATCCATCATTTTATATATAATGTTGCATCAGCGCCTACCCGACCCGAAACAGGTTGCCTACAGTTTGGCGCAAAACTTACTTTGAAAAATCAACAAGAGGTTTTGCTCAATGTCAATTTTTCTACGTTTTAAAACGCTTAGAACCAAAAAACGGAAAAAAATGTCTCTGTCCGCCTGTCTGCCTGTATATCTATCTGGCTCATCGATATCCATGAACGCGTTGTCCGATTTTGAAAATACTTTCGCCAACCTATTTTAATCACCAATGGAAAGAGCTGAATAGATTTTGAATTTCCAAGATATTATCCATTTTATCGAGTTTGTTGAACACAGGAAACAAAGCATAGAGTAAAAGAGGAACAGAAAAGCATGTCAGGTAACAAAAAAACTGTAGTTTTAGTAGAATTATATATGTGAAGGGAAGTGAATCCGAAAAATATTCAGTCAGAATCAGTCATTTTTATCAATAAAATGGTCGTTAATTTTATTGTAAGATTTTTTACAAACCATGTCTTTAATATGATGCCTAAAATACTTTACTGGTAAAATAACTTCCTAAAGAATTCTACTGTAGAAATGTATACATTTTCCCTAAAAAGAAGATCCAATCTTTTTCATTTCAAACTTGGGAACTGAAAGCTTATTTCTTTATCCGATTTTTATATTATGGCGGTCACTGTCTTTATTGAACAGACTGACATTTTTAGCAACATATATTAAATTTGCAAAAATAAAGTGACAAGCAACGGTGAGAATATTAATTACCTTGAAATGTTCTCGCAGTGTCTCTCTAGCACATAGTCCATATACTGAACGAAAAGTCCCTTTTTGCTGCAATAGGATGTTTACAACATCAGTAACCCTTCCCCTATCCGAATGCATCATGCATGAAAGATACATGAAAGACATAATTCTGTGAAAATACCTGAAGTAAACTAATCGTCAGTCAGTTGCCTGTTTTTCCTTACAGCAAAGTTGTAGTGCTAAGTCTTTTAGCTAAATCAGATATATGAGAGCCCTATTGTAATTTAGAGTCTACTGTAATTCCCAAATAATGGCTGTATCTGTAAATTCGACTGTATTATCTTATATTGATAAGTTAATTTACACAATTGCATCAACTTTTTAATATCCTATTTCGTTGTAAGCATAATATAACTAAATCCATAACGTTTTAGTTTTATTAAAAAAGTTTAATGTTTAACATAATCGCCTGCTTTCGATAGATCACAAAAAATACCAATAGGATCCTATGATTTCTCCCAATCGCATAAATATTCTTAATCAGATGACTATCAAATAAAAAAAAAATGCTATTATGGCAAGTATGTAGTTCATGATAACCATAATTCATGGCGCCTATGAAATCATGTCGAAATCGTTGAAAAATAAAAGTCTTTTGCAGCATTATCGATAGATTATCCAGGATATCAAATACAATTATTGCTTTGAGCTAAAAAAGAGACGTTATTCTTGTTTTTAATTTTAGTATTACTATCAATATTAACATCAGCTGATAATACCGTCGAGAAAGCGGATTCACTATTAACAATAAATGACTTGTGGCCGTCGCCTTTCCTCGTAAATACCTGCCCCGAATTAACCCATACGTATTTAATATTAAATTCCTTGGCTACTGATTTCGCTTTGGATAGTAGGTATCTGTTCTTTGGGGTCAGATCCTCACATACAAATATGGGATGAGGGTTACCAGACATACCAATATCCGCGGTACACAATTTCTTGCTGTGAGCTATGCATTTTTTATTGTATTCTCTTGCGGCTTTGATGACGTTGTTCCGGAACCCAAGAGAGTTAAACGTGACGACTATTGGACGGGGTTTGGCATCTGACTTCTGAAGACCGGTTCTCCTGATTGTGTCGATGTCATCTCTGGTAACGTTTATTTTGAGTACATATCCAATGCTATTGATGATGTTGACTGCATTTTTTCCAGCTAACTCTGGAACACCTCTAAACTTTATTCCTATTTTAATGCAGCCTTTGGTGATTTCATATTTCTGTTTGGCTGCCGTTAGTACTCCCTAGCCAATACATCCTGTACTTTTGAGATAGTGAATAATTGTGGATGATGATGATAGCAAATATTTCTATTTATAATAATGTCGTTTTATTTATAAGGTTTGGTATGTTTAATGCAAAACACACTTTTGCATTATTTGTGATAGTATAATTAGTTCGTATTTCTTGCAATAAAATATCAGTATATCATTTTCTGTACCTACAATCAAAATATCGCAACATTACTGCATACATATCTTTATTTTAAAACACTGATGAATAGGACGTTTATTATTATGACCACAAAATCTCCCATTGTGTAAAAGTGCCATTTACGTTTACAATTACATGTGCGTAATCAGTCAATCGAATTTACTGTAAAGTAATGGGATAATTCGATCGTAATGAACCAAAAATTAAATTCCTAAGAATATCTAAAACAATTTAATTAATTTCTCTGTGTCGTATGTCAAAAAAGCGTATTTATCAACAAAATAAATGACTCAGCACTATGTTTTCCCTATCTGCTAAGAACAATATAATTATGCAATTGTCAACCACGCAGTAGACTACAACTGACGTCTCTGTATATTTAATGAGTTTCTGGGAGCTGGCGACGATAATAGTGGAATTTAAATTGGCATATTTTATGGGAATTTTGTTAGTTTATTTTTTTTTATTTTCCCGTACCTATTAACGTAGTAAAAAAACTTTATTAAGTTTGAGCAAAACAATTTTTTTTTTTGGTTTAATGGACGTTGAGCTTCAATTTATTTTATTTGATTTATTGATTTGTTTATTCGCTTATAAAAGTAAAATTAATTAGTTGAAAAGTAAAACTAATTAAGATATCATCGTAATTACACACATACAAATAGAATGTAACTTATAATACTAGCTATGATATAAGAATAAATAATTAATAGCCTGCAATTTAAATGAATGAGGGTTGGTGGTAAAAATATCAAAACGTGGTGCAATCGAGTGAATTTCTTGCTCTAAAAAGTTCCGCCTCGTAAGGTTAGTGCGCGAAAACAGCTCCGCGAAAATATGGTGCGTTCGAGCACGAAGATAATTATTAGGTACGAAAAGATTCACGTTGGCTAGTAAGCTAGGGTTATCAGTTTTACCACGAATTCGATTAAAAACATAGGACATTGTCAGCATTTCTCTGCTGATTTCTCTGCTGCGTGATAAATGCAGTCAGATACAAAAATCGATAATATACGCTCTGCTTGAAGTACAAAAATCTCAAAAATCACTTTTGAACCTTTTCCAGCATGAGGGTATAGGTTTCTTCATGCGGATTCCAAATAGATGCATTCTAATCCATGCGACTTCTAACAATCGAGTTGTACAACGTGCGCATTACCCGAATATGGATCGCTGTATCACAAACCCTAGAAGCTTGAAAGAAGTTGCAGATAGTTCCATAATGTGTTCCTTGAAGTTTAACTGAGGATCGAAAACAACTCCCAAGTCCTTGACTTCAGTTACTCGGACGATTTGAGGTCTAATGGACCCGAAATAATAGGTTTAAAAAATATACGCCTGATAGTATAATAAATAGATTAAAAAATAATAAATCATTAAAAAAAAAAGTCTTTTGTTTGTGGGGGTGGAAATATTATTTGAATTTTGCGCGGTTGGCGTGTGACGCCCTCTATAGCCTCAGGCGAACGAGACGCCGCGGGCCTCTGATTGGTCGTAGTGGCGACGTCTGATTCGATCGGAAGTGTGACTAGAGATGAGAGCGGGGGGGGGGGGGGGGGGGGGATAAGGTCGCATGCTCGTGTGACGGACGGTTTAGCGGAGAAAATAAAAGTATAATTGAAAATATTAAATATAAATTATAAACCCATTTAATCGTTTAATCAACCCCCACATGTTTTTTCTACTTTTTCAGTTTCTTTTATGGGCGAGTAAAATTTTAATAATAAAAATAAATGCTACGTCGTTAATATATAAGAAAGTGACAGCACACATAGGTACTTCAATCTACGCGAATATTCAGCTTCGATGAGCTTCGATAGAGCTCAATACATTACTGGTTTTGATTCAATACTTTCTTTGCCAGTAAAGTTAAATTAAATTGGGTCCGTAAACACCATTAATTTTGCATGCAATGTTTATTTAATGAAACTATAAACAAAAGTTTTTTTCTACAAAACTTGCTCATTTTAGTTACGATACTAATGCACTGTTTAAATTTTACTTTCCTGCAAGGAAAGTATTGTGTACGCACTTATGCGTGTGTGTCTGTCTGTATGTATTCCTACACGATAGCGCCCAAACGATTAGTCCGATTGAGCTGAATTTTGGCATGCAGGCATGTCAAGAGTTGAAAAGATTGTGTTTGAAATCGGTCCACCAGGGGAGCGCGCTAGCCATACTTCAATCTCGAAATATTAGACTTAGAGAATTGAAATTCGGTACACAGATGCGTCGTAGGGTCGAAACCACATTGTTTAATTTCGGTTGCAATATCTCTTATACAATTGTACAAGCGACACAAAAAAAAAACGACATACTTGATCATATAATAACGTCGAGCCGCCCGAGGCTAACCGAGAAAAGAACCATATTGGAAAATAGTAATTTTAATACCACGAATATGAGGAAGGAGGGGGGGGGGTTGGGGGTTGTCTGCTCGCCAGGAAAGTTTTTTGGGTGGCAAAACCGATTGTTTATACTTGTAATATATATACTTTCTAAAATCATGGTTTTATGAAGTGAATGAATAACAGAAATATTGGATAACTTTTTCTTTAATGAATAACAGAAATATTGGAATGGTAAAAAAATGCACAACAAGGGCCTTAACATTGATTTATTCAAAAATATATTTAAAATCATATATGTTATACAATTTAAAGTTAAAACATATTCTATATTGATGCCTTAATACTGCCTTTGGTTAAAGGCGCACAAAATATTTCTGATAAAATAATACACCATAGGGAAAAAGGCATTTACATTAAACCTAGAATTTCATATCTTTATTGGACAAAAAGCACTTAAAGCAAAAAAAATATATTTTACATATTATATGAATACTATCGATATTCAATCAAATAATAGCAACAGGTCGTGAGATAAATTATTAAGGCTCCCAAAACCGACACCTCAACTTCAATTATTCTTATTTTAAGTAGTTATATATAATATATATAAAATAGCACATTCAATAAACATTTTTATGTGAAAAACAGTAATTATTGTAACTTCTTTTTTGAGTTTATTCTAATATAACGTGATACTATTATGCTACGGTCTGTCCCTCACTAGGAAGATAGAGGACAGGGGTGTGGTTCTCTGTCTTCTGCTGGAAAGCTTGTGCAGCCATTTGTTCTCTGATCTCCATTTTCTTGAATTCCCTCTCGCTTTTTGTACGTCTGACAGCCTTCGCCAGCATTATCGAGAAGATTATGCCGATGAGCTGAAAACATATGAAAACCCCGGGTGAACATTGTCCTCTTTTCTATTCGTCTAGTCATTCGTAATATTTTTCTTATCAGTTTGTTTACATATCCATATCGTGGTTTGCCCGATTATCATGACAATGTACCGCTTTGGCAAAACCACATATACGATTGATAGGATCGCGAAATTATAAATACCTATTATACTAACAAAATAAATAATAATTAAAAATATCATTTCAATTACGCTCCAATACTGAAAATAAGTCGCTTCGATTATCCAATATTATGTAGTTATTCGTTATAATTAAAAATAACTTTGAGCAGTATGATACCAGATATATGTATAATGGTATATAATCACTACTTATTATTATACAAAGCAACGTCTGTCTGTCGGACTGAAAATAATTCGAGAACTGCTGAGCCGATTTTGATCCGATTTCTTCCTTTACGTAACTTGGCTACTTAAATCGATATCGGCTGTTAAATGTCATACAGGTTAAAGAAACTCGAACTTTAATTATCTCAAAAATCGAAAGGGTCAAGCAAGCTTAAATAAATAAATAAATAAATAAATAAATCATTTTTTTCTAAATTGATCTGGAAATCTATGCCGGGGATTGATTGCTGTAAGCTTCCAATTTTTTTGTTTATTAGTTTCCGATTTGTAGAATAGAAGAGTCATCACTTACTTGGCAGTTCGATTTAAACTGATTATGCTGAGAATTACATAGGCAATATATACATGCGTAGAAATTTCGTATAATTTTATATTTTTATTATATTTTATAAAATTATCCAATACAAGAAAATTGATTTTGCCAAAAAAAAACAAAAGTGTAAATAATAATATTTTAACATTTTTTTTGCGAAGCAGATAAGATTAAATTTGTGTGGATTTTATCACCCCACTAGGTTGTATATCTGTTCTGGGTTGATAGTATTTAAGACATAGTGACTTCACTTTTATGTTTTTTTTTTTTTTTCATCCATTTCGATCGCTCATTCATTCTAGAAAAAATTAAGGCTAATGTAATGAATAAATATGTATATAAATAAAGAACTAATATTAAATAATGAAAAAGAAAATATTTAAGTTTATAGGAAAGTAAAATAAATAACTTTATAAATAAATGAACAACTAAATTGGCCAATTAATTAAGTAGCCTAAAAAAGAATTGATACCCCCTTATCTCTACTGTCGGTAGACTGAAAATTATGACGTCGTCGTGGTAGATAAAAGATATAAACCGAGATTAGATTGTACGTTATTGTATTTTACAGATTATAAGAATATAAGTTTTTATACCTCTATACGTATGCATTGCAACTTCTGAAGTGCAAGCCTGATAAGTGGTTAAAAAGTCTAAAAAACTAAAAAACACGCTTTTACATCCTGGTCGCAATACGTAATCAAATGACTCATTCAAATGAGCATAAGCCTGACGGTCTCTATCTTACTCTCTCCCGTACTGATTATTGGTGAAGGTTAGGCTTAGAACTCACGGTGCGGTTTTCGCCCGCACCCGCCACGGTTGCGCGCCCGCGGCCTTCGTAGAATGGAGATATGTACGTATAATCGAGTCGCAATTTTTACGACGCGAGTTACGCCCGTGGCGTAAATATAGGCGTAAGTCTACCAGTGGAACCGCGCAGGCCGCGGTCGACCCCAAATTTGCAAGCTGTTGCCAGCTCGCTCTGCGGTCGTTTCGCGGGCGACGACAATCTCGATTAACCGCGCGACTTGCGATTTTCTCACGAAAAGTTTGCGGGCCGTTCCGCAACCGCGGCGGCTACGCGACAGCGCAAATCTGCGATGTCGTAAGTTTTGAAACAAAACAGTTGATCTGCAACCGCCGCGGGCGCGGGTGTAAACCGCACCGCGAGTTTTAGGCCTTACAGATAATAATAAGATCATGTGCTCGGAAGTCTCATTTCATTTTCGATGAGCTGCTATTCTCTTTTAAAGACGATGAGGAATCAAAACCAACCTGTATGAAGACGATGGTCATAGCGCCGGTGCCCAAAAGAGCCGCACTCTGAGTTATCAAATTATTGAGACGTGGGAGACATCCGGTGGTGTAATACTGCCGGCAAGTGAGAGTTGTCGGCTCATGGTACTCGAAAACAGCGCAGCACGATTCCGGAGCATTAGCCTGTACTGTCGCGTTGAATGCCCAGTCATCGATTGAGTTTACTCCGCAGCAACTCAGCTGAAATATATTTTTAAATCGTTAACCCTGCAGCTGTAACGTGGGTGTACAAAAACCCCCAGGCGCAGTAATATATTGCTATTTTTTTGTCTAGTTTGGCAGCAGTAGCATGGCATCATCAATTCACTCATTAGTACCACCTGTTTTTTTTAAATTTTATTTTATTCTGGAACCAAACAGAACTACATACAATACAATAAAAACGTATTTAAAAGTAACAAAAATCCATTAATGTGATTTCGAATATTAAGTAAACAAAATGAACGCAATATGATATTTTATATTGTTTCCGCTTGAGGATGGGGTGAGTCGGGATGGGAAGTAAGGTGAAAGGAGGAGACAAAATAGATACACTTTATTATGTATGTATATAAATATATTTATATTTGATTTTAGGTATGATATCATATTTTATTATTATTTCCGTATAAATAATATATGTATGTGTATGTGTGCATATATAGATATATATTTTATCTATAGATGTATATGAGTATCTATATTTGTATATGCGTAAATATTTATACTTTCATATTTGTCGATTTATAAATAAGTACTAACATATAGTTTAAGTTGACAGTGCACACTTAATATCTAGTCATTAAAAGTCTGCCTTAGAACAGGCCTAGGCCTAGTTAGGCGACTGTGTCAAACATTAAGAATAATGTCGCATCAATTTCTTGCTAACATCTTACTTACAAATACGACAATAATTGTTTACTAGATGTGTTACTAAATAAATAAATAATAAATATGTAGGTATTATAATAAATATACTTAAGATAAATTATTTACATGAACCAAATTAATTGTATGTAACTAAGTTATCAGATTGGAGGCAATAGTCGTTTTCCTTCCGTGAGCTATTGAAGTGTATCTAACATAGTTGGTTGCGGTATGGAAACGTAGTTGCCTAAGATCCAAAGACTCTAAAGTTAAAACATTTTGTAAAAAGTGTTATAAATTCATGTGCATGAGTCGTATGATCATTGTTTCCGATTAGTGCTTTGACCCTAAGGCGACAGACGATGAATTGAAGTAAATAGGTTTATTAGTAGGTTGTAAGTTTCTGTAAATTTTGATGTTTTTCATTTAGATCTATTTTTATTATTTTATAATACGATTTGTACAACATGTTTTACATTCAAGATAATAAACATGTCTTAGATCAAATGGCTTCAATTTATTTTGCCTTTATATACAAGGTTGGTTGATTTTTATGATGGGGGTATAGGAACACCCCACGTTACAGCTTAAGTAGTAAACGCAAACGTTACAGCTGTAGGATTAAAAAGGTGTAAAATCGAGACATGGTCACTAACAAATTGCAAAATTAAATTTTCGACATCATTAGCGCTACAGGTAATTCTGAGTTTTGATATCATCGAGGATTTTTCTCTATGCCACCCATCTTTGAGTTTTTGTGTATTTAGTAGATGCAGTAATATGGATATATAATTTTATTAGGTTTTATAGATATTAAAATTAGAGAATCGAGCCATCTAAGGCATGTCGATCCATTCTCTATTTGCTCTACAATATGTAGATAGATAGGAAATCTTTATTGCAAATTTGAAGATAATATACAACAGACGGACTTACTGCTTAAATTACAATCCCGGGTATACAGGCCCGGTGGCATAGTGGTTAGGTCGCCTAGTCTTGCATTGTAATGTCCCGGGTTCAATTCCCGGTCGGGTCACCATTTTATGTTCGGATAAAATTAACGGATTTCCATTTCAAATCTGTCGATCGAATGCAATAACAAGACACACACACAAACAGACACATAGTACATACAAACACATCACAGTAGGGTTGGTTGTAAGAGATTATCATATGATAATAAACCAGCCCATTGTGAAATTTCTCAATAAAGAGTACAAACAAACAATCTCTTACAGCGAACCCTCGCGAAAGTGAAAGTATTTAGGTGCTAGTAGAGCAAAAAAAAAAACAAAAATACCAAATACTTAACAACAAATAATCAAATAACAAAAATGCCAATTTTTGAAAATAAAATTATGATTTAGAGAACATTTGCAAGAAGCGGAGGACATGAGATGATGGGATAAGACGTAGGATAACTAGTTATAAGATATATCCTGAACACTAAAAAATCGCAACGTACGTTTTCTCCAAATTCGGCGGAGTATTTAGCATTTGAAGCTGTCAAGGCATCCGTATAAGCGTGAAACTCTTGAAAATAGCAGACACCATGACTGCAGCCACTTGTTTACTAATGAACTGATACGAGCACTAAACGCTAGTAGAGACACAAACAAACTAGTCTGGGATATCCTCGGAATCATCACTCAAGTGGCTTCCACAAACAGATAACTCACGCTTGAATGCCGGAATACAGCATTATACCATGAAAGGGTATGGAAACCCTTCTGGGTCCAAAACCGCTCATAGGCATATCAGACACTCTCCTAAAAATCACCATGAAAAAGTGGCTAGAAGAGAAACAGAGATCTACTAAAAAGACCGAGGAAATCTACGTAACTAGACAATAAAGCTGCCTTTCGCAAATGTATATGAAGCGAACCCCAAATAAGAACATATTGAGATGTCAACCACAACGGGCGAACCCGTCACCGCAGGACGTTTTAACGATTCATCGTTCTATCGACCGTGCAGTGAGCGTAGAAGACTTTGGACATTACAAATCCGACGTCTAGCTACGCCACAACCCGCAAGAGACCAACGCCTTTACCGCGAGATAGCCAGTATGTTACCTGGCGGGCCGACACTCGCGCCCTTGTTTCCAATTGTGACCAGATTTCTCCGGTCTCTCGATTGGTTCCGAGTTCGAGGTCGCTTGCGCGGTCCTCTCCCTTACGAAGCGGTGAAACGGTGTGCATCGAATCTATCGCGGACCAAGGCGTCCTTTGCCCGACTCTGAACCGGGATCGGATGGCCAGTGGTCATTTCAAGAGCAGTCGCCGTAAGGTAGGCAACCACCCCCGCTCTATAGGAAACAATACAGTTCCCAGACTCCCCCGACTGTTAGTCGGAGAGCACAATAAGAACCCAATGGAGCACAGTACAGCACAATAAGAACCCAATAAGAGCACAATAGGAGCCCAAATAAGAACAGTCGGGACTAATGACAGGACATATTGCCCACAACAAGCACCTCAGGTTAATATACTGGCTTTACTTCTTCGTTTCTGGTCTTCGGCGTGAACTTAATCAAACGGAAAACTAAATTTCGACTAGACGTCGAAGGTATCGCCACAGCTTCTCTCCGTTTCCGTGCTTAGCGAATTGGAGGACATCTTAGCGAAGGTTAGTTCTACCCTAAATCGAGCATTTCGAAACGTCTGTGATGGCAAGATAAATTATTTTTCCGACAGCGAGGACGCCTGGAGATGTTACTCCATACATAGCAAAGCTGGAACGCGATAAACCGCGATCCATAATCCAAAATACTGCGCTCTAAATGTCAAGTTAAGAGAGGTATTTCTTCCACAGTATACACACTAGAAGATTCCTACAATAACACTTCACTGAGAAACACCCAAGTGTACTCTCCCTTTTTCACTTCACTAAACTCTAAACTTTGCTTTGGAAATAAAATTCATACAAAATTATAAAATCGTATTTTCCCTCATCGAATCTTAGAGAGCTTGACGAATCTCAAATTCCTACTTTTTTGCCTACAAGCATTTTTGCTACAACGTATTTTCACTTCTCTACTGGCGCTACGATGCTGAGATTCTGATTCTGAGAATTTCTCAATAGCTTCGAAGTGGTTGCAATGATTAGGGGTAGTGTAGTGCAATGATACCAGATGCGCCTATTCCCTTATTAAGTGCCAGATTGAGGTGTGAATACATTCTAGTGCATCGTGTCATAAAGCTTTTTAGAGTTAGAAGGGTTCGGATAGGTTATCTCTACTCTTATACTTTTTGGGCGTTTCCAGTGATTTGAACATCACATTAGATTTAATGTGATAGATATGTACTATGATGTATTCTATTTCCATGTCTGTTGATGACATATGTCAGCTATCAAATACTATTATGATGAATAATAATAATTACATTTACAACTATTTTTATATGGTCACAAAGGCAATATTAGTACATTCATATTGGAATAATTTTGCTGCAATGTCCTCTCTACAAACTCTAAGTTGGCATTACCTGTCTATGTACATTTCTATTACAGATTTAATATATATATATATTCATATATGTTACATAATATTTATATCAGATTTAATCAATTGCATACGCTATATTTTATAAAAAATACCAGTGAAGAGTAACAAGCGGAGACACGCATGTTTCAACAAGGATTACGTATATAAAGCGGACTATGGTCTATACGTATGAATTAGCATGACGCGTAACGGTATTATCGTGATGGTAATTAACATGTTGTAATGTTAAAACACAATGTTATTTCATTGTGTCGAGACTTTGGGATCTCGCTTCTAACATGACAGCATGTAGTAGTACGGGTACGCGCGGTTATCGGACACATGAATCATGTTGAAACTACAGTAAACTATTATTTCCGTATTAACCGTAAGAAGAATTATGATACATATAATCGAATAATAGACTTTCAACAAAATTTCCCGTAATTCAACAAAATAACGATTGAAACACCGTTATCCTGTATAAATCCGTAATTACAATGGTAGAAATCCAATATTTTTCGGAGTGTAAAATGAACCTATGTAGCTGTTTTTGTCTAAGGCTGTGAGCCGCTGTTTCACAGTTTTTAAAGTTAATGCTATTCGCTAACGGCTTGATATTGCGGTATTTCAAAATATGATTTTGAATTTTCAAATCCTGCTGAGTTACATATCGAGTTGGATTTTCGATATTTTCTTCCCTTTATTATGAAAATAAATAAAAGCTAAAGTATCTATTTATCGACTAGGTTGATGTTACTCGGATATGGAATTCCCCATTGAAACAGTAATAAATAGATTTTAGATATTTGGAACCAGCTTCTCATAAACAATAAATACATGTATTTTCTGGCATGTCAGCGAGAGGGATGGAGAAAGATAAAAAACAATTAATCTGTATGGGTCCTAATTTAAACTGTATAAAAGCTTTCTGATTCTATTGTTAAAGTGTAATACTCACACGAGACTGAAGGAAATCCATCGAAGCTTTAACTTCGCCATCTTCGTAGTACCCCTCCATACCTATTGTTATGGTATTCTGTAGCATAGTGTAAGTGCCGTGTCGTAGTCTGTACGCTGCTATTGCTGTTCCAACTTCAACAATGAATACCAGACCAAGAAGAAGGGCAAACTGGAAAACAGGATTAATAATAAAAAAAACTTTCGTACGTTTTTTTAACAAAGAGGCAATGTTATTGCCGCCTGACAATATTAAAAAGCTAACCCTTTGTATAATATCAATGAGCACATAATAAAAAAATATTAGAAAGAAAAATAAAAGTATTAATTTATGGCCAGGAGGAGGAAGCTTGGAAAGGAGAGACGAAATTAAAAAGGGAAAGCACTGATTACCTACATCTTCCAGCATGCACGCTAAAAGAATAAGAAAATAAGTTCATCTTTTGGGAATGGATTTTCAATAAATCGTCAAATCCCGAACGAAGCTGTGGGAAAATAGTGGCTCAAAGAGGTCTAAAAGATAGAACGGTGAAGACGATGATAGAATGAAAAAAGTTGAGAAAGTAGTTGAATACTTCTTCTTTGACGTATGGGCGGCCACTTCAATCGAACCCTGAATTCATACACATGGTCATACTTTCGTAGACAGATGATGAATCGCATGGAAACATCCTGCAAACGTTCGAGTTATTACAGTGGAGAGAATTTTTTTCGCGCTACTTCCTGCAGTCGCTATCTTTTCCCTGTCCGCATGAAACAACATGTTTATCTAATGCTTATCAAAAGAAAACCCTCTAGATGCTGATCACAACTCGCGCGGTAAGATTTTCCTACCGAATACTCTCAATATATGAAAGCGCACTTTTATGGAATTACATATATTATGCCTATTTTCAGCATATGCAAAAATGTTATCTCGGCAGCTGCGTTCAACGATCTCCAACAACATTTATTAACGCATATGTTTTGACTTTATTACAATAGACCTTACATACTATATTACATCATACATTAGATTCAGATTCAGATTCATTTCATTAATAACATATATATTAAAATAGTGCACGATTTGTGAGATATATGTATATATATTTAGTATTATTTTATATTTATCTATAAAATATATATTCATTTATATATGTATGTATATATTTATATGTAGGTATATACCAAAATTTAATATTATTACGCTTTCTTATTCTATTTTTTACTTCTCAAATGTAACATAATAATATACAAAGATGTATTACAGCTAGTTACGAAAACCACTATAACTTTTTTTTATATTAAGCCTACCTTAGTACAGGCGAGGCCTAGTTAGGATGGCTTTGAATTTTAAAAATACATGTAATATTATAGATAAATAAAGAAATTTGAATTTGAATTTGAATTGGTATACTGGTATACAAGTCATAGTTGAGCAAACAAACTTTTTTTATATCGTAATGGAAACGTTAGAAAATATTAAAATACACAAGGAAATAAAAATAAATATAAAAGGGAAAACGAAAGAAAAACACAAGAATAATGTTAAAAGAGAAAATACAAGAGAAATGCATAGAGATAATTTACACAATTACAATGACAAATCATTAATACTTTAGCCACCAAGCATTTTAGTCTTCACTCGAGTAATATTCCTCCAATGAGTAAAACGCCTTTAGGTGTGAGGTACTTTTTAAGGCGGCTCTTAAACCCGTCAAGAGATTGCGCCTGCCTAATGTGCTCGCTAAGTTTGTTGTAGACCGCTGGGCCGGCGATATAGGCTAGCCTCTCCGACTTGGATAATGCATGACTTACCGAACGTAGCATGCAAACGAACAGCGCTACTTCCCTTATATAAATGGACGGCAGCGTCATGATGCAGAGATATCTAAACAGAGGCCTGGCGGGCGTATCAAGCGCCACACGCACTATTGTGCGGACTGCACGCTTCTGCATAACGAAGACCCTCTGCCTGTCGACTGCACGCTCCCATAACTCCGCACCATACGTTAGCAGTGATTGAACATATGCAAAGTGACACATGCGCAGAGCGGATAAATCGAGAAATGAAGCGATGCGATAGGGTGCATAGCAAGCTCTTCCCAATGTATCACACAAAGCATCGATATATAGGTACCATCGATATTATATTACATAATATGTTACATAATATATTATGTATTACCATAGATATTACATAATATATTACACCATATTGAATTGGTGTCTATATGAAGGTATACCCAGCTAGGTATACCCAATTTTATTTCAAAAGCTTGACATGCTTCCCTTTTAGTATTTAAGATTATTGATTTAAAAAAGTCACAAAACAAAGATACTGGGCGGGTATACCTATCTGTAGACACCAATTCAATATGGTGAATATACCTATTATGTAATATGTATATTAAATAATAAATATACGGTATATTGTAATAAAGTCAATGGGTAATGACTTTTCAAATATTGTGCCATTTAAATGACTTTAAAAAGTAGAGCCTTATTTGTCTGGTTATTTTATTTCGTCTTATATTTGTACATA
The DNA here is from genome assembly GCA_944548615.1 of Micropterix aruncella. NCBI lineage: Eukaryota > Metazoa > Arthropoda > Insecta > Lepidoptera > Micropterigidae > Micropterix > Micropterix aruncella. The sequence continues at coordinate 26,315,381 of OX155954.1, read as the reverse complement.
TAGTTTTTTAATGCTTGGCGTAGCTTTAATTTGATTATTTACCTTTTACTGACAACTTGAATATTACGATGGATAACTATTACTACATATTTATACGAATTATTGACTATTTCAATCATTAGGCTTGTATTTTGATTATTTATATTTATATTTTGACAATATAGTAGTTAAATTATTGACTACCTATGTATATTAAGTAAAGAGTAGTAACGATACTTACTATCTTATACAATTATTTTGACACGTCCAAGAGCGGTTCTTAGTTAATTGGACGCGACGAAATGTAATGTAATATTTGCAAATATTTTTGGAGATAATTTTTTTGGAGATGACTAGGTTTTAATCGACCTCTATTTTTAACTTCCAAACCTTCCAAAAAAATAGGCGTAAAATGATTCTATAAATGTAGGCTTTCACATAATACGTTACCGGGGAATATTATTTCGTGACCTTTAAATAAATTTGCCCTTTTTATTACCTAAATAGGTATTTTTAGTAAAATTATTTATTTAACCGCTCTGCCGTATGTGATACGGCCGCTATATTACCGTCCGAACGCAAAAACCTTTATCACGTACGTACAAGTACGTTCAAGTACAAAAAAAAACCGAAACCAACAAAGCTTACGTGATACGTCAAATTGTTTCTACGATTCTAAATATAACAAGGGTAACAAATGGGTCTCTTGTGTAAAAAAACGTCTGCTATATTTTCAACAAGTATGATCTAGAATCTAGAAGAAATGTAATTTAAAAAAAACAACTTTTTTTTATTTACTTTTTGAATCTAAATGCAGGGCTGTTAATAATAAAATTTCCTGTAACCTTAGAATTGAAGGTGTGTGTGTACAGTCTGGCTTGTGCGTTGTCCACATTGGTTGTATGTATTCTATATTAATATCATTTAAAAAGTAAAAGTTATAATCAAATGATTGCACCTTTTCCTTATGCGTGACATTGATATATTATTATAATACATACAATCAGTGTAGATAACACACAAGCCAGACTGTACATTACACCTTTAACTTTAATTCTAAGGTCCCAGGAAACGTTACCATCTTATCTTGCTACGGATTTACACGCCGAGATTTTCTTTCGGCAAAAGAATCAATTATCACATATACCTAATAAATATATAACTAATAAATATAAAGACACGTTTGAAAGAGTAGTTGATAACAAAGAAACCCAACACGAATTACTCGCATCCCTAATCAGTCACATAAATGCCGACAATACCGACAGTGGGCTCCTATAATATAAACCCGTCTCCCACTCTCTTCTGTTGGGAGGATTTTTTTTAGGCGCGACGGGAATTTACCTAAATTCAAAAATCAACTTAGGATGAGTTCCAAAATCAAATGCACCATCCATAGTACGACGTGCCTTAGTACATGTTATATAGGCACTAAAGTAAAACAAGTTTTTTTAAACAAGTGAATTTAAATCCCTCTTAAATTGCCGCCTGGAACAAGTACCTCAGTTTGCCCCCCCCCCCCCCCCCCCCTTCCCTAAATAGAGGCTGGGTATAACTACTATATGTTAATTTGATTCCTATTTTATGATAATAAGCAGAAATGGCGGCTGGATACTATATAACTGCTTTCGATAAATAAAATGAAAGTGCACTCGACAAAATGAAAAGATTGTCACCAACAAGAACCTTCTTTCTCTAAGAATGAGATTGGTTAGATGATAAGTTTTTCCAGTTCTTTTATATATCATTGAATCGTGGACCCTGGCGGAATCCTCTTGTAAAAAGATGCAGGCATTCGGCAATCTATTTACTGGGTATACTAAAGGATGATTAAGATTTCGAGGACTGATAAATTTCGTAACGAATTGGTAGGGTACTTCAAAAAATAGGAAAAGAATCGAAACTGTTCACGACGATTAAACGACGGAAATTGGAATGTTTTCAGTGATATACTGTATGTATGCATACATTGTGAGTTTTAATTAATCGGCATCCTCGAATTAGGTGGATCAGTACGGGCAAATAAGCAAGTTTTGCTATATTTTTTTGTTTTGTATAAAATTGAACCTAATTTAACTTGTGAATAAAAGTTTGACAAGAGTTAAATACTTTGCGCCATCTAGCAGTAAGTGTTATATCGCGAATTTTACCTACCGCTGGATGGCGCATTAAACTCAATGTTTTTTATACTTTTTGACTGTGACTACTGCGCTGGAAATAAGTACTTCAATATTTTTCTCCTCACAACTTTGTAAACAACTCATATACTCATCCGAATAAATATACTCATCCGAATAAAATTGACATATACTCATCCAAATAAATTTGAACACATTTTGTGCGGAGTTAGATTCCGGTGCTTTATCTTTAGTGGGTAGTTTTAATGCGAAAAAGTGACAACCGTTCATTTCACATTCCGCTCTAGCGTATTGGCCTGTCTCGTTCACACGGACTAATTCCCGATTTTGGTTCACGAAGAAACGCAATCGAGCCAAATTTAAAACGAAACAAACGAATTTTAAAATCATAGCTCTTTTTATTTTGATATTAGGTATTTACAAATGATGTCAATTTTAATTTGATATACAGGTTTCAAATAAAGTTATAAGTTATAGGCATTCCCTGGCAGGTGATGCAGAAAAATCACCTGCCAGGGAAAGACCTCTCTGGCGATCATGTTATAGAACATTTCAGTAGTTGCCTGGAAAAGATAGATGCATTGCTAATTTCTGGCCCTCGTAAGGCTTGGATCTATGACAACTATCTAACTTCACATTTGTCATGGCCCTTTCTTATTTACGATTTCACCAAAACCCAACTGTCTCGTCTGGATGCACTGGTGACAGCTAGTCTAAAATCCTGGTTGTCCTTAGCCAAACCAGCTGACCCCTCGACTCTCTTCAGGTCCAAACACAATTTTGGTCTAGCTCTAAAACTGCCCTCTCTGCTCTACGCCAACTCCAGAATAACCAAAAATTCGATTCTAAGTAATTCCAAGGATCCGGCAATATCGAAGCACGTAGTAAGTGGCCGTAGTGAGTCAAATGATCTACAAGCCCGCGTTGACTTCCACAAAAAGTTCCTTACTGGAATCAGCCAGAATGGCACTGGTCTGGGGTATGGCAGTACAACCATGAGCGATGTGGACTTGAAGAAGTCTCTCTTGCGGGGAGATTACGACAGCAAAAGCATGGCTCATGCTATTGGCCTTCAATGACAGAATGATTGGAGAACAATTGGAGACTTTTGCATTCCTCCTCCAATGCACTGGAAAGAAATGTTGTATGACTGGACGCCAGAGATGCTGAAATTTTATTTAAATGCCTTTCAGCATACACTTCCAGACCCCAGTAACCTCGCTCGTTGGAGCTATGCCGAGGATAGTTCATGTCCCCTTTGTAGCAACACCCCTTGCACAGCTAGACATATTCTAGCTGGCTGCAAGGTGGCCTTGGATCAAAGACGGTACACTTACCTCCACGACAACGTCCTTGCTGTTATTCGCGAGGTACTTAGCCTCTCAGTGGCTCGTGCCAACAAGGGTTCCACAGTATCCTCCAAACCCCCAATACAGTTTGTGCGGGTTGGCTCTAAAGGCAAAAAACATCTCACTGCAAAACCTTTCTCAATAATCGAGAAAGCTTCAGATTGGATTATGGAGGTCGATTCGGTCTCTAGGCAGTATAAATTCCCTGAAAGTCTCGGATGCACAGCCCTGCGTCCAGATATAACTCTTTACTCTCTATCTCGGAAGATGGTCCTTATCGTAGAATTAACTGTTCCATGGGAATCAAATATCCCAAAAGACCACGAGTACAAATTAAATAAATACCATGACCTCGCAAATGCCGTCACCCGGAACGGCTTCACTGTTCACCTTCACGCGGGGGAAGTAGGCGCTCGTGGCCTGCCAGCTAAATCTTTGTTTCACCTTTTTAAAGATCTTGGTCTCTCCAGGAAAATAATCAACTCCTTTCTAGAAAAATTATCTAAAACCGCGATTTCTGCATCTCAAATTCTATGGCTTCGAAGGGGGAGTGAATGGGTGGTAAGGTGAACGCTCACATGTGGCAAGACAGCTGTCCTAAACCTACCACAGCCGGTTCGTAAGTCCGGAATCCACTGCTCACCCCCCAGAAGTGTAAAAAAAAAAATAGTATTATGATGGGCCCGACTCCGGTCGGTGAATTCCATGGCAGCTCCGTTTGTATTTTATTTTATTAGGCGCTTTAATGTTCGAATAATGTAATCGGTTTAATCTTTCCGTATTATTTCTTTGATATAATCAGCCTATATACAAATGCACTAAGGCACTAATAATTTAATGTTATTATTATTATCATCGGTTAAATAATGGGTTTTTATAATCAGTCCTTTAAAAAAGACCTTTCATTATCAATGTTATTATGGATGCCCAAATAAATTGCTACTAGTCTCACCGAAAAATGGCATTGGCGACACCTACACGCGACACGCTACACGCGACACGTCGCTTGCACAGAATGGTTGTCAAAACGTACTATGGGAATGACTAATCTAATACCCTATATAATCAATGATTTTATAAAATAATCAATGATTTTATAAAGAAAAGGTGCAGACCGATGTAACGGGCGACATGCGCTTTTGGAATTAGTGATCTGAGGCTAATTAGAGTAGTTATATTTAGCCAGATTTAATTCAGAATCAATAAATAGGGATTTAGCTAGAAACAAAACCGTCGACGAACTTGTCGACGAAACCATTATAATAATTCAGAAAGGCCCTCGTTGACTGTAGTAGTGCAGAGTCGGCGTCACCTATATCAAAGGATGGAAATGCTTGCGTGTCATCTGCATATAGATGGTGCTCAGAATTGTGGAATTTGGAGAAATGTCGAAGGCTTAGAGTGACTATAGTACGGGTAATAGATTAGTGCCTTGCGGCACACCGGTTACAGTGGGTCGAGCCCAAGACTTTACTAAGTCTACTGTAATCATTACTACTGTAATGCCTTCAGCGTCAACCATTTCCACCTGCTGTTTGCGATCTAGAAGATAAGTGACCATCTATTGTGATTAGAGAATCATCATCATCAGCCGGTATACGTCCAATGTTGGACATAGGCCTCACCCATAGAATGCAATGACGAAAGATCTTGAGCCGCCTCCCTCCATCTACTCCCTGCGACTGTGGTAATGCCAGTATTCGATCTTGTGGGGGGCGACCTGTGATTCTGCGAGCTATACGGCCTACCCATTGCCTAATCGAGTTGCTGTTTTTACGAGTTACATATGTCAGTGACCTTGGTGATTCTTCTGCGGATTTCCTCGTTTCGGATCCTTTGATCACGCAGTGAAACTCCAAGCATAGCTCTCTCCGTAGCTGGTCTCAGTGCCGAATGTTATCACTAGCAACAGACACTGATTATAGACTATCGTCTTGAGGCTCTGCAGTATTAGTGACGAGCAGATATGGCGTAGTTTCCTGAACGCAGCCCATCAAACAAGTAGGAATCCTTGACAGATCTTCTCGTCGAAATTGAGTCTAGTTGGATCGTCTGGCCCAAATAAACATACTGGTCGGCAGCTTCCATAACATAGTTCCCAATACGAATAGGTATGAGTGCGACATGTTTAGTCAATAAACTATGGCAATCTAGTTTACATAATGGAGCAACCTCGTCGTCTCTGTGCGTATCTATAATTTCTATAATTCTACCTATAATTTTACTTACGAAGTTTATCATGCATGTACTCTCTTTGATAGCTCCGAGGCATCCAAACAATGAGACGAACAACATAATTATACCGATGACTACCAGCAAAGTAGCAGGGGAATAATATTTGCCATCGAGGAAGTATTCGAAATCATGGTAGATGCAGTTTATGGTAGTGCCGATGGAAACCAAGAGGGCTGCAGCGAGCTGAAAAACAAATTAGGTAGGATTAATAAACATCCATACGTGACAAACAATGTTATATTTACATGTTAAACTAAATAAGGGAAATTATTTATCATGACATACAGGAATTCCAAATTCAGTCACAATTTCGATAAACGTAAACAATCCGAGGAATGGGCGTGTATAGATATGTAGTTTTGTATCAATAAACGGTTTATCAGTAAACAATAATAAAAGATTGGTCACTAAATACCTATTTAGTAATACCGTTATAATTGTGTTTTTTTAAGTATGCTAGTCGGTTAAACATACTGACGAATTTAAATCGTTTATTACATTAAATCAAATAAATATATTTTCTATGTTTTGGTGTCATGGAATGTTACAGAAACCTTGTTTTCAGTTTATTTAGCATTAACAGACCGTAATTTCAGTATTTACATAATAATTTTCGTTTTCACAATCTTTTAGTATGCAAACAAGTTTTCTATATTTTATAATCCGTGATCAAATCAAGTGATTGTGGCGTGAATGGATCATTCGTTCTGCGGAATATTATACTGGAAAATAAAAGAATCTAAATCTGCAGAATGAATAATCATTATCGCAATCCCTGTTGCGTATCTTGACATCGTCGATGATGTTCCTAAAATCTTGTCCTTAGGCTTGAGTTGTAGTCGTTGCTCTCCAGTATAAAGTAGTTGTTCTGAAAACGTTTTGCTAAATTAAATTTAGTCAATGTTGAATTCCGCAATCAGTCGCAAAATTGTAGGTGGTGACGACTGGAAACTCTTGAACCTTAGTCGCCAGACCTTGCTCCAGCAGACTTTCACTTTCTTCAATCAATAAAAAAACTATTTTCGAGGAAAATCTACATATTATAGACTAATAATTCGACATTGAGATATGTTGTTGTAGAAATCTAAAACTGAAAATCATTGTAGGCATTTTAGCTCCTTTTTGTCTGTATTTCTCTGCGTATTTCTCGTAAGATGTAAATAAATGTAGCCAAATCAAACATTATACTTTTGTCTAACTATTCTTTGTAGTTAAAACTTCTGTAATAATACCTTTTATTGTGATTATGTGATGTGTTGTTTAGGATGTTACGCCTCCTTAACGTTTAAAAACGCAGAGTAAGCAATTACTATTACGTGCACGTGTTTTATTATATATTTTATCTCGGTCACGCATAGCTATGAATAACGTATCTACAACGACGTTATCGACGATGATGAAAAACATCAAACTGGTACCTACATATAATAGATGGAAAACAACCAAACTAAGAAATTCAAGTAATTATTCGAAATTCATAAAGCTCCCTCGTGAATAAAACAATGTATACAATTTTTACGTACTTAAAATAGGAAAAAAAATGTTTTTTCGGGAAAAAATCATTTAAGACCTCTTTCAGAATTTTGTATAACTGTTGACGATGCCTTTATGGTGGCCGCCGGGGAAAAGTCATCTTTAGTAAAAGGACGAATTTTGTAAAAATTTATTCACTTATTTTAAGTACTTTAGATGTATTGATCAATTTAATTAGAAACATTACGGACCTCTAAAAAAACTGTTTTTCTTATCAAAAAAAAACATTTAAGACCACTCTAAGAGTTTTGTGTAACTGTTTAGGATGTCTTTATGGTGGCTGCCAGGTAAAAGTAATTTTTAGTAAAAGGGGATTTTTTATAAGAAGATTAAATCTACGATGAAAGCAAAATATTACAGTGTATTAAAGGTGGTACCAATAAAGTTTTGCTTTTTCTCCTTTGTCACAATATTCGCGTATCTTGGTCAACCTATTTCAAAGAACTACATTTATTTACTTCGAGATGAATGAGAAATATTTACTTCGAGATGAATGAGAAATATTTACTTCGAGATGAATGAGAAATTACTGTGGTTTTGGTTAAAATTATAACAAATTCTTCATGATTTTATTGCGACACATTCACATAAGTTCGTCACCAAGTTTAGTCGGTATTTTTCCAAGTTTTCATTGGGCCCGATTGCGATTCTTCGTGAACTAAAATAGGAACCAATATTATATTATCTTTGATAGGAACTTAGTTCAGCTGAATGAGACACAGCAATACGTTAGAACGTAATATGAAAATGAACTAACGTCGATTTTCCCGCACCAAAACTACCTGTCGAACCTATAGACGCCCGAATAAGTTTGAACACATTTCGTGAGGTGTTAGATTTAGCTGTTTTATCTTCGGTGGGTAGTTTTAATGCGAAAAAGTGACAGCCGGTAATTTCACATTCCGCTCTGACGTACTGCTTTGTCTCGTTCACATGAACTAATTTTCGATTTTAATTCAAGAGAAACGCAATCGAGCCCATTGTGTGTGATATCACTCAGTTGCTTCCGTGACCGGGATATTGTGCGTTTACAAAGTGATAGATACACTATACATGCTCTCATATCCACCCATACGATATTGATTGCAATCGGTTTTCCATAAGTGTAGTGAGCACAACAAACTCGTTATAATAACGGCAATGACACAGCACTTAGTTGGTATACTTAGTTGGTATAGTCGGTATTTTATATTAACATACTCACCACAAACATAAGCGTCATCGTAAACAGCATATATTTAATGCATTTCATTCCCATATTCAGATCGGACGTGGCCATTTTGAAACACGGTTGATTCAACGTTACCTTTCCTAATAAAAACCCGAAGCGTCGCTCTAGCTATCGGGGCGTTGTGTTTCTAACTGATAAACGGCAAATATATTTAATATACAAAGCCCATATGATAAGGAAAATACATACGGCAATGAAGTACTTTACTTATACATATACACGTCGTATACAGATATGTAGGAACGTTGACATACCTACTCCATTGTTATTGACGATTTAACCATTTTCCTTGAGTCGTTTTTCCGACCAAGCGTGGGCTCATTTCCGACATCCATTTAATCTTCCGCATGAAAAAAAAAGCTGTTATGCAAACAAGCTAGTGGACAAAGAAATAAAATGTAGATAATGGTAGAGACTGAAAAATTGAAAAGAGGGCATAAAAAATCATACTCGTTATATATCTCCCTTAATAAATACTCTAGTAATATGTGACGCCTTCAATGCCTTTTTCGTAAATAAATCTGTAGAATTCGCGTTCAATCTATCAATTGGCTTATCACAAATATTAAAAAATTGTCAAATTAATAACAGCATGATTATTGACATAATCAGCTATTGGCGTGCATGCAAGACTTCCCTAACCGCCTGTTCCCACTTGTCGGGTGTCGGGCCCGATAAAAAGTCGGGTGGCCTAGTAGCAGAACATTTTGTATGGAGCTGTTCCCACTTGTCGGACACCGATTTTTGTCATCTCCGACAAGTTTTCTCGGTCGGCTTGCGAGCGCCGCACGCCCGATAAAAAATCGTGTCGGATCTCGCTCGCTTATGTATTTGCATGGCGCTGTTCCAACTTGTCGGATGACGGGCCCGATAAACTACCTATCCGCACGAAGTGTTGGGCATTTTACTTTTGTGAACGCACTTCTGTGAGTTTGAAACGCATCATCCGATTGACCTGAAATTTGGCATGCACACATCATTTGGTCATGGCATGAGCTGAATAGATTGTGGTTGAAATCCGTCCACCCAGTTTCCTACCTAATGTATGTCTCTTTGGTCAATTGATTCAACAATCCAACCTCACCCAACCAATCTGCCACTGCTGGCTGGCGAAGGGGAATAAAACAGATGATATAATGTATATAAAACACGTTTCTTAAACGCGCTCTGATAATAGATGGCTACTATGCAAGTGCCCGAAATCATCACTTCGTCGAGGTAATTCAGTATTTCGCATATGCAGTGTGTTCTAGATAGTCGGGCATTTTTTAAGGGGTGATTCTGTATATTAAACTGAGCATTAGCCATTTTTTTTTATTATTATTTTTAATTGACGTAGTAGATTTTTGTTTAGAGGAGACTGTTCTACACGAACAACTATTTTTTTCAAAAAAAAAATCGTGAAGAAGCACAACTACTAAGACCTTCTACTCACCAGGGTAGGTGGCAGACTACAATAACCTATTATAAAGACCACGAGGGGTTTCGCAAAGAACTCCCGACGTGCCTTCACAATATAGGGAGGGATGAGGGGTCCATCAGGTCCAATAATAAGTTGTGCAGCAAATCTGAACATCAATCGGCAATGGCACTAGCGGGTTTATCACGTTTATTTCATGTCCCATACGCAACAAATAGTGCCTATAACGTTAATAGATTCCAACCGTATAGAAAACTATAAAAATTAATCGTCATGAACAGCCTTAACATCGCATGGAAGAATATTCCACTTCACTTGCGCAGCGTCAGGAATCAGCACGCCCTGAAGGAACCAACACGCCCTGAAGGAACACTGATGAGAAGTAGTCCGCGAAGATGTCAACAGCTGCGGCACTCGAATATGTGTCGTTATTGTAACCCACATTCCGCGGTACCCCACGAGCAGTTCACTAACTGAGTGCACACTTCCAAAAGCGTGTAGGTATCCTTCTCAACAGACGCCTATATTGCATTATATTCGCATTGAAGGCTGTTTTAGTATTTATATTATGTAAATCATACAATATGATAAATCGAACGTATTAAATATATTGTATAATTGTTAACAATAATTTCTACATAACGAATTATACCCTGAAGGAGCACGATTGTCGACGTCTCTTGGATGTACGCGCTTACGCATGTTACATATGCCGTCAGTTTGTATCAACCCCACAGATTGAGCAGCGACCTATTGTTTTCTAGCTGGCCAAATCTACTGGTTAACAGCGTGAGAATCCGATCGTCCTGGCGCTTATGCCATGTAAATGAAGTTCATATCTTCCAACTCCATCATCAGATCAGTTCGACAGTACCATATTATTGTATTGTCATCAGAACTACATATAGCTGGCAATTTTCATGACGCTACGATCCTTGGAAGATGGTTAAATTAGTTACCTTAGATTCCATTACATAGTTACATACAGGTCGACCTAATAAAAGCGTGTTAAAAAGGTTGTGAACTGCTGCCATAGATGCTATATAGATTTATAGATTAACACATCGAGATTTGAACCTTTCCTACAAGTTTGGGAGGTAGCGACAAAAAAAGTGCTAGAGTTTTGGAAAAGAGTTGTGGAAAATAGAATATTATTCGTACTTTTACGGTAAAAAACATAAATATGACATTTCCGATGAGTACTTTTTATACTTTGAACTGTATGGTCTGTACCTGTAGTGTAAAAATATTCTAAATGCTAAATTTGCGTTTAGTATGGTCTTACCTAAGCTATTCCATGAGACTATGGAAAAAAGCATTCAAGATACGTGGAAAATTTCAATTGAATCATAACAGCATATTAGAAATGGTTAGAATTATGATTTAAAAAATGTTTAGTGTCGATGAAACCAAGAATTATATCAACTTAAATAAGTCTATATCTAAACATAATATATTTTAATTTAGACTTATTTCTTTCTACTTCTACATTTTATAATAATTCATGACAAGATAAATGATATAAGCATTCAAGATAAATGTTTTTTTTTTATTTAATCGCCCTACCTCTACGAACATACGTGATACGTCCGCTATATTATCGCCCGAACGCAACTAACCGTATCACGTATCAAAGATATATATTTCTTTAAATGCCGAGACCTACAAAACGTACCTACGTGATGCATTCAATTGTCCTAACGATTTTAAACAAAGAGGTCATAAATGGGTCTACTGTGTAAACAATCTTTATGGTATATGGTTAAGAGGCACTAGGTATTTAACAGCAAGTGTTACACAAGGAAAATGTAGTTTTTAGATAGTGCATACTGTTATTATAGGGTGTATTTTCTTTAGATGCTTCTTTAAGTTCGATCGATGTCCCATGGCGAGATTGCATTCCGAACATACATAATTTTTCAATTTCCTATGAACAACATCCATATGTATTTTCAACGAAAGCTTCCTAGAAAACGAACTGATACATTTTCCACACTTATAATTCTTCAATTTACGATGTACGGCATCCACGTGGCTTTTCAAGTTTCTTTTATCTGTAAAAGAACGATCGCACTCTCCACAAGTTACTTTTTCCCGCTCTCTATGAAACGCGTCCAGATGCAATTTTAAGTTTACTTGCCTTGTGAAAGCACCATCGCATTCCGTACAAACAAATTCTTTTAATTTCAGGTGAACTCCTTTAATATGCCTGTCTAATTTACTTTTGCAAGGAAACGCCCTGTCACACTCCGGGCAAACACGCGATTTGACATGTTTATCACTAATATTGCTGTTTCCAGATGGCCCATCGTTGATGCTATTCGATTCATTTGGTTCTGGCTTTATGAATCGAGTCTCAACTTCGTATAATCCCACCACATTTCCTTGTGTATCCGGTTTGATATCGTTCAGGAGAATATCCGAATCTAAATCATCTGAATCGGACTCGGTTTTAATTGCGACATTTTCTTCGATCTTCACAGTCACGTTGCTGTAATCGTCTACAATTGTCTCACTCATCGTCGTATGAATAAAGTGACTATTCACTGATAAAGTATGGTCGAGTCCTTTAAGATATTTTGATCGCAATTGATGTAATGACACGGAGCTCACAGAGAAATACAGTACAGGACTCGAGTCGCCTTGTTGACAGCTGTTAATTTTCAAAGTTGCCATTAATTGTCATAAATGGTTGTTTACATGAAAGCAAGATGCGCTCACCGAGCAATTTTTGAGCAATAATTGCCCGGTAGTGGAATTAATCAGGAAATCTGGATCAATTAAAAACGCTTCAATTGTTTGGGCAATGTTGCTGTATTTGTTAATTGTACCCGACATGAATTACCGAGTATCCAGTGCATTCGAAATTTCTAGGTTTGTATATATAACTATGTATAGCTTTCATAAAGCAGGCGCCGGGAGGAGGGGGGGGGGGGTGCTCCAACCGTAGCGTCAGCGTAGCCAGCTAGGCAGACCACTTCTGTTTTGTAGTATGTGCAAAAATATGCACGTGGGTGGATAAAATGGCGTCGTCGTTTTCGTGTATGAAAGGATAATACATTTTATTCTTTTTAGTCATTTATTCAATTACATGTTTTAGGAAATAACAAAAGTTCGGAATTGAAAGATCGCTCGCTAAAGAAAGATGAATGGACTGCTATGGGCCTGCACGACCTGTCAAATATCTCACGAAGACGCAGCAAAAAAATAATAGAATAATGGACCAACTCTATGGACCAATGAATCTAATGGTACCAATGGACCAAATGGTAATTAATGAACCAACTTTATTTATCAGTAATTCCATATCAGTTCAGGAAATTCTGGTAAAGTTTTTGAATAATATATCGTCCAACTCATTGCATAATGACGATGGCTTTCGTCTTGTTAGATACGGTCGCATCCAAATCCATCTATTCTTTTTCTTTCACTTCAAAATCATGATAATCAAAGCACTAGAAGCCGCCGGGAGCCGCCACAAGAAAACCCTCATCCATGGCCAGCGGTCGTTGAACTGAATTGCTAGTGTATGAATGTATTGCCTAGTTTAATAAAGATGCTCCATATCGCTGTTCAGATCTCTGGCAATAATTGCAACATGTTGGCATTGCAGCAAATGTTGTTGTTGTGATATCATAATTGACAAAGGCAATCCTTGAATTGAGCAATTTCAATTGCCCGTGTAAGCGAACCTTTTTAGGGAGCGATGATGTTGACTCCAGGCGCGGTCCGAATCGCCTTAGCTGCTCATGAGAACTGTAAGCATGCTTATGCGCGCTTATGGCCTGGTCCGAAATGCGCTTACACCGCTCATGGTATGCATGTGTAGGGTACCTAGCCGCCCCACTAGGTTATTCATTACTTGGCTTCTAAAGGTGGATCATGATCTGGCCGTCCAAGCAGCTTCTATGGTTCAATGACATGTATGAAGGAGGAATAATGGAGTCTTCGTCCTCGACGATTCGAATGCCTTACTGAGACCTCGACTTCACAAATAAAATTACGTCGAAAAGTCAGCATCGACATGTCTGCTCAAGTAAATCACGTTTTTGTGATTTTTGGACCCCCCCCCCCCCCGCCCCCCTCCATGTCAACAGACGTAATAATCTGCCTGACCCCCCCCCCCCCCGGCTCAAGATTACGTAATCAACCTAATTTGTGGAAATTGTGAATAATCGTGTAGGTACCTACCCAGCGTTTGTAAAGTGTTTGAAGACGGTAAGTGGAAAAAATATTTTAGAATGCTTTTAAAATGTACTTTATTAATTTAAAGTAATTACAAAATCTCAAACTCTTTGGTTTATTTTACAAATCTCAATCTTCAGACCGAAGCGCTTCCAGTAACAGGCCCGGGCGACTCAATCGCAGACGAGCGCGTGGAGTATTCTACGCACATTGCGCGTGCGGGGAGAGGGGTGTCTTCAACGTGGCACTGCGGTATTGTTGGCAAAGTTGGCAACGTGCCACTGCGGTATTGTTGGCAAAGTTGATTACTAATCAGGACGGCACCCCCCCCCCCCCTCGTGATCAAGCGTAAGCCTCAGCTCCAACCCCCCCCCCCCCCGGGTGATTACGTAATATGTGGATGGCCCCTAAGTATTATCTATTATATTGAACGAATGAATTTATTATTCACATTTTAAGATCAAGTTATTGTTAAAATTTGGCTCTCGTTGTCCTGTATAAAATTGTTTTTTTTCTGACTACCTATCCAGAAACGTTTAATTTTATTCTTGGACTGATAGAATCCACAGTTACCACAAAATATATTAGGTTTTTCAGATATTTTCGCAGCTAATACAATATAGATACCGTAACAATCAATCAAATCTATTTATTACTAGGATAAAGAACTGCGGTAGGTACTTCCAGCGGTCACTGTACGCGTCGCGTCGTAGCGAAGCGCCGTAAGACCGCGCCGCACCGCGGTTGCAGCAGCTCTACATTGAGTCCAGCAGATAGCAGTGGCGGTTTATAATTTTAAATTTTATACTCGATTGTTTCCTTATCCTTTTACTGTATTAAATATTATAATGTTATTATCATAAAACTAGTAAGTTTGTAGGTCTGTCCATTCACACGTCGAAAAGGACCAATGAAACTACGTGATTTTTTGAACAGACATAGCGAATAAATAAAAAGTAATGCTATGTTTACACGGGCTTAGTAGCTAATACTTAGTACTTGTAATTTGCATTATTACCTTGCATGAAAACATCCTGATTCAGCATGTTGGTGCTTAGTACTGTCAGTGGAAGTGAATAGAAGCCGACCCTATTTACTAAGCGACAAGCGACAAAGTTTCCACAAATCGACCACAAACTACTCGACTAAGCGACCAATAAGCCTTTGTCGCTTGCTGACTCGTCGAACAGCCGCGGCAAGGGTTAGTGACAAATTAAAACGGCAAGGGAACACACGCGTGTCTGTTTACGCGATATTTGCCAAGTTTATTTTGTGATTATGGCGGTAGAAAGATGGAATTACGAAACCACTATAACATTCATCCAGAAATTTCAGTCCAATCCCATTCGTTCCTCTTTCAATACTTCTTTTGTGAGTTCGTATATTAACGTTGATAAAATAATCTTTAAATAGTGTTTGAACACACTGCTTAAAATAAGGCGGCGGTGGTGTTCCATTTCAAACGGATGTCGTACCACCTATACCGTTTTGCGAATACCAACGCGTAAACGGTTACATCTTACGATCACCAATCAGCGACAAGAACTAAGGGGCAAGTAGTAAGCCCGTGTAAATCTAGCATAAGTGACAAGTAATAAGCCCGTGTAATTCTAGCACTATAGGCTACTTGGACGAGGGGGGAGGGGGCGAGGGGAGGAGAGGGGGGAATAAGAGGGGAAGCCACAGCCCAATCGGATCAATCGTTTGGGCGGTTCGCAAATCGAGCATTTCCGCTGCTCTCGAGAAATCGATGCTCGCGAGTGGATGTGATTTTCGTTTTTTTTTGTCAACGAAGGCCTGTCAAGCGAAGTGATCTCGGCCGAGGATGGCCGAGATAAGATCACTTCCTTCGCGGAGATCACACGTCAATGCTGTTAAATTGCATTTAAATGTTGTTAAATTACAATTGTCAAAGATTCCTTCAAAGATAATCGCGGTTGTTTGACATCATAAATAAGATAAAAATGAAATTTACCACATAAAGTTTGTAACACCCGAAGTTTCAGCGATGTTGCAACAGCCGTTCATTTTTATCTTATTTATAAATACATAGTTTTCTTATGAGAAGGCCGAAAATGCTTCGGAATGTTTCATAATGTTCTACAATATTCTGGAATGCTCCATAAATATTCATCAGGGGGGAGGAGGACGGTGGGTGGGGGGGCGAAATTCGAGAAACATTCGTCTAGTATTTAATAAAATATAATCAAAACTGTTAAAAAACACAGGAATACAAATCGTTAGAGCCTGTAGTCAAATCACTGTAACCAAAAGGCTGCTGGTTTATGTGCTATATGCTGCTCTTGGGTTATTCCAGGAAAGACACAAAATAGACAGTCCTTCAATATGTGGCCCTTAATTTGTATGGTGCAGCCACAGTCTCAGCTTGGCTCCTCAGCTCCCTAAGTTCCCTAATCCATTTGTAGATCCCCAATCCATTTTTAGAGCGTAGATGTAAGTTCACCCCTCCTCTCGCGAAGTAAAAATTCACCTATCACTTTTGCGCGCGACATATTCGGGCGTAAAATCGACGCGAGTCAACGGCCTTGAGAAAAACGATCATAACTTATAAACCACTAAACGGATTAAAAAAAGATAAAAAGAAAAATGATCGCATTGAAATTTGACATATAAAATATTATAAGCTTATCTCGTAAAACAATTAAGATAATAATGAATAAATATTACAAAATTGGCAAACTGAAAAAACTCGCCTATAAAATCATTTCGATTTTTTTGTCACAAAATACGTAAAATATGCAAAAATTGTAAATACAGTTATGTTCTTTATTAAATGCTTTACCATAACGATATTTTTTTTTACTTATTTGCATACAAAAATATTTATTTATTCAGCCAAGAAAATTTTTATGTATTCTCATTAAAAAAAAAAAATTAATTTTTAATTTGTGACTACTTATGGTATTTTTTTATATGAAATTCTTTCAAAATAACTTTATTACTACATCACACTTCTTAGAAATCACACCAGAACTTTGAGCTTTGTCTGATATTATAGAAAAATCTAAAGTTTTGAGAGTTTGCGTCCGAACTTAATAATAAACTTTGAATGCTCATAATATAAAATTCGTTAGATTTTTTCAATTATATTGTCTTATCATAGACTTATTATATGTCTAATAACTAATTACTATACTCCAAAGAGTCACATTTCATCGAAAAACTATGGAAAATCGCACTTTATTCTGTCATAGTAATTATCAAAACAAGTTTCTTTGCGCGATTCATATTGCAAAACAAGATATAATGTTCAAAATACGCCTAATTATGTGATAACTTAGGATGTAAATGAAGCAATACTTATTTTGTTAGTAAATTAAAGCGACATTACGTCATATTTCGCAATATATCGGGATATTTCATAAATATTACAAAATAATAACAACCATTTTTTCGCGAGCCGTTTGTTGTCGCCGAAGTGTTTTCTTTAAAAATTCGTGAAAAACAGCAAATGGACTATCTTAAATGACTAATACTCATTCAGAAACTACTTAAAATGCAAATTACTCACTGTTCTCCAGTAACAAACACTCAAACACTACACACACATTTTTTTATCACCAATTTCGCGGAGCCGTACGCGGCCGTGCGATTTGCCGACGGAGACTGGGCGTTTGACGTCTATGCTCACTTTTTAAATCGTTGTTCGATATTGCCACACGGAAATCTTGAATTAAAGATATTTTGGCCATATCGTTGCGCCCTCAGAAAGCATATAGTACGACGTTTCGAATCGTAAATTGCATTTTTCGCAGCGGCGAGCGCTTGGTCCGGTAGCGGACGTTACGGAGTTTATGCGGCCGACATTTGGTCCCGCAAGGGATGTTACGTGGCGAGCGGGTACATTTCTAGAGCGAGCGCGTTAGTGATGATCCTATTTATTAGTAAGTAAGTAGTAATATAGGGCACATTAGATTTTCCATTTGTCATTTTGCCACAAATAATATTGCAATTTATATTAAATTCTTCGTGGAATAGGTTACAAAAAGCGCTAAATTTAGTGCTAAGTGTGTTATAAAAATGCGGATTTTACGTATTTTTATCCGCATCATAAAAATGCGGATCGTAAAATCCGCATCGTAAAATCCGCATTATAAAAATGCGGATTTTAAGTAAAGAAAAACCGCTGTATTCTCAACTTAGCGCCGAAAGCGCTATGTTGAGAATACTTTATGCCCGCTCTACACGTTGGCCGACATAATTATGTGCCATTGCCAGTCCCTATCGCTCAGTAGTGACGTGATATCAAATAGAAAGTATCGATACTATACTCATGAGTAGGGGGGGCGCCAGTTTTGCATGCGGCAATTTTGCACAAATGTCACTTTTGACAGTTCCAAATTTGTTGAGGGCAGATTTGCAGGAGGCAACCTTGCAGGCGGCAACCTTGCAGGCGGCAACCTTCAGTACAGTTTTTAAGTTTTTCTGTTAGGTTAGGTTAGGTTAGGTTTTTCTTTCCCTAAAATCGAAGTGACATTAATTACCGGCATCCTTGTAGTGGATGACTTTTATACATCAAACTAAACATTAAAAAAAATGTTTTAAGTTTTTCTGTTAGGTTAGGTTTGGTCATTTTGACATTTGCAAAACTGCCTTCTGCAAGATTGCCTTCTGCTAAACTGCCGCCTGCAAGAATGCCGTCTGCAAGATTGCCGTCTGCAAATTTGCCTTCTGCAAGTTTGATGATGATTGAGTTCTAGAGAAAAGTTGTAGATCTTAGTAATGCCTACAAAAAAGTAAGGGAAATCATATGTCTAAATTTTGAATTTAAGTCACAAAAAGTAGTTTTTTTATATTTAAAAAATAATGTTAATCGTTAGGTCATGTTT
Source organism: Micropterix aruncella (assembly GCA_944548615.1). NCBI lineage: Eukaryota > Metazoa > Arthropoda > Insecta > Lepidoptera > Micropterigidae > Micropterix > Micropterix aruncella. The sequence continues at coordinate 26,296,461 of OX155954.1, read as the reverse complement.
ATTGGTCATATTATCAACAATTCATATTAAAATAAGTAAGTTTATCGTGTCGAGTGACAAAAGACTTTTCCCTTTTACTGCATATAATTTCCCTTTTACTGCATAAATGGTTAAAGAGATAAGACACTCACAAATAAGACACTCACAAGAAGACACTCACAAATAACGGTAATATATTCAAATTGGCATGCAAATACATATGCAGTAAAAATATAACCCTTCTTTTGGCAGTCAGGAAATAAATCATAGCACTCAGTACTAACCGAACCACACTCATAATTTCATCACAAGTAAAAATTTTTACCGCCCAACGAAGTGGGCACGGGTCAGCTAGTTATTATATATTCGTAATTCTGAGACGAGTAAAGGTCGCGGCCAAAGAAAAGAGACTATTAAAACGGCCACAATCTTAAAAACACAATAAAAAAATGAAAACCCTTACACATACGTCATTTTTAAAGTGATCTCCTTCCATAATTTTGAAATGTGAAGCAGTGTTTTTTAAAAGAAAATGCTTTTGCAAACGCAATTTCGTGCACCTACGACTTTCTAAGAAGTTACATTTTAAGCATGAAAATTATGTTTTTATGTGGAATCTTTCTAATTACAAAAACCATTACATCAACGGCCACATTGTCAGAGATTAAATTATCGGTATAACCATTTATTTTACAGGATGAGCTTTTACCGTCCTACCCATACGAACGTACGTGATACGTCTGCTATATTATCGCCCAAACGCAACGAAACGTAATGGTATCACCTACGTTCGAGTACAAAAACAATAAAATAGCCAGTATAGCTAATAAATGCTATAAAAAATTATCAATAATGCGTTTATTCGATAAAGGAAAAGTATAGTTTCAACGTTTCTTTGTTTCAATAAGTCGTACATTAATAATTATAACGTTTCGGTTTTTTTATATATCGATACTATTTTGTCGAAATTAATTTATCAGTACCTATCTATGTTAAAAAGGGAAGTCGGCGTTAAGTATTGGATTTTCCATGTTAGTATATCTAGTTTTCCATGATATAATCTATGTTAGTATATATAGTTCAATGTTAGTAGATGCATTTTGTCATGGTATATCGGGGTTAATATAATCATTGATTTTATAGTGTAATTCAATGATATAATCAATAATTATATAGAGATTTTTAGTTCTAAATGAATAGCGTGTAGTTTCATTACTTTTCCAAAATACCTGTTATTGTGCAAACGATACTGACTATATCGATAACTACAATAAACACATCTCTAGCAATATAGATTTGCGTATCGGGCTAACGGCACACGCGTTTCAATGGCTTGCAACTACAATTCCAACAGATACAACAGTGGTGATCGGGGGCAGCAAAGAGCCCTACCGATCATCAATATCCTGCACCTAAACGCGCAGGGTCTGAGACACAAGATAAACGAACTCAGAAGACTGGTATTCGAGGAAAGACCGCAAATTGTAGTAGTCAACGAATGCAAGGTCGATTTTGAAAAGTGGAAACTAAACATAATCGGATTCGACAAAATATACGACAGCCACGCGGATCACTTGGTCACTGCCATGTACATCCAAAAAGGCCTGAAATGGACACAAACCGAGGTAACACCGGGTTGGCGTGACGAGAATCGACGCATCGAGGGAGTTGCGATCGATCTCTGCACCGACCATCGCACGGGCGCCAGTGTGAAGATCAAAGGAGTCTATATAGGTGGCAACAACAACGTCACCGAGATCGAACGTGAGGCGGAGGATATGATCAACGACGCGGCCTCGATCATCATAGGCGATTTGAATCTCAGACTCGTCGAACTGGGACACACGAGCAGCGCCGGACTCGGCACTCGCTTTCGAGATTGGTCGATGCAAGGTCTGTGCGAGTTTCATCACACGGGCCGTTGCTCGAGACCGAACAGCCCCGGCAACACGATCCTGGACGTCGCTGTGGCCACCCACGAACTGCAGAGACTGAGCTACTCGTCGAGACAACTGGGGATGCTCGAGTCGGACCATGCACCGTGGAGGTTGAAGGTGTACATGCCGACCGATATAGAAATCAAACTTACTCGCGACATGCGATCTCTTCGCGAGGACGAGCAGAGATCGAAAGACTTTCGCTATCGCATTCACGAGACAATGCGAGAAGTCGAGAGAAACATCGAAACGGACGAACAGTGCGACGTCTACGTCGACAGACTCGAACGAGCAATCATCGAGGCCCTCGACGAATTCGCGCCTCTGAGACACCGCGACCAGAAGGAAGACCTACCACTCGAGATTCAGAATGCGATCCACGCGAGGAATAACGCCAGATACTTGCAATGGCGATTCAGACGAAATGCCAACAGATACCCTGTCCTCAGAGCTGACTACAATCGGAAGCAGAAACTCGCACGTCGGCTGATCACCGACTGGAAGGAAGAGCAGTGGATGAAGGTGATTGAGGACCCAGAAAACAACCGCTCGAAGATGTGGAACATCCAACGCCGCATGAAGGCACCGCCAACGAAAATGCCGACGATTGAGGGATGTCGCTCGGAAACTGAGACGATAGATAGTCTGGTGAACGCCGCGATCGTAGCTGAGGCGAACATCGACGAGAAAGACGAGGGTGACGAGACCCGCACCCCGTTCAAACCGCTCGACGAGACATGCGAGGCCGAGATCAAGTCGGCGTTGAAGAAATTCAAAAATAAGAAAGCACCCGGACCCGACGGCATACGCGCCGACGTACTCAAACTAGCGGGAGAGACATTCCTGCAAGCCTATCAGCCGATACCAAACTATTGCCTCCGCACGGGATACTGCCCGCGACGTTGGAAGCACGGCGAGTGCATCTTTCTGCACAAGCCAGGTAAGGAACTCACGAAACCGGCCTCGTACAGACCAATCACGTTGCTCTGCATAATGGGCAAACTCCACGAACGTCTGGTTCTCTCGCGCATTCAGACGACGGCCGACAGACTGCAGCCGCCGTTTCAGCACGGATTCACCCGCGCCCGTGGCACCGGCACACAGATCCTGCGTACGGGTAAATTTATCACCGACGCTCTCGACGCGAAAGACAGCGTCGCGATGGTCTCGACCGATCTCTCGAAGGCGTTCGATTCCATAAATCACAGAGGACTGATCAAGAAGCTGTACGATGCAGAAATCGACAACAACGTGATCAAAACGATCGAGAATTACCTCAGCAATCGCACCACGAGCGGTTCGTTTCGAACGACGAAGGGAACGGTGATGACAGTGCCGCACGGGGTGCCTCAAGGCTCGATCCTCGGGCCCGTTATCTTCAATCTGTACGTCTCGGACATATGGAAGATCCACGATGACATGATACCGCTAAAGTTATCGCAGTACGCGGACGACTTGTGCATCCTGACGAGATCGGCAAAACCGTTCGAGGCGTCCAGGCGCGCCGGACGCTCGGCCGGCACGGTGATCAACTACTACAAGAGATGGGGGCTCAAATGTAATATCGACAAAACGGAATGTATAATGTTCACCGCGAAACGACAGCACCGTCCTCGATTCATCAGAGTGGAGGACGAATTACTTGAATACAAAAAAACGGTCAAATACCTAGGTGTTCACTTTGACCAACGAATGACCATGCAAGTTCATACGGATAAAGTGATTGAAAAGGCGAAAAGAGTGCGAGGTGGCTTGAGCTCCATCATCGGGTACCATTCCAGAATCGACGCGTACATCAAACTGGCTGTTATCCAAGCGTGTTTACTCCCAATTCTTGACTACGGGGTGGTGCAGTTGCTGCCACGCTACAGCAAAACGAACCTGCTGAAAATAGAACGCCAGTACAGAATGGCGCTGAAAACATCTGGCCAGCTCCCGAGACGTCTCTGCACGGAGACGCTCTGGGAGATGCTCGACACTGATCCATGGCACCTCAGGGCGCACGACCTGAACGAGGACATGCTGCGCAAACTGGCTCAACTGCACATCGAAGATCTCGAGGCGCCGGGCGATCGGTACCTCGGCCACGGCCAACACAACCCGATGCTCACGAACATTCGACTTGGCGAGGTTGAGTACGTGAAACGCGCAGAAAGAAAGCGGCAGGTTAGCAAACGACCAACCGCTCCTCGCCCGCGACTCATCTAGCGAACTAAGTGCGCGAGTGGCCAACCGTGCACTAAAATAAAAATAAGAAAAATGTCACAAAAATAATAAAAATGAACATAATTTGGTCAATTACCTACATTAGTTCTAATTCGTTAACATAGTTTGTAAGTTGTACATATAACGTAGATCATAGCTATCATAGTTCGTAAGCTGTACATATAACCTAGTCCGTAAGAAAATTGTAAAATCAGACTAACACGCGAATAAACCTGCGGGACTAACATCGTCTCTCGTGGAGGCACCACTCAGAATGCTCGCGCATCTACTGGTGACACGTTCGTAGTAATAAGTTAGCTGACACACCCGAGTGCGTGCACAAACGCAGCGGACTGAAAATGTAACATACAAAACAGGAAAATAAATTAATTCTGATTCTGATTCTGATTCTGATTCTTAGGGGCAAACACATTATTGGACGCGTCCGTCAGCCGCGGCTTATGCATGCGATCTGTGTAATGAATTTCTATTGAGCCGTGCACATTATCGGACGTCAGTCGCGGACGACTGTGCACTCGTTCGTAAGACGCGGCTTACGGACGCGTCCGATAATATGTTTGAACGCCATCTATCGGCCAAATATTGGTTTATTGAAGATGGAAGCGCATTAAATCGAGTTTGAAAACTACGATGGCCATCTACCTGCCGTTTTTTGTATTAAATTGCGACTTCCATTTTGCCTTAGAGTATTAATATTAAAATAGAGCGCGAGTGCGCGAGTGTGAACAGTAGACACGGGTGTGGTGAACAATGCAGCGACCCGGACCGCCCGACTAAGGCCCGCAGTCGTTCGCGAGCGCTTGTGAAGTGATATAGTTGGGAATTTGTAGAGCATTTTTATTGTTTTTAAGAAGAAATATGGTAAAACACACAAAACACAAATCTAGTGTCACATATCATCGATAAGCAATTTTGAATTACTTTTCAGCCAAATAAAAGTTATCCATTACGGGGGTGAAGCGAGGAGCGCGACGTAAGCGGATGGGGAACACACTGCCCCACCCTTCGTCCTGCTCGACCGCAAGTAGGGAGTGTGTTCACTAATCGAGAATCGAGATATTTTGAAAGCGAAATCGATAATCGATAATATTTTTTTATAAAAATTGACAAATCACTTTTTTTAATTATAGGTAGTAATGGTAAAAAAATCTTATGTTAATATAAGTATAGAATATATATGGAATATGATAAATAATGCATAATAAGGCCAATAAGGGATTCCTTTTTGGACCACTCACATAGGTTTATCCAATTGCTTCAGATGGAGCGTAGATGTTTTTAGGGCGTACCTTTATATGCTGATATTATGCATGTATGAGTGTCTGAACGTAGAGAACGAACGTCTTGACGGGTTTTGACGTAAGTATGAGGTGTCGTTGGATTCGACGTGATACGGTGGTGCGAATACGTTATATTAAAAACCGACCAAAAAATAATTTAAATAATATTATTATTATTAACTTAGAAACTTACCTTACTTTTAGGTTTCCAAAAGACAAAACAAATATTATGAAGTAGATTGATGCTGTAAAGAAGACCGATTGGGAACCAAACTTTTGGAGTAGAATCTGTTCAGTAAATTTTCCGGATTCAAACATGTATGAAACCAAAAATGGAATCCGTAGATTAACAAACGACGCTGTACCTTCGCTTTTTCTACAACAATCTCCATTTTCCGGTCAACAGTCGGAGGTTGCAGGGCTTTCCAATTCAGGACTGGTACACGACACTCCAAGGAAACGAAAGTTAAAAACAGAAATTATCCGTTTAGAAGACATTGCAAAACAAGGTACTACATGCTGCCTTGTTTGCAAAACAAGGCACTACACGCTGCTAATCGGCGTTTGAAAAAGAAAGTTGACAATTTATCTAAGGTATTAAAAGAACTGAAGCAAAAAATACTGATCAACCAAGAACAAGTGGATATTCTGGAAGTGTGCCGGCTTTCTACAGCAGCTCTTTTGAAAAGGATGACTCATAAAGGGAGAGAATATCCACCTGAACTGCGTACATTTGCGCTAACCCTCCATTTCTATTCTCCAAAGGCCTACTCTTACGTACGTAGTACCTTTAACACATGTCTACCACATACAAGCACCATAAGAAAATGGTACCAATGCATAAACGCCACGCCAGGTTTCACTGCAGAAGCTTTTAAAGCACTTGATCAAAAGGTCAAGTCTTCTGACAAGAAAATTCTATGCAATTTGGTAATAGACGAGATGTCGATTCGACAATTAAAGGAATTTGACGGTAATGCAGTCCAAGGATATGTAGATTTTGGTGCTGGGTTTGATGTTACCGGAGATTCAAATACACTATGCAAACAAGCTCTGGTGTTCCTTTTAGTTGCCATTAACGATCAGTGGAAAATTCCAGTAGGATATTTTCTGGTAATCGGCCTAACAGGTGAGCAAAGAGCCAATCTAGTAAGGATATGCCTTTCTAATTGCCACGATGTAGGCGTGGTAGTTGTATCTATGACATTTGATGGTTGCCCAGCAAATATAGCCATGGCTCAAGAACTTGGCTGTTCGTTTAACTACCAACGTCAACTAAAAACCTATTTCGAACATCCTGCAACAAAAGAACCAGTTTTTGTATTTTTTGACCCATGTCACATGGTGAAACTGGTCAGAAATACATTACAAAGTAAAAAGGTTCTTCGAGATAATAACGGCGGCCTAATCAAATGGCAATATTTTGAAGAATTAAACACGCTCCAACTAAATGAAAATTTTCACTAGGGAAATAAATTATCGACACAACACATCAACTTTCAAAATCAAATAATGAAAGTAAAGCTAGCAGTACAGCTGTTAAGTGCCAGTGTTGCGAACGCTATTGAATTTTGCGACAAAAAATTACGTATACTTAATTTTGCTCACTCACAACCAACAGTGAATTTCATCAACACAATGAACAATCTGACTGACATTCTTAATTCAAGAAAGTTTCCTGGCATTGACTTTAAAGCACCAATCAATGAGAAAAACGAAACGAAGTATCTAACGTTCATGGATAATGCAAAAACTTATTTGGAACATCTAGTTTTGATGGACAATGAAACACCGATCATAAATACCAGAAATAAAGTACGTTTCCTTGGATTGTGCGTGTGCATAGACAGCATGAAAGGATTGTACAACGAGCTCGTTAAACAAGAAAAAACATTGGTTTTTTTACCAATGTACAGGTTAAGCCAAGACCACTTAGAGATATTTTTTTCAGTAGTACGGTCCCACGGCGGGTTCAACAATAATCCATCGGCCCTGCAATTTATGGCAACTTACAAAAAGCTCTTGGTTCACATGGAGTTAAAAGAGAATTTCAGGGGGAAACTGTGCTCCTCTGGAACACATAACTTTGTTAACGTGTTCGTCGTCAACTGAGCATATTAACTTGACAACGAAGGGTTATAGATCAGGATCACAAGTGGATATGGTCGACGAACAATTCATGAGCAATTTGAAGGAGGAAGATCTGAGTTTACCTGCCGGTTTCCATTCAGTATTTTCACAACATGTTGTGGCATACGTTGCCGGGTATGTTGTTAGATATTTACTATCTAGACTAAATTGCACTGATTGCTTGGGAGCATTAGTCGCAAACACACCTAAACAAGCTCATTTATTTATTGTGTTTAAAGACAGAAGTGGACTTATCTATCCATCAAATGATGTAATCCGAATTTGTAATTCCGCAGAATCAGTAGTAAGGGTTAATTTTGACAAAAGTAATAAATCCGATCGCGATCCTATAAATATGGTTACAAAAACGTTAAAATTATTCATCGGATCCGATATTTCCACGGTCCTTCATGCCCATTTATTTGAGCAGAAACCGTGCAGTAATCATTTGCTTCATCTGCTAAGGGCCGTTATCCAAAAATATGTTGATATACGGATAAAATATTTAGTTTGTAAGTCAAATGTAAAACAAACCAAGAGGCAACTATACAACAAGCTCACTCTTTTAAAAGGGCAATAACGGATACTTAAGGGTTTGGATCCTCCAAGCGGGCGATCTGAATACAGTCTAGTCGAATACTAGCTGACTGCGCTTAGACCAGATTCTATGATTCTACCTACGTCTGAGGTTTTAGTTATTATTGCTCAATGGAAGCTGTAATTTTTGAGAACAGAATTGTATTTCTGTTATCAAAATTACATCTTCCTGTACCTTTGTATTTTCCACTAAAATAAGCCTTAGGCATACATCCAATCACATAAAACTACATTGCTTGTCCTATTTTATCGTGAACACTGAAGATCGAGTAGATATAATTTGTTGATTTGAATAATTTTCGACAAAAAAATAATGGCGGCCTTAATTACAATATTATTTTGTAGATATTCTAAAATGTGATTAAAATAAACACGTTTAAAACATCATGAACTATTTTTTTTCATTTCTTGCCTTTATGGCATATTGGGGTCAAATGGTTACAAACCAATAAACATTTTTATAAATGTATATATATTTCTTATGTTTTAAAAAATAATTTTAAGCTTCTCTTTACTACACTAGATTTTTGTCGCCGCCACTGACAGGGAGTGTTTTTATTCATCTATGAGATGGCAAAATACAGCATCGCCGCACAGCACTCATATCTTCTCTTTCCTGCGCAAGAAATTATGGGAGGCGGAGCGACGTTGGTTGACATCCTTACGAGAAGACGACGTAATTGAGCGTGTATGTCAGTAAACTGTTACAATGTCAACAATTACAATGTACAACAATTTACAATGTCGAGTCGAGTGAGTGCTATCCGTAATCGACTAGTCGATTGGCGAGCGCGTGGTCACTCCCTATTTCTCGCATCTCCATCAATATACGGTATAAACATCTATAGCACACCTGTCTACGTTCGGCTCCAAGCGACCCGTTTGAAGCGCGCGCTCTATTTTTTTTATATATACTCTAAGCATTTTGCAGTATGGAATGGCGTTATCTATTACACTATAAAATCAATGATGCAAGAAAAGAATTTAGATACTTTTTGGTATCGAGTACTTTGTTTCGATACCGATACTTTTTAAATCGATACTTTTACTCAATAAGTACTTTTAGGCAAATATCTTATTATTGTTTTATTCTAATTAGACTTTATGACTCATGTTTTGCCTGCCGGATAAAAATTAACAAGATTTATATGATCAGTGGCACTAACTTGCTGAATCAGCATGTTTACACGCAAGGTATTAGTGCAATTGACAAGTACTAAGCATTAGCTACTAGGTTCGTGTAAACCTAGCATAAGGCTCATTTGAATGACGTTTCGTTACGCAAAATATTTGTTTTCCTGCTTCCACCGTCTGTTTCTCGCATCTGGGGTTAACTTCATCTCGATATCGAACGATCCGCGCGCTGATCCGGGTTGAGTGTGCTCTGCGTTTGTGTGCGTATGCGTGTGGGTCAGTGTGGGTGTTTTCCGAGTAATTACTAAGGTGCTCCAATAAGCCGATTCGTCATCGATTCCGGTTGTTTTGTAACAGTTTTTGTCGTACATTACTCAGTTTCGGCGGCTTCTAAAGCGATAGCTCGACCGTAGGAGCGTCATTTCCTTTACAGTTTTAGAGCCGGTGAAAGTGTAAACGTACTACAAAATCACGATGAATCCGTACTCCTACCAACAGGTGAGCGATTTAAAACCATTATTTCGTAGCGGTCGCTAGTTAATTTCACATAAATGAAATGTTTCTTCTGAAGCGGCGGGTGTTTAAAATTGAATTCCGTTTTAAAGGGACCCCCGGGAGCACCGCCCAACGCGCCGTATTCTAACCAAATGCCATGTCCGCCTCAGGCGTATCTCCATAATGTCGGATTCAGTAATAGCGCGCCGCAATCTTTCGGGATGCCAATGCCTTACGGAGGGCCACCGCAGTCCCAATATCCTCAGCATTATCCCATCCCCGGGCCTGGGTATCCACAATCGCAGGCTGGATATCCCCAACAGGGATATCCACAGCCACAGATGCAGCACCATCAACACCACCACTCCGAACATCAACAACATCAACAACAAAAACAATACCAACTATTTGCCCCTACGCCATCGCATGGATATCATCACCCGACAACACATTCTCCTGCCGTTAAACAGGTAAATAAATACCTATCATTTGTGTGTGACTAACAAACGTGTCATTATTTCTTCAAAGGAAACATTTCATTATTTGTGTAAAAAATAGTATATATCAAGCATCAAGAACCAAATTGACTTAATGCAGAGACAAACTGGTCCCACATACGCAGGTTACGCAACACATTATAAAATCTGGACACTTGAATTTGTATGAAAACAGGGGACAGAACAAACGTAGGTATTACTGCCATCGATATATGATCCCCTAGATGGGCCTTCTCGAAAATGACCACTTCAAAACCACTACTAAAAGCCGGCCAGTAGTAGTTTGGTCGCAGTCCGCTTGCAGACAGCCGACGGTTTCCAATGTGAGAGCTGCCGCGAAGCATATTGGCTCGCTATTCTCTCGCATACTGTTCAATTTATTGCTCTCGCTGTCACATGATATGGAGCCAACTTATTTGTATCTGAGGGCATATCTAGCTAATATATTGATCATTACTGCATTATAGGAACCTGTTCTACATTGTTGATTTTTTTAATGTCACCTGACTATATTCACCTCGCTGAATCGGAATCTGTAATATACTTTAATCGGCCTCAATAATAAGCTATTATCTCCCTTATAGACCCAAATAACCACTTCAAATTTCTTGGCAGGAAAATCACCTGCCAGGGAAAAGACCTCTCTGGCGATCATGTTATAGAACATTTCAGTAGTTGCCTGGAAAAGATAGATGCACTGCTAATTTCTGGCCCTCGTAAGGCTTGGATCTATGACAACTATCTAACTTCACATTTGTCATGGCCCTTTCTTATTTACGATTTCACCAAAACCCAACTGTCTCGTCTGGATGGGAGCTAACGGGCCCATGATGAGGTGGCCACGATGACCCATGTGTTCAGGGTCGGTCACACTCACGGGTCAACACCCATCCGATGGCCTCCACGCATGGGGTGCGAACCTGGGTAGGACACTGGGTCAACCAGTCTCCCCTGGGAATCAAACCTCTGGCGCTCCTGGACGGTCTGCGCACCGAGCGGCGCAAGCCAATCGATTGTGCTCTCCGACTAACAGTCGGGGGAGTCTGGGAACTGTATTGTTTCCTATAGAGCGGGGGTGGTTGCCTACCTTACGGCGACTGCTCTTGAAATGACCATTGGCCATCCGATCCCGGTTCAGAGTCGGGCAAAGGACGCCTTGGTCCGCGATAGATTCGGTGCACACCGTTTCACCGCTTCGTAAGGGTGAGGATCGCGCAAGCGACCTCGAACTCGGAACCAATCGAGAGACCGGAGAAATCTGGTCACAATTGGAAGCAAGGGCGCGAGTGTCGGCCCGCCAGGTAACATTACTGGCTATCTCGCGGTAAAGGCGTTGGCTTCTTGCGGGTTGTGGCATAGCTAGACGTCGGATTTGTAATGTCCAAAGTCTTCTACGCTCACTGCACGGTCGATAGAACGATGAATCGTTAAAACGTCCTGCGGTGACGGGTTCGCCCGTTGTGGTTGACATCTCAATATGTCGCGTCTGGATGCACTGGTGACAGCTAGTTTAAAATCCTGGTTGTCCTTAGCCAAACCAGCTGACCCCTCGACTCTCTTCAGGTCCAAACACAATTTTGGGCTAGCTCTAAAACTGCCCTCTCTGCTCTACGCCTACTCAAGAATAACCAAAAATTCGATTCTAAGCAATTCCAAGGATCCGGCAATATCGAAGCACGTAGTAAGTGGCCGTAGTGAGTCAAATGATCTACAAGCCCGCGTTGACTTCCACAAAAAGTTCCTTACTGGAATCAGCCAGAATGGCACTGGTCTGGGGTATGGCAGTACAACCATGAGCGATGTGGACCTGAAGAAGTCTCTCTTGCGGGGAGATTACGACAGCAATAGTATGGCTCACGCTATTGGCCTTCAATGCCAGAATGATTGGACAACAACTGGAGACTTTTGCATTCCTCCTCCAAGGAGGAATGCAAAAGTCTGGAGCTATGCCGAGGATAGTTCATGTCCCCTTTGTAGCAACACCCCTTGCACAGCTAGACATATTCTAGCTGGCTGCAAGGTGGCCTTGGATCAAGGACGGTACACTTACCGCCACGACAAAGTCCTTGCTGTTATTCGCGAGGTACTTAGCCTCTCAGTGGCTCGTGCCAACAAGGGTTTGACAGTATCCTCCAAACCCCCAATACAGTTTGTGCGGGTTGGCTCTAAAGGCAAAAAACATCTCACTGCAAAACCTTTCTCAATAATCGAGAAAGCTTCAGATTGGATTATGGAGGTCGATTCGGTCTCTAAGCAGTACAAATTCCCTGAAAGTCTCGGATGCACAGCCCTGCGTCCAGATATAACTCTTTACTCTCTATCTCGGAAGATGGTCCTTATCGTAGAGTTAACTGTTCCATGGGAATCAAATATCCCAAACGACCACGAGTACAAATTAAATAAATACCATGACCTCGCAAATGCCGTCACCCGGAACGGCTTCACTGTTCACCTTCACGCGGTGGAAGTAGGCGCTCGTGGCCTGCCAGCTAAATCTTTGTTTCACCTTTTTAAAGATCTTGGTCTCTCCAGGAAAATAATCAACTCCTTTCTAGAAAAATTATCTAAAACTGCGATTTCTGCATCTCAAATTCTATGGCTTCGAAGGGGGAGTGAATGGGTGGTAAGGTGAACGCTCACATGTGGCAAGACAGCTGTCAACCTACCACCGCCGGTCGTAAGTCCGGAATCCACCCTTTACCTCCCAGAAGTGTAATAATTATATATGATGGGCCCGATTTTTGGTCGGTGAATTCCATGGCAGCTCCGTTTGTATTTTATTTTTTTATTTTTTATTTTAGGCATTCAAAGAAGCGCCAAACTCATACATTTCGGTAGGTTAACCGCCCTACCTTTGTGTTATTATTCAAAAAGTAGGTAAAAAATCATTTGGTTTTTTTCATTCGCTTGTATATAATATACCAGACAATTTTTTTACACAATAGAGCAATTTTTTTTTCGTATTTAGAATCGTAGGAACAATTTGACGTATCACGCTTTGTATTGTAGGTTTCAGGTTTTTTTTTTGTCTTGGTATCTGCATATTTGTACGTTTGTAAGGGTAGGGCGGTTGAGTTAGTTTTTTTTTTTAGATAATACATAAACACTTACAGGGCAGTAAGTTAGGTTACTTTTTTTTAACAATATTTAAAACTGAGTAAAAAAAATTTTTTTTTAAATATATATATTTTATTTTGTTTGTCTTGAAATATTGGGCGTCCGATGCTTTTTTCTATCACATTTAGCATTACAGTTTTATTTTTAATTTTTGAGAAAGGTTCCTATAATGCATATATTCGGAAACTTATCATACACAGAGCTGTCAGATGCAACCGACGCAACATCAACCAGCGATTTCCAGATCGGCGAGGGGAGGTAGAGAGGAGGATAGTACGCTGTCCCATGCATAAGACATATGCATGGGACGGGATGTGTTTCTAGAACTTGAGTTCGCCACTCGTCAGACACACATAGAACATGGGCGCATGCGCAGAGAAAAGACATACGGAAGTACATGAAAGATCGTCCTTCATCATATTCCAATTTCTGCATTAATGTATCGTATTCTCCAAACTTGTCTCTTTGTCTACGAGTCCAATATCTTCTTTTCTTAACTTTTTAAGTTTGTTTTTGTGGTATATACATATTCATTTAATAATAACAAACTAAATGAATTGTATTTAAATTTAGTCTCAGAATCAGAAAATATATTTCATAGCGGTTGTATACAATACAATTGTACCTTCTGAGAAGTGACAGCAGCTTCTGATGCCATCATGTATTGCATGCATGGGTCAAGTGGAATGTCATTGTATACACGGACGAATGTGGAAGCGTTGCGTCGTATACATTGCGTACGTGGTACAAGTATGTCCCTACCCTTAACCATGCAGTACTTGCGATAGACGGGTGTTACACGTTCAATCTGGCATCAGTTCAGTCCGCGGCCTTGATCATAAACTGACTGATGGACTGATAGTTGGTTGTTCTGACGGGAAACTGATCGTTTAACGACTTGTCTGATGGACTGAACTGATGGATTTTCAAACATTTTGATAATTTCTATCAGTCCATCAGTCAGTTCATGATCAAGGCCGCGGACTGAACTGACGCCAGATTGAATGTGTAACACCCATCATACAAATTGACTGCCGACGACAAACTAGTTCTTCCAAATCAGTACTTTTTGTATGCCTATTGTATGAAAGTTGACAGCGCTGGCGTCAAGAGGTCTGGGAAATGTGGGTCGGTGACTCAAATATTATTTGAAAGTTACTTAATTTGAAAGAAAGCTATCTTACAAGTTTGACACAGTTAGTTACTGCTATCTGACACAGAAAACTATCTTACACAGTTAGTTACTTTGTTCAATTTTTAAAAGAAGACGACCTCAACTTATAATTAGTTTTAACTCAAAGTATCTATTTGCTATAAAAGTAGAAAGAGTAGGTATTATTTTATTTCTAACAACAATAAATATACATAAAGGTATAAACATGCAAAATTTTGGTTCAGCATTCTCATAATGGAAATAAACCAACATTGGCTTTATGTTAACTATATAATCAGTTTTATTTTATTTATTTATTTATTTAAAGCAATGCACATAATAAGCGACAAGCGTAACAAATTATATTTAATATCTACACTGCACTAAAACCCACAGCAAGTTGTGTCACGCTTATAGTGAAGATCGGTCCCATGTCGCCCAACTAAGTATGAACACTTGTTCCAGGGCAGACATATTAAACAAATACTAGTTTTAAAAGAAAACATAATCAAAAGAAAAAAAAAGTAGTTTAAACAAAAAGAAAAAAAGCGAAAATGGAAAAAAAACATTGAATTAAATATATGTAAATATGCATAAAAATAAAATATGTAAATATATAATTATAATAAAATAAAACATTGAAGTAAATAGATAATTAAATACACATATCCTTCAGTTAATAATAAACTATATAGTCATAATTTAAATTATAAATAAAATTTGTAATAGTTAATTGCAAAATGCTCCAAGCAGAAGATTGGATCATTTCTTTATAGAAAGCCGGGCATAATTATTCTTTTAATTTCTTTGTAGACCAAGTTTTGTATTTTGCTGGTGTGTGTAGCAATTTTGTTACATGTTTGTTGAGCAATGATAGGACGATACCGGAAGGTCCTTTTAATTTGATTTGATTTGATCTTAAACATTATTCAGTAAAGTTTATAATGTGGTACTACTTCACTACTTGGCATTTTGGAGACCAGAGAATTTGTCAACGCACGGAGATTAATAGTTTGCAGGTGTCTGCCGGTTAAGGGCATGTGGCGATCGTATGATCACTCAATCTCATCTTTTCTGCGATTTGTACTTCTCCATTTTAGCCTATGGATGCCAAGCTCCTTTCATCAAAGAATTCCTTGAGAATTCAGCCTTAAACAGCAAAATTAAATCGTATTTTATTTAATAAACATTAAATCCTAGGTTAGTCATAGCTTCTTATTATTTTTTTCGATGTTTTCAGCCGAGACCGACGGTGGTTCCCGCTCCGGACTTCAATCCCCGAGCCGACGCCGAAGTTTTGAGGAAAGCGATGAAGGGCTTCGGCACAGATGAGAAAGCCATCATCCAAATATTAACCAGAAGATCTAACGAACAGCGACTCAGGATCGCTTATGAATTCAAGACGCTTTACGGCAAGGTAAATTATATTTAATTACCTTGCCTTAACAGATTGGACTCTGGAGGTTGATTCGGTCTCTAAGCAGTATAAATTCCCTGAAAGTCTCGGATGCACAGCCCTCCGTCCAGATATAACTCTTTACTCTCTATCTCGGAAGGTGGCTCTTATTGTAGAATTAACTGTTCCATGGGAATCAAATATCCCAAAAGACCACGAGTACAAATGAAATAAATACCATGATCTTGCAAATGCCGTAACCCGGAACGGCTTCACTGTTCACCTTCACGCGGTGGAAGTTGGCGCTCGTGGCCTGCCAGCTAAATCTCTATTTCACCTCTTTAAAGATCTTGGCCTTTCCAGAAAAATAATCAACTCTTTCTTAGAAAAATTATCTAAAACTGCGATTTGCGCATCTCAAATTCTATGGCTTCGAAGGGGGAGTGAATGGGTGGCAAGGTGAACGCTCACATGTGGCAAGACAGCTGTCCTAAACCTACCACAGCCGGTTCGTAAGTCCGGAATCCACTGCTCACCCCCCAGAAGTGTAAAAAATAGTATTATGATGGGCCCGACTCCGGTCGGTGAATTCCATGGCAGCTCCGTTTGTATTTATTTATTATTTCACCCGAAATCATGGCTTTAGGTCCTAAAATCTTGTAATATTTTAAACAATAAGTGCATTAGTAAGTGTTTCTTATAAATGCAATCATTGTTCAAAATTGACATATATAACAATATCGACATACTATATTAACAATTTATATTTCACATTATACTTTCACAAGAATTCACAAGAAGTAATTATCATCTCAATTTATAAAGTCTAACAATACTAATCATTAATGTGTATGTGCACTACTAATATTACTAACAATGTTAAGATTTTATTCACAGCTAAATTCCTACTTTTGAGCTCTGATTTCTTGATTTTATTCAGTCCTGAAGCCGCCCGATCAATAGCCTATCCACTACAATGCTGTGAATCGGTTATATAATCTAGTTACAATGAAATGAAGTGATTATCTCCCTGTCTGGTTTCTTGGGTTTCCAGGTGAGATTTGGGGGATATTCTATTGAATTGTATGCTCAATCTAACTGCACTTGCTTTTTGTTAGCTGTTAGGGTTGTGTACTCTTCCCTTTATTTTCCTAACATTGGCTTTGGAGTGGAGTGGCCCTATTTGTTTGTGTAGTCTTGTCATCAAGTCTCTAATTGATACTTCCTTTCTCTCCATAGCAGTATTAAAATCTTTATCATACCCAGCATAAACAATGTAATCTTGATCCAAACCACAATCTTTGGTAAATAAATTACTTATCTAATTACTATTTGTGGTTGTCTAAATTTTGATTATGGAAATGAAATGTACAGCAATGCATTTAGCCCTGTCAAATTAGATTTGAACCTTGTATTAATTCATAACCAGGAGTTATGGCTTATTGGCGACATAGTTCGTTGAAGGACAGAGAACAAACTTCTGCAAACTATCTCTAAGGCTGAGGCCACACTTGCGTTTTTTTATGCGGAATAGAAGCGTTTTTTAACGCCACAATGCGCGTGAAAAACTGCAGTCTGCCAAGCTTTTGTTGTCTACAATGCAGTTTAACCAGTTTCACTATGAATTGTTAATTTCATTGAAATAAAATTAATCTTATAATAATTATTATAGATTTATTATTATAATAACGATATTATTATATTATAATAACGATATAATTATTATATTATTATTATTATATTATCAATATAATAATAATATGATTTTATTATAATATTATTATTATTATTATTTAATAATTATTAATAATAATTAATTAAATCAAAATTAATCGTTCACTATCAATATGCTCCATATCAATCAGTGCAACACAAACAATCAGCTGCAATACGGAACAACAACGGAACGAGCAATGGTCAAGTGTTTACACTTTGCGTGTTTTCAAGCGAGTGTGGCCAGAGAAGAGCGTGAAAAACAGCTGCAAAAATAGGCCCGAGCGCGTTCGCTTTGGAGAAATCAACGGGAAAAAATGCTGTGTCTGACCAGCCACGTGCTCCTTCAGCCTTCCTATTTTTGCCGCGTTTTTCCACGCTGAAGCGCAGCGTGAAAAAACACCAATGTGGCCTTACCCTTATAGAATATTATACCTGCATAAATTTGCTATTATACTACGTACATAATGGGCCCGAATGCGTTTTTTTGTGAACTAAAACTAAAATTAGTCCAAAACGAGACAGAGCAATACGTTAGAGCGGAATATGAAACGAACGATCGTCGATAAATACTACCTGTCGAACTTATACTCGTCCAAATAAATTCGAGCATATTTCATGCAGTGTAAGATTTGACCTTGGCGGGCAGTTTTAATGCGAGAAAGTGACAACCGGTCAATCCACATTCCGCTCTAGCGTACTGCCCTGTCTTGTTCACACGGACTAATTTCCGATTTTAGTTCACGAAAAAACTCAATCGAGCCCAATATGATTTAATATAATGTAATATAATAAATATGATGTAATATAATCTTATATAATTTATAGGAGGAACTCTGTAATATATCTAGATTGTAATATTTATATATGTATGTATATGTGTATGTACATATACAAAAACCTTTTTATTATATTAACATTATATATCAATAATTAATTAACTTTCAAATACCAAGGAGGTACATATTAATACTTGCATATAATGAGAAGTGTCCTCAGTTATATTATACGCATCAGTTTTGTTTCTCCACCCAAGTCAGACAATACGTCGTTTGCCCACATACAGGCTATATTAGGCCTAGTTGAGTATGCGCTGAGCATGGTCATGTGAATGTGGGACGCCGTTTACTTCTCACTATTGCAGTATGACCATTTTATGTATTTCCGTTTTAAAATAAAAAAATAAATAAAATAAAATTTTCTTTATTCGATGAATTTAAGAACATTGAGTTTTAGATCTATAAAGGGGAATGGGGAAAATAACTTAAAGAGCACTAAGGGAGTCGGATACAATTAGGCGGTCGAGTATTGTATTCCAAAAACTTCAGCGCTACCAATATGGCAATGAATTCGCCAGATAATAGAATTTTTTGATGGCAATTTAAAGCGCTGCCCAATATTGAGGATTTGTCAGTGGAAGGCAGCACCTATCAAACTCATTTTGTACGCTTCAGAGACACATCTCGAATGCTGCTATCTCGGTGAGTGCAGCCTCTGTCATTGTTCATGATTCGAACCCTTATAGCAAGATAGAAGACGGGTATTATCACAGCATCCTCACTCGAAGCTCCAGATAGAGATTGTGACTCATCAGTACCTTTTGCATTTGTCCGTTTGCAGTTCTTGCTTTTTTTCTTTTCGGCTTACAAACTTTCTCTAGGGCTGCACAAAACAAATGTGTTATTGCTTGGTATTATTAGCAGTGCATGTACCACTAAATGATAACTCACCGTCGAAGAGCACTTGTGAGAGTATGAGTGATTTATTTTTAGGATCTAATCAAGGATTTGAAGAGCGAGCTCAGTGGCAATTTTGAAAACCTTGTGGTCGCTATGTTGACACCGCTACCCCAGTATTACGCGGTGGAGTTGCACGATGCCATCTCTGGAATCGGAACCGACGAAGACGTCCTGGTTGAAGTCATCTGCACCATGTCCAACCATGAGATGAGGATCATTCAAGAGGCTTATCAAGCGAGTAAGTTATGCAGTGGCTAGCTTCAGTATTAACTTTGCGGAGTCTGATTTGTTTTTAATTTTAAGATGTTTCTGATTTGGTGATGCGAAATAGTAAAGGTTTTGGTATTTGTGATCTTTTGAAAAGCCATTAAAATAATGTACATTCTTTTTCTCATTCAATTTAGTTAGGTACATAATCGGGCCCACCGGCAATGCTGACTCCATGGGGCTTGGAGGTGCTCGAGCCCCCCTTAATATTACATTAAGGGTTGATCGAATCCCGCCAATAATATAATGATCCATCGCATCTTCAAAAATTGAACCACTCGATCTTTCAATTACTCCCTATTCGGACAGAAAGAAACTCTTTTGCATATGTTTCTGTGTTGGCACCTATTTGGGGTGGCTATCTCGACATTGCATACTGCTAGTCTAAAACACTGGCGGAATTATAACAATTTTAAGTTACTGCATAATATTTTAGTTAATGGAAATGTGACAAGTGCTTTGTCTAACAGTTAAATGTGACATTAAATCAAATTGAATATTCTTTATTTGCACATTAAATACAAAAATGCGAGCTTATTGCCAAATGGCAATATCTTGCAACAAACCTAATAATACAGCGCAGTAGTACAGGCACACATCGTGGAAATAAAGATGTGGAACAAACAAATAAGTTATTCTGTGTAAAAAAGCAACTACTAAATTTGAAACTAAGAATGTCGGAGAGAAGGAAATTGGGAGAGGAAGGAACAAAGGCAGGAAGTGGTTACTTCTTAGAAAAAAATGCTTTTTGAAGTAAGGATTGAATATTTCTAAAGAAGGCGAGTTTTGTATATTTGCTGGGAGGTCGTTCCAGAGTCTTGCACCGAGGACTTTTAAGTAAATTGTCAGGGGCTGACCGAAGTACGAGACCGTGAGAACTTATGGTTTGAAAATCTCGTGGGGATAGGATGGTGTTGATTGGGAGAGTACACAATAGAGGAGAACAAGTATGTGAACATTTCTTCTTTGGTTTACTGGCAACCACTTTAACCGAACCTTATATTTGGACATATTTTAAGCATACATATAACATACTACATAAGGTCGAGTTCCATGGCCATTTCGTTTTGTGGCGCTATGTGATGTAACTCAGACCATCACAAAGTTGCATCCCGGCATACGCTAAAATTAAATTAATAACATTATTTGTTTTCAGTGTACTACAGAACATTGGAGAGTGATCTCGCCGGTGACACGTCTGGAAATTTCAGGAGGTTGATGGTGTCTTTATGCTGTGTAAGTATTAAAATTATTTGACAAACCTTTGTCCTTTTATTGTTATATTTTTAGTGTTTTTTTTAAATAAAAACAAGATATGGCAAGAACAGCCATAAGACTTCAGCCGTTGAAACTCTGGAACATAAAGGAATGAAATAAAAGCATAGGGAACAACAGGCATGGATGACTTCCCGAAACAAGATGGATATAGACATCTTACTTGAGTATACTTTAACCGCTGGAATGCCAATACCACCGATTGGTGGTTTTCCTTTTGTGACAATTTGCAGGAGGCCGATCTCCGTATTTATGCAATTATATGCGGTAAAAGTCGCTTTCATTGAATAAGTATAATAGTATGCATGCACTAACACCCCCTAAAATAAATTTTCAAGGGTTGAAACCATGCCGTCGTGAATATCATTACCACGGCTGGCTTTCTAAGGGTTAAGGAAATGTTCCATAATTATCCCTGAGGTTTATGATCTTGTTAGTACAGAGGCATCAGACAATAGAGTAGAGGATCTAATATTAGAAACAACCTGACACTTGTTTACATAAGGCCTATTTGATTAACGTTTCGAAATATGATTACTCTAGTTGTGTCTCTCTTTATATTATTCATTGAACGCAGTATGTTCAGTTTGGTTTTTTCAGAGACAAGGGATTGTAGTCAGTATTACTTCGCAGAAAACGCATATTAGGATCTATATCCCGCAAATCGGCTGGCCTAGCAGTTTGCCGTACCCTATATGGCACATGGCACAGAAGAGGCTAAGGGTTATTTTGCTGTCTTTGAACCATTACTTGCATTGCTTATGCAGTTGTCTATCTTGTCTATCTTGAATTGAACGATTCCTATGTATTTATCTGATATCCGATAGTCCTATCCTCAATTAAAAAACTCATGTCATCGACAACAGTATTGTCTGTACTGAGTGCAGCAGCTCAGGGATGTCATTAATAAGTAAGATAAAAGCAATGGGCACAATATAGTACCTTGGGCATCATGCTTTGCAGTAAGGTTGTGTAGCATGCCAGTCACTGGCATAACCTGTTCTTCTCTCACTATCCTATATTCTGGAGAATGTTTGGTATACAGGCTTTAAAAGATCTTGGATTGCTGTCAAATTTACGTTTAAAAAGCCGCTGAAACAGATTGGATTCTGGAGGTCGATTCGGTCTCTAAGCAGTATAAATTCCCTGAAAGTCTCGGATGCACAGCCCTCCGTCCAGATATAACTCTTTACTCTCTATCTCGGAAGGTGGCTCTTATTGTAGAATTAACTGTTCCATCGGAATCAAATATCCCAAAAGACCACAAGTACAAATTAAATAAATACCATGCTCTTGCAAATGCCGTAACCCGGAACGGCTTCACTGTTTACCTTCACGCGGTGGAAGTTGGCGCTCGTGGCCTGCCAGCTAAATCTCTATTTCACCTCTTTAAAGATCTTGGCCTTTCCAGAAAAATAATCAACTCTTTCTTAGAAAAATTATCTAAAACTGCGATTTGCGCATCTCAAATTCTATGGCTTCGAAGGGGGAGTGAATGGGTGGTAAGGTGAACGCTCACATGTGGCAAGACAGCTGTCCTAAACCTACCACAGCCGGTTCGTAAGTCCGGAATCCACTGCTCACCCCCTAGAAGTGTAAAAAAAAAAAATAGTATTATGATGGGCCCGACTCCGGTCGGTGAATTCCATGGCAGCTCCGTTTGTATTTATTATATTGTAAAGCCATATATATATATATATATATATATATATTTAATTGCAGGCCAATCGTAATGAGGACTTCAATGTGAATATTGAAGAGGCTAAGGCCGATGCCCAGGCTTTGTTAAGAGCTGGTAAGTTCTTTAATTTTTCTTTGAATACCTACTTTTTTAAGGTGCCTCAAGTTTGCTCAAATTCTTCTCTACTCCCAATTTAAACCCAATGAATTTTAATTAGTAAACACACATTGACAGAGATTTCTTCATACGAGTTGATAATTACATTTTTGTATATTTTTTCTCTCAGGTGAAATTCGAATTGGAACTGACGAGTCGACATTCAACAGAATTTTGTGTCAAAGGTCATACCAGCATCTGAGTGCTGTCTTCCATGAGTACCAGATGATCACAGGACATGAATTCGAGAAGGCTATCAAGAATGAGTTCTCCGGAGATATTGAAGATGGACTTTTGGCTATCGGTAAGTTTAAAAATAAATTGGCTCTCGGATTATGCAGAATAGTAGAGTTATTGTCGAAAGTTGCCAGGTGGATTTAAACACAAACAAAACATAATCATAATAAATACATAATTAACTGTACTGCATAAATAACTGAATATATACTACAAATAAGTGTTTCAATGAAAACAGAGTCACAATTAAATAAAAATGATGAAATTTATCAGAATAAATTCTCTGATATCTGCTACGTCACTAGTTTGTGCTCTTTAGGGTATGTCAACTTAATGAATATTCTGAATTTTCATGTATTACGTCAACGAGGGTGTGTATTATGGCCTATCGTGTGTGGACACTCCTAACTGAACTTTGACATGCAAGCTTAGTCAAATGACATCATTGTATGATAATTTCACCTCTAATAGCTGATTTACACTCTCGCGCGAGGCGAGGCGCGGTACGAAGCTCGAGACGAGAGTGTAAAGGGGAAATCATATTATCGGACGCGTTCGTAAGCCGCGGCTTGTGGATGCGACTGAAAGGTTATCTGTGTAATGAATTTCTATTGAACCGGTCACATTATCGGACGTCAGTCGCAGACGTGACCTTGAGGCTTCGGACGTCCAATAGAGATCTGCAAGCCGCGTGCATACTGTTCAGTCGCGTCCATAAGCTGCGGCTTACGGACGCGTCCGATAATATGATTGCCCCTTCATCACGCGAGGCGCGAGGCGAGACACGGACCAGAGGCGCGAGTGTAAATCAGCTATGATAATTTCACCACCATCATTATAAGGTATTTCACTAGTAATCCAAGCATACGAGATCTAAGAGTCATTTCCAGAAAAAAATTCCGGAAGTATTTTTCTCAACGGTTTTATATGTATATACGCTGAATCCTATTTTTAACTTTGCGGCCTCGCCAGAGGTGAGCTAACTTCAGGAATCGCGAAAAACTGCAAATTTTTTGCATTACATTTAGATTTTCGCTTATAATTCACGAATAAAGCATTTTTTGATAACAACTATTCAGTACAAAATTAGAGTAGACAAAATTTCCTACAATTCATATTCACGGACTTAATTCCTCCGATGTATCAAACCGCCGCTAAAGCGCGCTCAAAAATGGTAATTTTATGCCACAAAGTCTATAGCGCGGCTCTACCGCACTTTCAAAATGCCATTTTCTGCGTTTTCAAGGGTCAAAAACCATTTTTGAGCGCGCTTTAGCTGTGGTTTGGTACATTGGAGAAATTAAGTCAATAGATATGAATTGTAGGATTTTTTTTTTTCATATTTTGTTTAAAATAGTCGTTATCAAAAATGCTCTATTCTTGAATTATAAGCAAAAAACAAAATGAAATGCAAAATTTTTGCGGTTTTTCGCGATTCCTGAAGTTAGCTCACCTCTGGCGAGGTCGCAAAGTTGAAAATCGGATTCAGCGTCCAAAAATACATATAAAACCGTTGAGAAAAATACTTCCTGATTTTTTTCCTGAGAAAACCCCCATATGCTTAGACTTTAGTTAAATAAAGTAATGTCAATGTGGAACTCAAGGCTATCAAGAGTTCATTTCACTAGTGGAATGTCTTAAGTTTACTTTCCTGGCCCACCAACTGACAAGGGAAAGTTTTGTGAAGGCGCTATTTTTTTTCGACATGAAGATGGAAATATCCATTTTGAGCCTTCCGAGACGATTAAGGCCATTTTCAGATGCAATTCTGTCTGTCTGTCTGTCTGTCCGTAGGTCTGTGTGTATTCATCCACGATAGCGCCCAAATGCTTAATCCGATTAAGCTAAAATTTGGCATGCAGATCATTTGGTCATGGCAAGAGTTGAAAAGGTTGTGGTTGAAATCGGTCCACCAGGTGGTCCACTAGTTAGTAGTGGAATACATACACACAGACAGGTACACAGATAGACTTCAATCTAGTAATGGTCCTAATCGTATCAGGGGTGTTCAAAATGGATATTTCCGTCTTCATCTAAAAAACATGTTTTTGCGCGTTTACAATACTTTCTGTCCTTGTCGGTTGATAGGCCGGGAAAGTAACATGGCTGTTAAATTATGTATTACAAAAAAATATTTTCTTTCTTCAGTAAAATCTGTGCGTAACAAGGCTTCATTCTTCGCTGAGCGCTTGCACAAGTCGATGGCTGGTTTGGGCACCACCGATCGCCAGCTGATCCGGATCATGGTCACCCGTTCCGAAGTCGATCTCGCCGACATCAAGGACATCTTTGAAGTGATGTACGGGAAGTCACTCCAAAGCTGGATCGAGGGCGATTGCTCCGGCCACTACAAGAAATGCTTGCTCGGATTAATCGGCTGTTACTAAAACTAAATCTAAACACGAACGGCAAAAGGTTTTCTCATTTCATCCGTATTCGAATCTTCACAAAATTAATTAAGCGTTTATAGTATTCATCTTCCACCGTTCCACAAAAAGAATCTCATTTTTTTTTCTGAATAATCACGATTATTCCAATCCTATATTAGTATTATTTTAGGTATTTTAAGCGTATATGTGATGTGACTTACCTCAAACATTTTTTAATACTTGATAATTCTGTTATTTTTACTGTAGCATTTGACTCTTTCTGAAATTGGTCCAAAAGGGTTGCCTTAAAATTGCCAAATACACCAGTACAAGTTATTTATGACTTAATTTTACGATTACTTTATCGGTGCTGGTATTAGTGTCTGTGTCAAAAAAAGTCAAAATATTTGATGTTGTGGCCTTATTGTGCATTGTTATAATTTTATTTAGGGATGCAACGATTATTGATTTACTGATTACGATTCCATTTCTTATTATTTCTAATAATAATGGCTGATTCAGATTATTGTCAATGTTCTGATTTGATTCATTCAACAAAATATGACTATAAAATTAGGGACTATCGCGGATGTTTGACGTTATAACTAATTATTTTATCTTATTTATATAATATGACTGCTTCACAGTAAATAGCTTCCATGTCGTAAAATTCATAACATCATAAGGAATCTAATTATATATATGTGTTATTATTAAACCTACTTGTTACCTTTTTTAAAAATAAATAAAACCTATTTATTATTATTACTAGCTTAACCGTTACTTTAAAAAGGCAGACTGGCCTTTTGCAGTGGTTGATAGATCTGCACGTAGCCGTTGCAGCTGGCCTCCAATATATTATATAAATATATAATATACATGACTAACATGATTAATAATTGGGTAACAAGAGAGAATTCATTAAAAGAAACGATATTGTTAGTATTTATATACAAAATCGAATAAAAAAAATGTGGGACCATTTTTGCCCACGAAGGCTGAGTTCCGAAAAAATAATGGTTGAGCCATGTAGTTAAATTATACGAAGGAGGATTTTTATTACAAAATCATAACATTTGTACAAGTTATCAATTAGGTGACAGCCTATTTCTTAAATCACTGGATAAGTCCAGTTGTTCAAAATATTCTCTCAGATGCTACTAAAATTGGAAGTACAGATATTTTTATATAATTTCTTGAGATACCGGTTAATGGCTATTATTGAGCCAATATTTTCGTGGGTCAGATCTTCGCTGAAGATTGGGTGCGTAAAAACTTCGTCTTGAGCGATGTTGCCTGCAATATTCGAGGAAAGCTTGTGATCCTTTGCTGCTCGTTTTTTATCAATCGTTGACTTCAACGTAGCTTGAAGCAAACTTGAGAATTTATTATTATTTTGGCATCTTCGGGATTTTGATTTTTAAAAGATTTATTAGTCTTAGTCCGTTCAGTCTGTATTTTTTCGCCGATAATCAGTAAATTATCAGGACATGATCAAGGATTTCGATTAATCGGAAAAACACTAATAAACATTGATTATCGTATCATAATCGGTTGCATCTCTGGTTATAATTTTATTATTATACATTTTTCATTGTAACGTTGCTTAAAATATATATTTTATATATTGTGACATTAAAAAAATAAAACACTTTATGAAGTTGAGCGTGTTATTTATTTATAAGTAATTTCAATACAGATTAATTGATATTTTAAGATATTTAAATACCTTTCCCATTGTTATGAATAATAATTTGAAATTCATATTTTCAATAATATAAAATATTTAAGTAACTTTCCCATTGTTATGAATAAAAGTTTAAAATTCATAGTTTCAATAATGTAAAATATTTAAATACCTTTCCAGTTTGTATGAATATAGGTTAAAATTTATAGTTTTAATAATGTGGAATATTTAAATACCTTTCCCGTTGCTATGAATAATAGTTGAAAAGTCATAATTTTAATAATGTAATTGTGCATGTAATTCGAGAGCCTCAAGCAGTTTTATGAATTTGAATCTAATAAAAGCTGTTTATTTCTCACAATATAAATAGGTAATTAGGTATCTATATTTAAATATCGAGGATATTATGATTACATAGTATTCGTTGATCGTGCCATTAGAGATAATTAGAATTAAATAAATGTCTTATCTACATGAAAGAAGATTTAAATATATCATAAAAAATAGTATTTTCATTTGTGCCCAAAAATTTCCAAGCGATAATAGAATTTGTAGATGATAGAATGAACAATTATATATTATTATAATGTAAGTAACAATGAAAAAAATGAATTTGCTAATGTCATAGCTATATCACGGGTTAAGTAGATTTTGAGGTGAGAAATAATGGTGGCCAGAATTTGAAAGCACTCTAAAATTACTCAGTGAAAAAAAACTTTTCTAATCTATAAAGGAGACGATAAAATACTTTAAAAATGGATTCACGAATTTAGTCTTCGATTACTTATGTTACCTAAGTCTAAAGGAAAGCGAGTTAATGAATATTTCATATTTTTACAATTTTTACAATTCTATATAAGAAAATGAAATTAAATGAAGATGGAACAAGTAGCCAAAGATCCGTGCCAAACTCTCGTTTTGGATTTCTATGTCTCTTCAGTCTTAATTGTGCTACCAGAAAACAATATAAAAACTTTTTTTTAAAAGTAGATACATATTATGTCGGTAATCTGATAGGAACGTATAATTGAGTTTAAAGTTAATAAACAATGTTCAAAAAATATAATTAATAATTTAGTAATTTAAGTTGGACTTATTTATAATTCATAAAATTATTTTTTTATTATTGTGTAAATGATCATTTGAAACTGTCGAAGTTGCGAAAACGCGAAGACCTTCGTCACGGTTGCGATGCCATCTTGATGCGTGCGGATTCGCGCGACTTGCTGTGTATTTCGGCCGTTCGCAGGGTGATGCCGAAGATGTCCTCATGATAGCGGTTGTCATCCTAAAAGATGATAAAAATAAATAGGTGAAATATATATCTTTTTGGAACGGGAGGAAACGGTTGGTTAAGGGGCGGTGACTAATTTTAGGTTTGTATTATTTTGGAACTTATTCATATTCCTGTGATACTAAGATATGCTGTATTCAGAAAGCGCAATAGCAGTGACTTCTGTTTTGACAAATTCTCAGCTCAGCTCGCTCAAGCGCGCAGCGTTCGAAACTTTCCCGACCAAGCAATTTCTTCAGCGATGGATTGGGAGAGAAGGAACAGTTCTGTTGCCTGCAAGTCTTCATTGACGCCATTGGATTTTAATGTCTTGTATGAGCAATAGGATGGAACACTTTGAATTCACCGAATGAGTATTAAATTGACTTTGAATTTGATACATATATTTTTTTAATACATTTACCCTGTGTTTAAAGGCGGCAAAGCAAAGCATTTCACTGAGTCGATAATGACATCTTGTTAGGAAATCCTTAGTTCAAATGTCTGCTGAAATAAAAAGAGGTGACATCTACAGGCCACGTCAAAGATCTCGGTCCCTCGCCCATATGCTCAGATCATATGTATTGCATTTACTGAACACAAATGCACTGAAACCAAAAAGTGACAGAGTCCGTTTAACTATGAGAAAGACGGAACAACGCTCAGTGAAAATTAGTGAGAAACTGTGACTACCTAGTTAGTCAAATAGTTAAATTAATGAGTATCTAGTATCTTAGATATATTATGATTCACGATTTAAATGAGGCTAGCTACTCAAATATGTAAGAAGTTTTACTGATTTGTAGTGAACAGTCTAAATAATAATATATTCTTAAGTAATTTTAAATAAAACATTTCATTTCTTTAAAAAATCGATAAATTGCTGGATCTAATTAGAATGATGTTGGTCCAGCAAAATCCATCTGGGTTGAAAATGCTGCTGGATTGCAATCGCTAGTGCAGATATTTTTTCGGTACAGGGAGACGAGTAGTAGGTAGTCGTAGTAGTAGTAAACGGAGTAGGGGGCTTGTATCCAGCCCTTGATGTCACCTGTATCTATAAGATCTTTTGTAACTACCCACTTTGTGGTTGGGTCAGTGGTCTGCTAGTAGCCCGGTACTGCTTACCAGTCCATACAGATCACAGACCTTCAAGTTGGGTAGCGATTTCACCGTTAGCTTGACTAGTTTAACCCTTCAGGCCTCGGCCCCTCAGCCGATTGACAAGTTGATGTCCCAAAAAATTTTTGTAAAAATTAGTAAAAAAAATTGAATTATGACACTGTCTCACCAAAACATTAATTAATGCCGAAACACTGTACCCATAATTAAAATAAAAGATATTAACATAATAAAATAAATTAAAATAAAATTAAAACGGGAAAAATAAAATTTAAATTAAAAAAAATAAAATTATCACTCTGAATCGTGTTGTGGCCGATATCGGCCAATTGGGGCACTAGGGGTTAAGGAGAATTTTATAGGTAATCGGATTCAGATGGCAAGAAACAGAATAAAGCTAAAATGTTTTAATTGATACAAGATATTAAATTGCAGCATATTAATTACTTATTCATTTAAATATTTCCGCGATAAAATAGATAATTTATATACCTACTAATGAGTCATATCCACAGCAGCCACACTTTCTAAATCGTGGAATGCTGTCCTACAAAAGGCCTCAAAATGCCTATTTACAAGGGACAGCGTTTTATAGTAGTTCACGCTGGAGGTTTGTACCCAATGCAATACCGGTATATAAATCCTCCCAAAAATGTGATTATCACCACGATATGAGCTTCAATAATTATGGGAAACGGTTTAAAGAAAAACCTTTTCCAAATTTAACACCTAATTCTGTCGTAGTAATTGATAATGCCACAACACAACATACAATTGAACCCAGCACCAATGTCCAACTAGAAAAACTGGTCTAGCTGCCGGCAGAAAAGTGAATGGAAGCAATCAAGATGAAAAGTGCTATTTAAATACTTTTGAAAAATGGGAGTATAGAAGTTTGGCAAAAATCGTTACCTGGCTGTGGTGATTAGGGTAAAGGAAAAAATTACGGATACGGGTAAATGTGGATACGGGTAAAAATTAGGGTAAAGGAATCTTGGATACCGGGAACACATCCGTTGGCAATTAAAAAGTCGAGTTGAGGTTGATGAGGTAGGTGAGAGTAGGAGGCCATTGTAGGGCCTCAAGAATAGGGAGAATTTTTAAGTTTTAATCACACCTAGTTGTTTCGGATGAGATGCACGTTATTAATGTTTTGCCTTGCACGGATACATTAGGTAAATTTAAATTAGTAAGTGGATCTTATCACTTCACTTTGTATAAAGGTTATTACAGTTATAAATTGGAAAGGGAGTTTATTGAGTACCGGCCAGTATTATTATTATTTATAACATTAAGCACTAGATATTACTATTGCGAATAAGCTTCAATTATTATTATTTCAAATAATTTCATCATTATTGACATTTAGAAATTCTGGATATTTTAGTAATATTTTCTTTTATATTTAATTTTTTTACGTTAAACAACAAATGGTGGTCTTAGACAGATATGTAATATATTTTTTTTGTTTATTGTTTTTGTAACTTTAATAAACGATTTGATTTCAAAATAACAATATAACAATTTTTAGATGTCCCAAAAGTTAGTTAATGTGGAATTTTGTGATTTTTGAAATGAGTGTTATAATTTATATTTAACTAGCTGTGCTCCGCGGTTTCACCCACCGTTTTAATTTAAAAGAAATTGATACTTCGTCATAGAAAATATTTTAAGTCGTGTGGTATTATTATATACTGGTTTTTACCGCAACCTGGTCTAGATACGGCATGCACAGTTCGGCTCTTCTCGGTAATGCTCAGTTCTCGTCAGGCGGCCGCCCCTGGCCCCGACCCACCGCGTCGTATCGCCCGCCCGAGATAATACTTCGTTTTCGTTTAGCTTTCTTTTTACTCGGCTCCTAAGAATCGTAACGTGATGTTAAATAGCCTATAACCTTCCTCAAGAATTGGGCTATCAAATGCAAAAATAATTTTAAAAATTTAGCTGGTAGTTCCAGAGATTAGCACGTTTAAACAAACAAACTCTGTGGCTTTATTATTAGTATAGATAAGTGAAGACTTCATATTAGTGAAGAAAAACAAAATTAGAAATTAAATTACCCTCAAAGAAAGCATGTAATTTTCCACTTCGTGATCTGAGAAGTTTCCGTGTCTCTTGATGATGCCTTTCAGCGTGTGGTATACATCTTCAGCCATAGTACAGTCACCGCATACGTAGAAATGAGCCTCTTTAGTGAACAGCAAAGTATAAATCTCTTGACCTTCTTTTTCGGCGAGACCTTGTACGTAAGTCTGTAAAAAACAATTATTATTATTTTAATACATACATATGCCGAATTCAATTCAATTCAAATGTACCTTTGGCACGTTCGATTCTCTAGACAGAGCCAAGAACACTTTCGTTAGGATTCCGTCCTTCAGCATTTGCTCTTTCTCGTTCATGTACAGGTCCATCTTTTTGGTGCGGCATCCAAAAAACAGCCACATCGGTCCCAACGGTTCTCCCGGCGGCAAAGACCTAGCCTGATGCTTCCTGTGGTGCCAGAACCCTCGGAAGGGAGCGATTCCCGTTCCAGGTCCAATCATTATCACCGGAGATTTCAGGTCTTCCGGGAGGTGGAAATTGGGTGCGCTGTTGGATTTATTACGATATTAAAATTTCTGCAAATGTGGCTAGACGAAAAGTTTAGATAATGGTGTGTACCTTCTTATGAACATAAAGACTTCGTCTCCTGGTTTGCGGTCACCGAGAAAATTTGAACAGACGCCGTAGTGCACTGGACCTGTACCATCTGAAAAAATGCAGAGGCGATTTCATTAAATGTTGGTGGCCCCGAATTGAGATAGGCGGGGGAGGGGGGGGGGGGGGGTGAGAGAGATTGATGGAGATATAGATACAGTATCACTAACACACATCCCTAATGGGGATGTTTTCCACCATTTCCTCATTGGAATTGTGGCACTTTGGTCCCTGGTCATACCATTCGGAACAGCCATAGAATATAGAGGGCTATATGGTCACCGTTCAATCTGTGAGGGCTATGCATTCGGGGACAATGAGCTCCTTTGCCACCACTTTTTCTTCCGTTGTAGGACTCAAGTGACGGCCCAAAGAGGTGCGAAGTGAGTGACACACCGCGCAACACAAAACAAAGTACCTATTTGCAAAAAGTGGAAAATCGCCCATGTTAGGAATGTACAGGCGTAAGGTGGAGAACAAGCGATTTTTGTTACAGCCTTGATCAATATATTTTTAGACTCCGAGATCCTCGGTTTTCTCTTCTACTTAACATGGCTATACACACAACATGGTTATGGTTGGGAGAGGGTTATTTTTTCTGACAAGTCCAAATGTAATTTGATTGGTCCAGACGGTTTACAAACAATGTGCCGGAGATCTGGAGAGAGGTACAGCGATGAATGCATTGCACCCGCAGTAAAGCAGTCTCCATATGTCATGGTGTGGGGATGCATCACTTGCACTTGGTGTTGGCAGTCTGATTATGCTAGAAGGGTCAGTGAATGCCGAGAAATACAGAAACATAATTCTTAAAGGTGTTTTGCAACATCTTAGAATTTGACTCAAAAAAATGATGAACCAGTATTTCAGGACGATTCTGCTCTTGCCATCGAGCCCGATTTGTGAGTTAATTCTCAAGTTTTATTTTTACTTGGTGGATATTCTTAAAACTAAATTCATTTATTTTTTCTCAGGTATCACAATTCAAAGAATCATTCGGATTGAATTCAGTTTCATGGCCAGGAAACAGTCCCGATTTAAATATCATGGAAAATCTGTGGTCCAGAATGGGTGAAAATATTCGCAAAAAATCGCCCAAAACTATTATGGAATTGAAAACACTATAGAACGCGTGTGGTATGAAGTAATAACAATTGAATACACACGCAATCTTTATCAATCAATGCCGATACGTATGCAGTGTTATCCGTTCCAAAGGAGGTCAAACAAAATATTGATTTGATTTTTAAAATAATAGAGTCGCTTTAAAATTCTTCCAATTTTATTTTATTTCATTTTTAGAGACAAAATTATATAACAAATGGACATAGAAACGACAGAGAAATGGTATCGAATTAAAAATGACTGATGTAGTTGGCAGAATATTTATGGAAGTTTTTCTTAATAAATGTAGTCTTCAATAATTAAACCCTTACTGTTGTTATTACCCTATAAAATGTATGTTTATTTTAACTAAAGTCTGTATATATGTTGCATTATTTGTATAAAATATAAAATAATAAAGGTTAGCAAAACACAGCTAATTAAGTGATGAAATGAATGAATTACTGCCAAAATTATATTTTTTATAATGCGGCTTTATTTGTTACGCTGGTTGTAGATAAAATATATGCAATTTGCCCAAGATCAAGTTATTTTCTAAGCCGATAATAATTAGGAGGCTGTACAATTTGGTAGGTACCTATGTTAATATTCGTATATTTTTTTACCGTTTACCGTGAAATCGTTTACCACATACGTTTTTTTACCGTGAAAATCTACGGTTAATTTGCCGTATCTAGGCCCGGTCGTCATTGTTGTATAGATCACTATGGAAGCTTGTCCACAAACACGGCGCGGCGGCGGGCGTTATCCGTGTCCGTCGACAAGCGTCCATAGTGATCCATACAACACTGACGACCGTGCTAGACACGGCGAATTAAACGTAGATTTTCACGGCAAAAAAACGTGTGTGGACAAGAGGTAATAGCAGCAATCGCTTATTATGGGTTGACATAATAAATAAATAAACTTCCTGCCTCCCGAAAAAAACTTGGTCTTTACACAAGCCTACATATCAACCCACATTAGTGACATTAGCCGTATTTGCTATCTATTTAAATGTTCGTCATCTTTTGCAAGCACCGTCAGGTATTCGACGCAAAAATGCTCTTCAATTTTTATTACATATAACGACTAGATCAATATCGCTGCGTCTTATGACGACCCTATAGATGTCGATTTAATATAATGTCGATACCTACATCGCGGGAAAATCGTCCACGATGTCATGTTGACATATTCCGTGATAAGAACTATAAAATTCGATGGGGCATTGCTCAAGATCAAATCCCATTTAAAAGTACCTACGTCGTTTTGGCACTGTCGATAACATTCAAAGGAGCGTAACTGAGGAGAAGAAGGCTATTTCAGTTGCAGCCATTGCCACGAAGACTGAAAACAACACCTCCTCCGATGCCCAAGGAAAGTACTTTAAAGGCGATAGTATAAAAAATAATTAAAACTAATGCAAAAACAACCAGCCTTATTACTTTTATGTCACACCTCGTACCGTAGTGTCAATGAGGGAGCTGGAGTTCTTTCGCACTCTTGGCCATCAGTATGGTATCATCGACATATCTTAAATTGTCGATACCATTGCCATTAATGCCTTTTTCTTTATATTTATATAAGTACCAGTAGCAATCCTTCAGCTTTTAGCTATCATTCACGGATTGTCGCCGTACACTATACGCAATGTTGCCCAGAAATAAAACATCTTACCTGAGAGTACTTTTTTTCCCAACGACTTTACTACCTCTATAAGAGATCACCCCGAACCGAATATAATGGAACCCGTTGAAATGCCTGTTGTTAGGCTAACCGCGCACAGCGGTGAAATTCCGTGCGTAAATTTATTTTAGGAAAAACTGTGTCTTATAGAATCACATGATTGCGTAATCACTACGAAACCAATAAGGAATCACTACAGAAAAAAATTGGTCCGGATTTAAATTCTGGATTGCTGCAGATTAGCTGCGGTGCGTCACCGCACGGATTTTTCCATACTATAGAGTTATATAGGTACAACTCCACCCACTTCGGAAATTATCAGATCGCCACCAGAGATTTGCATAGACAAATTCCCACTAATGGCTAATAAGTCCGAACATCCCACCGTAGTGTGGGGATTACAAGAATACGGTGTTTTTTCGTACGGCGTAAAAAAACTTAGCGCAATGCACCGCACCGTAGTGCGCGCCTGGCCTTTATAGTCGTCCGTCAGGCGAAAATTATACGACTCAAGGCAGCCTCTATATCTTCGCTGAAGTGCAGTCCTCTTCGAGAAGTTTGCGAAGATCTGGACACCGATCGCAAATCCTAATTACGTAGTTACATACAACTAACTGCCTTAAGACGCCACGGGACTTAGGAGCTGTCAGGTACTACGGGCGAACCCGCCACCCCAGGAAGTTATTTCGATATTAGATCGTTTTTTCAACCGTGGGGTGAACGCAGATTTAGGGACAACACAGTCCACCGTCTAAGTACGCCAACAATCCCGTGAGAGTCCAACGCCTTACAGCAGGACACTGGGAAGTGAACAGAGTGGGCCGATCCCGCCCCCCACTAGCAGATTTACCCGGATTTATCTGTCTTCCAGCCTGGTTACTGATTCGAGGTCGCTTGCGCGGTTGCTACCTGACGTAAGCGGTAATTCAGTTTGAATATATCGCAGACCGAGGCACCCTTTGCCCGCCATGTTCATTCGGGATCGGGTGGTCAACGGATCGTTTCAATGATAGATGACGTCAGGTCGACAACTATAGGTATATACCCTCGCTCTCTAGGAAACATATGTCTCCAGACCCCTCTGGTCGCCGGATTGGGTAAGTGTGACTGACACAGCCTGGTACGCAAATCGCCAGAGGTATCCCCCCGAATCGGCGATCTTATGGTCCCATCCGCCTTTGATTAGAACTTACAGCCGTGGCAGAGGTTCACAGCGGCCGTTGTTGTTAAACCGTGAGTTGGGCAGGCCAGCTGACATAAAAATTGGTTAACACCACCACGACGGGACTACCTCCGATAAATAGAAACGCAAATCCCATCTATCGGGGCTTTTTATTACCATTTATTACCCACATTTCGGTTTCCTCCACCCGCGACTCGCGCCATTTTCTTGAGAGCCCCAAAAAAATTCTCTGAGTGAGCAATTGTCATATATATTTAAATATACTGCAGAAATAGCTCAAATAGTTTAGGACCTGACCTTAATGTTATGCATCCAAAACAATTTTAATTCTAACACTCTAGTGTCGACACTAGAATCACCTTCGCAGACGACGTATACCAGTTATTAATGTTTTAACACCATAATGCCATTAAAAGAATGTAGTCGTCCACTATCGGAGCCGCTTTCAAAACGCCTTCAGGGTCGAGGTGGTAATTTGTATGAGCGACGAAGTGGCCCAACTCTTGCGGTCCAAATCAGCTCCCTGCAACTCCTCTTTGGCCGAATTTCTCGCTACAGTGCCTATTATAACATATTTAGACAATGACTGTTGTACTTAATGGGATCTAAATATCATCAACCAACTGTTATAGTGCGGTCGGATTTTACTTGTACTGTGTAAATGTCACAAACCTTGTGTCCTGTAAGTGACGACGGCGACAGTGAGGTGGATGTAGCCGGGATGAGCAGCCGGCGATGATGATATGCTGTAGAACCTTGGCTGCAGCGGCGAGAGTAGAGCGGCCAGCAGAGCAGCGCGCGGCTTTGCCGACGGGAAGTTGAGCAGCGTTTCAGGTAGCGTCGGGAAGCGGAAGTGACGCCAGTCCTCGTACGCAGACGATTCCTGCCGACAATTTATGAGCGTGACAATACTGCTGTTAATTTTGGATAGACGTTGTACCTTTTGATGGAGAAGTAAAAAGACAAGTCAAGTATCTAGAAAAATATATTTTATAGGGAAAGTCATATCTTTTCAAACAAAGGACAATGGGCAAAAACTTACGGGTGCTGGGCCCACCTCCCCAACAACAATATCTTATTTACCATTGGAAAGATCTATTTGTCTAGCTAGAATATTTATGACTACTACTACAACTTACCTCAATTATGAGCCGTTTAGGACTTTGACGTTCGGAATCTTCTTAAATATGGCTAGTTACACGAAAACCCTAATGCCAATTATTTATTTAAAATATATTACTTGCAGGGAAGATCCATAAAAGATAGTGTATTATGATGAGGTAAGGTCATTGGGCACCGTATCTCCCCTCCACTGCTGACAAACTCGATCATTCTTAGGAATATATAGTTTGTACTCATATAGCGTATGTGCTATATCATTTCGGGTATTTTGCGACGGTTTTCGTTATTAAAAATACAAAGCCTGAATGTGTTAGGTGCCCTAGGGTCTATAGGATATCAGGTAATTAGCCTTATTTAATAGGATTTAACTCAGAAACGGTTCATAATTGAGATCAGTCGTTCTAGTAATAAATATTCTATATAAAAAGGTCTTTCTATTGGTATATAATTTACAGCTATTGAAAAAGTGGGCCCAAAATGCCCATTCTATTTTATGAACCAACGGTGGCACATAGCTCTACCATTAAATAACAAAATGCTGCAACCCAGGTTAAAGAGTTTTGTGGGAGGACGGCCTAATACATTACCCTCATAGAGTGCCTCGTTTCCTTTAGGAGATACGGTATAATATACCCATTAAAACTGATATTTCTTGCTATTAAATGCTGCAACACTGATGGCTACAGTGTATTTTCAAATAATGTCGTATAATTTTGAAATCACGCAGTTCTCTGCACATCAACTGCGCATTCAGTTCAATTAAGGCGCGTTAGTTACCTATTAAGAATATATATATTTTAATTAAAATGATACTTTACAGCGGTGATTATAGTATAGTAAAACGAAAATTTAAAACGCAGATGTATCCTGCACGTCGTCTGGCAATACCTCGAAATGGCGTCGCCTCGCACGGCAAATTGGCGCTATTTATGCGACAATTATTCACCAAAATGGTTTCGCCCCCCCCCCCCCTAGTAGAATCGAATGAACAGGTGAGTCTGCTACTATTCCACACTCTATTATTCAATAAAAACACAATGTACACAATTTAGTCATTCTATGACAATTATGTTTGTCTTCTTACATGGTCTTATTTGCGTTGTTTGAGAGGTGAAATAATTACATTTCAAAATACATATAGGTACGAGGAAAGTTTCCGGAATAATAAGAAGAAACTACAATAAATGGCTAAAATCAATTTATTGTTTCTCAAAATAGTCTCCTCCGCGTACTTGGATGTGTCGACTACAATGGGGGAACCCGTCACCTCAGAAAGTTTCAATGATATTGATCGTTATGTCTCCCGTGAGGTGAGCGTAGAAGACTTGGGGACGAAACAGTCCATTGACTAGTTACGCCATCGGCCATTTTAACATACGTAGGTATGAATTTCTTATACGGTTTATACGTTTAAACCAATTTTCATATCATAGATCAGTGCCGGATTAACCCATGGCCCTAAGGCAGTCCAAATCTCGGGGCCCCCTTTGCACTTTCGGGGCCCCCTTTGAACTGTCAAACTTTCTGACGACGATATAGTGTTATAGGTCTTATAAACAAAACACAATCGCACTGGCGAAGTGGGCCGTTAAACAATTCTGCCAACATGTCGCGTAGCAAAGACGCGCATATAAATAAAATACGATCTCACAGGTTGGCAGCGGCCAACTGTCGATAATTTATAACGATTTTACTATAAGTCGGATCAAAAAGTTAATTAAACATTTTTTCCCTAGAATTTGAATAAAATGGTTTTTTTTCTAAGTATGTATTAGAAACCATTAAAATAAGTTAATAGTAAAAACACATTTTTAAAAACAAGCTTTTATTAAAATGCTCTGTCCCGAGCCAACCCTGGGTGCAGCAGCCATGTCACAGTGGAACTTAGAACGGGCTATCATAATTGAATGCTATACAGAATTTCGTTTCTGTGCTGTTGACCGTTGGGGAGCCCCTCGTCGGGAGCCAACCCTGGGTGCAGCAGCCATGTCACAGTGGAACTTAGAACGGGCTATCATAATTGAATGCTATACAGAATTTCGTTTCTGTGCTGTTGACCGTTGGGGAGCCCCTCGTCGGGAGCCAACCCTGGGTGCAGCAGCCATGTCACAGTGGAACTTAGAACGGGCTATCATAATTGAATGCTATACAGAATTTCGTTTCTGTGCTGTTGACCGTTGGGGAGCCCCTCGTCGGGAGCCAACCCTGGGTGCAGCAGCCATGTCACAGTGGAACTTAGAACGGGCTATCATAATTGAATGCTATACAGAATTTCGTTTCTGTGCTGTTGACCGTTGGGGAGCCCCTGGTCGGGAGCCAACCCTGGGTGCAGCAGCCATGTCACAGTGGAACTTAGAACGGGCTATCATAATTGAATGCTACACAGAATTTCGTTTCTGTGCTGTTGACCGCTGGGGAGCCCCTCGTCGGGAGCCAACCCTGGGTGCAGCAGCCATGTCACAGTGGAACTTAGAACGGGCTATCATAATTGAATGCTATACAGAATTTCGTTTCTGTGCTGTTGACCGTTGGGGAGCCCCTCGTCGGGAGCCAACCCTGGGTGCAGCAGCCATGTCACAGTGGAACTTAGAACGGGCTATCATAATTGAATGCTATACAGAATTTCGTTTCTGTGCTGTTGACCGTTGGGGAGCCCCTCGTCGGGAGCCAACCCTGGGTGCAGCAGCCATGTTATGGTGAAATTTAGAACAGGCTATCATTATAGAATGCGTATACGAAATTGTGTGTCTATGATGTTGACCGTTGAAGAGTATTCTCAACGGGAGCCGATCCTGGGTATAGAATCAGGTCATGCTCACCATAAAAAAATATTGTCATCGGAACTGAACCAACATGTAAAATTTAAACTTCATAGGATAAGAGGAAGTGGTTCTAATCAGCCTGCAAGATTTCGCCTAAGCAAACTAACAAACTAACAAACATTGCAAGGTAAATAAAAGCTTGTAAAAAATATGATTGTAATGATCCCTTTTCGCGGGGAGGGGGTGGGCAGGAGGGAGGGATTACGCCCCTAAACGG
This sequence comes from Micropterix aruncella, assembly GCA_944548615.1. NCBI lineage: Eukaryota > Metazoa > Arthropoda > Insecta > Lepidoptera > Micropterigidae > Micropterix > Micropterix aruncella. The sequence continues at coordinate 26,256,164 of OX155954.1, read as the reverse complement.
TGTAAGGCCCATAGGCCAGTGCCTACTTGGCCTATTGGACAATCCGGCACTGAAGTAGGTTCCACTACCGTGTTGACCTCGGATTTTTTAAAATATTCTTCGACAGCCACTTCAGGCAATGAAAATCGTTGACCACCTAATTGGTTCTTACTTTTTCGGAACAAGAAGGAGTCACGAGGTGCTATAAGGCGGATGGATCATGAGTTCTACGTTTTTCGCCTTCAAAAAATCTTTTGTCTGCTTGGGCGTGTGAGAGCTGGCATTGTCAGGTTTTTCATCAATTTCACATAATTAATTTGATTTTACATTACTAAACCTAGAGTGCAGTAATGACGAAATTCCCCGTTTCTTTGAATTTACATTTATATTTACAAGTTTCTAGCGCATGTATAAGCGTTGATTATATAGGGTATTAGATTGGCAGCTAGGAGTTTGGCACTGCCGTATTATGTTTTGGCAGATAAGAGTTTAATTAGAAACGCAACGTCTAAATTGCACAGTCCCAAACATGGATTAATCTTCTCTCATGTTCAGTAGCCCGATATATGGCGTCCTAAACATGCATATACGGTATCATATCTCAGCATAAAACATTATTTATAATTATTTTAATATTAAGTTCATTAAGATGTTAATTTGAATGTGCTATATTGGTTTCAATTGATAATAATTAGGCGCTTTAATGTTCAAATAATAGTAAATGGCATTCTAATCATTCCAATCTCTCTCTAATCAAAATGCGACAGATGGCATTCATAATGTAACGTTATTATTATCGTCACTGGTTAAATAATAGGTTGGTATAATCAACCAGTTCTTTATAAAAAAAAATAATCATTTACAATGTTGTTATTGATCGCCAAATATATTGCTATTCTCGGTGGAAAATGATGCATGTCACCGGCGCAGATGAGTTGCCAAAACGTACTATGGCATTGAGAATTCCAATACCCTATATAATCAAAGAAATAACTGAGCGTGCGACGTCACTATGGCGTCACCAGTAAAATCGCGACCGAATTAATCATAATAAATTTATCTCTCGTTGGGGCGAAAATCCGAGGCCGCTAACCATTCATTCATAACTGTGTTGACGCAGGCAATTGATCTCCTGAGACGGAAGGGGCTTTCCGCAGCTCGGCATAAAAATCGACACGAGCCGATAAAATGCAAATTAGCAGATCGCGACTGTTTGGTTTCTTTTGCGGATTGTCGCTTTTCCTGTCGCGGCGAGGCCGCAATCCCGGGGGAGGGGGAGCGGGATTTATTAACTTTTGATTTAATCCCCCGTCCACCCCCCGGGGGAGTGGGGCTCATTTTGACTATTTCATTTATATGTTGATTTGAGTGATTTTGGGGTGTTTCTACGATTGAATATTGATATAGTTTAATCGGCTAAACAGGACGAATAATAATTTTGTTATTTAAAAAATAAGCTATTTGAAATTCTTGTTTTTCATGATACGTCGTTTCGTTTCCTACCCTCATATTAGATCCGGCGCACTATGCAGCCTGGCTGCCGTAGCCAGGCTGCGGCAGCCAAAATATTGAGCAGCCACTTTAAGCAGCCAGCCCACGCAGCCAGTCGTGACCGTGAGTCATACAAGGTGGCCGCCTATGAAAAATACGTTTGGCTGCGCCGACAAGTGCGCGGTGACTATACATTCGCCTTTCCGCGCTCTGGCTGCGGCAGCCAGTTTTACTGCCGTGCACGAGTGCGCGTTTTATTGGCTGCCTCAGGCAGAATTTCTTAGCTGCCTAAGGGCCGGGCCGCACGATGCGGTGCGGCTGCGGGGCGGCGCCTGAGCGGTGCCGCTGCGGCGTCCTACATACAAATATCCATGGTATGTCATATGGTGCGTTGCGGCGCCGTACCGCACGCAAACCGGTAATATGCCCCGGAGCGGTACCGCTCAGTTATTAAGTGCTGTCGAAGGAGGGTACATGCTTACCTGTTTTATTTGTTTTCGAGTATTTTTGTTAATTTTAAATCGAAGTGGTTAAAATGAGTACCAACGAAGAAGATATTGGCATTGACTACCTCTACTAGTTATACGTACAACTAACTACAACACTATTCGCCTACTGCGGCGTCGTAGTAACGTTGCGGCACCGCACCGTTCACTGTACGTGTGTACGCCCATACGGCGAAATTTTTGCGGTGCGGTGCCGCACCGCAGTCTATATAAAAGAAAATGGAGAGAAGATGGTACAACGGTTGCAGAACATTCTTTGCGAAATTCTGTTTCTCAATTCTGAGACGAAGCATGTTATTACATTTCTCTTAAGCAACTTATTAAATATGAAACGAAGCAGCTCTTAGGGAGGTAAGCCCAGGGTACCTGACCGGGGCATCAAATTCAAGCATCAAATTCAGCAGTCGAACGTTACCACTCCATCTGTTTGTCACTAAAACAACTAATATTCTCAATATTAGGGGCAAGGGGTAAGCGGCCCCTAGCAACGGGACTGGTAAGTAAATTTTGAAGGATGACGCGGAGGTCTTCCTGGTTACCAATCGGGTTACCAATGGATCAATGTGGTTTCGAACCCCAGTTCTAAGTGGGGTTCGGAACCCAATTGATTCATCGCTAATCGATACTCTCTTCGCCGCATCTCGTACCTACAATATACATTTCAAAGCCTCCAAATGTATTGCATTGATTCTGGTTGATTCTGGTTCATTTAATCATTCTGAGGTGCATCGATATGTTTCGACTGCAGAGAGGTTTCTTAACTTCACTGCCACCAGCTCGCTCATAACTTTTCTGACCATTGTTAATAAACTTATTACGAGTATACTCACCGTAGCCAGCAAAAGAAGCTGTTTCTTTTCGTCTTCGTCGGAGCAGCAGGACGCCAGATATTGTAAAATATTCGGAGACGGTGGTGTAGTAATATCCAGGTATCTTGTGAACATTTCCTTTACCGAGCATAATGGAAGGCGCTCGTGCTGCTCCCAAGTCTTTAAAATTCCTACAATCAACGAATTTATAAGGTAAAATTTAGAAGTATAAAGAAAAATTCAGATGTCTAAATTTCATAACGATGCCTTCGAAGAAATCAGTACACTACGTACCTCACTGCTTTTTGTTACATTGTTCTCACACTCTTTCACTCCCTCTCGAACCCATCGAACAGTTATAGGCGTCAGTGCTAACGCCGAGAACTGCCATACTTTTTTTATGCAGTCAATCACTCAGTTATTTATTCAGGGTGTACGCACGTTATTAAGGCCAGCCGGGAAAAATGCGTCATTTTCGATAGTTAAAGTTTTCCATACGATGCGACGTTACCCTACGACGCAGTGCCAGCGACTTAATAACTATTGACCGGAGGTTACACGTGGTCAGTACCGCTAGTGTGGTGGGGGATTGGAGTCAGCAATGACGCGACAGCGTTATACTGACTTGAAATCAATTTACACGATGGCAGTATCGGGTCAGCGTTGCCTTGTTTTGATTTTAAAGTCAGTAACTGACTCAATGTAAATCAGCCTTAATAAAGGCCATTTAAATATCTGATATTCTTCTTCATAAGAATGCCAAAACAAGAAATATTCGCATATCTCACCATCATGATACAGGATGATATACTTAGAAGTTAAGCTAAAATATATACTTAGTTTAGATCAGTAGTTTTATCCAACCGAATAGCGTTCGCAAGAGACATCTATTTAATATTTATAACACGATACATTGATATAATACACTTGATAATAAGAAATTGATAAAGGAATCGATATTTTAAACGCATGCAGAGATTACGTACAACTTAAAATTCATCTGCTCCACCAGACAACAATTCAATTTTCCCGCGCGTACTATTGCCACGCGCAAAATCATGGAATCGGATATATTTGTCGTATCGCTGTAAACACCGAGCGGCTCAACACGTCGACCCGCCGAACAACACACTGCGTTTTCTTCTGCCGCGCATCTCCAGTGACCGCCACTGCCACGCACCGCGAATAGTGGTCTTCAATTCTCTACAACAGACCACATAGTCGAGGTAAAGGGGGTGCTAATCATCTCCAAAGTGAGTGATATAGCATCCGTAAAGAGGTAATTTAAAGATACATACAGCGGCGACTTAACGGCACACGCATTTACATGCCTTTCATCTTGCTTGATCGAAACAAATTAAACCGCAGCTTGCAAAATTAGTTTGCAACTAAAACAGAAACCTCAAAAGATGACCTATGTATTTTTTGAAATGTGACGCTCCGCGCTGGTGTATTGCCATAAAAACTTTTTTTTGTAAATTATAAGGTGCTTAGCGGTCGTCATTTTAATCAGCTTGACGCTGTCTCAAGTGCTAATGTCTCCGATGGAAGAACACATTGTTTGTGATATTCACAGTTTAACTGTATACATCACACCAGATTGATACCTGCGATGGCCGTTTGCAGATGTATCTTAGGCTTGTTTTTGTTTTGGCTACACTATTATCGCGGCCCTATCTGAACAGCGGAAGTCTACAGGATGAAATACAAAAAGTTGCGCTTACCATTTGACGTATGCGTTTCCTTTTGTTGCTGCAGCTCCACCAATTTGTTATGGTCGTCTACATCTTGAAGAGTTTCCAGAATTGTGTTCACTAATTCTTCTTTATTGCAAGCCAGAATTCCGACGTGGTCTCCTGGCTCGTAGTGTACGGGATCCTTAACGAAACACACTAGTTAGTACTCGGCGAGCTTTAAAGTTAAGGAGGAGTGCCATCTTAAACATCACGTAGCATAATCAATTACGAATAATCAGATAAAGGTCTAATGTTTCATGTAACTAGAGTTTTATTAAATAATCGACTATATCCAAATATAAATGATCAGAGATATGCCGATAAAAACCAGCCACTACCTATGAATATTATCATTTTTAAAAATATCATATCAAATTTATAAGTCGATGAAATGACAAATCCTTTACAGAACTTGAAAATCTTTTAAAAATCATTTCATTTTATTTATCATTGTTCACCATCATTCACCATCATTTCATTCAAAAATCATTTCATTAAAATAAGTTTGGAAATTGTAGGAAAAATAAGAACTTTAATTTAAAATATAAAAGGTTAATTAAATTTTGATTTACTTCTCTTACTTTCGTTTCAAATTCGATGAATATGGTATTCCTTTCTGCGTGCTCAGCCCCAAGACCTTCAACCCTGAGTACAGTGGTGCTGACCAACTTCTTATTGCACGCCGATTGAAGGCATTCAATTGTGGGTTTCTGCTTTCCTTCAGGCTCTACAAATCTGACCGTTTCTTCGGAGAGTGTGACTATACCCAAATCTTCCGCTGCTCCGTCCAGGGTTTCTTTGTCGTCCAGGCAGAAGGTTTCGCAGGCGACCTAATTGAAAAATGAAGGGTCGGAGATGAGTCATCGCAATATTCATAACAATTGGCGACAAATAATACGACTGGTTTAAATCATACATAACTGCAAACAACAACGAGTAAAGGTCAGCCTAATCTGTACCTACGGAGTTACACAGGGTAATATATTAGGACCAATATTATTTGTTATATATATATTAACGATCTTTGTTATCCGAAGATTTTAAGGGCTGTCATCTCTTATTCCGTTGATACACGGGACAAATACAGGATACAGTAGCAGGAGAAACTGTTGGCAGGAGAAGCAGGAGAATTCCGTTGATACAGGAGCAGGAGAAACTGGTTTAACACACATAACTGGCTCAACTATAACTTACTTACACTATACATACTTACATAGCTATATATTTTATAATATTAGTCTATTTATGTGGTATATATAGGTGGTGGGTTCAAATAATTTATTGTTAAAAAAACATTTAATTTCTTAAAATTGCGTAAAAATATGCACATCTAGACACGGGCCAAATTATCGCCTAGTTAGATGTGCTATTGGCAGGAAAGGTCATGTGTTAAATTTCCCTATATTAATTATTATAAGAAGCAAACATTACATGATCAATGAACTGTATACCTAATCATAAGTATCTCAATAAATAAATAAATACAAAAACAATACGAATAACATGACATTTAGTATCGAAGAAGAGACAACAACCCGTAGCTAACTAACGTTTAACCCCACTAACTTGGAGGTGTCAACTACAACGGACGAACCCGTCACCTCAGGAAGTTTCAACGATATTTGATAGTTCTGTCTTCCGTGAGGTGAGCGTATAAGACTTAGGGACGAAACAGTACACTGTCTAGTTACGCCACTCACCCGTAAGAGACCAACACCTTACCGCGAGAAACCGGTTTATTTCCAGTTACGGCCAGATTTCTACGGCCTATCGACCGGTTACAAGTTCGAGGTCGCTTACGCGGTCCTCTCCCTTACGTAGCGGTGATTTCGTGTCTACCGAATCTATTGCGGACCACGGCGTCCGTTGTCCTGCTCTTCACCCGGCATCGGTTAGACGATTGGTCGTTTCAAGAGTGGTTGCCGTAAGGTTAATAACCACCATCGCTTTATAGGAAACAAAGCGGTTTCGAAACTCCCCCGGTTATTAGGCGGAATGAACAGTCGATTAGCTGATGCCGAACAGTGCGCAAATCGTCCGGGAGCACCCGAAGGACGATTCCCAGGCCTGCAGGCACAGAGTCCAAGGCCCGCAGGCACAGAGTACTAACCGAAATTGCACTTCTGCGTAGAGGCTACCGGATGGGTCATAATGGCCCAAGTGCATTGGGCTCATTAGCTCCCCGTTTAACCAGACTATTGTGACATGATACATTCGCGCAATCGGGAGTAATTGCTACCGTTTGCGAGTTACAGCCGCTTTTAGGAATCTTCGCGAATCTGACCGCTTTCATGCGCGCTTAGTAAATCCCCTTACAATAAAAACAACATTTTTGAATATCGTTACTATGTTTCATAACTTAGCATATTACGAGATAAAACACAATTAAACTGCGGTGCGCGACTCGCTGAAGACCGAGGTATTACAATGCCCCGAAGAAAACTGCCGAACGAGAAGACCTCGAGCCCAGCATCAATGCATTCGTTGCAACGAGACAGAAATCGTTCGCTAGTAGGGTGGTTCTTGACAGCCAGGAAGCGCCTTTTAGACATAGCTGATGATTGTCGTCTACGACATATGATAGTAAATTTATTAATCGAATATTCATATCCAAGAGTCTTATACAAGACGCGCCCTGGTGCTAATTTGCAATTCCTGCGATTGCACGTAGATTTCATGGTACCACATACCTAACATATTGGTGTTAGCATTCAAGTACAGCAACTACTATACACGTTACGAAAAATGAACGTTGAACAGGCTGACTAACCGTAATCTTGCTCTCCGCCAGGAGGATATTCTTCAACCGTGAAATCGTAAGAAGAGTTTGCTTCGATTGTTCCTTATATGGCGCCGTCACGAGTTTTCGTCTCGTGTAGAGATATACCGAGGATTTTAAACTCACTGACTAAAAGATGGTAAACATGTATTTACATTAAAAACGCTTCCAGCCCACTTCCTGAACGCCTGATCCTGTCCGCACATCTCGTCTCCTGTCGCCAGGTTCAGCAGTCTCTCTCCTCCCAATTCGCCGAGTAAAGTGTCCACGTATTTTCCAAAGGCGCAAAAGTTTGGATAGGCACTGCTTCCGAGCGCAAACACTGCAAATCTGTACGAGATAAACATTATTATTAATATTTAAAATAAATAATAATTGCAGTTTAAGTGCATGGCTTACTTATAAACTTAAACTCATGTTAACAGTTTATTTAGGTTTACCTAGAAATCAAAACAAAGCAACGAAACACCGTTGAAGAACAATTAAATTGACAAATAAAGAAACACAGTTTTGCTATATAGGGAATTCAGGATGATTGGGCATTTTTCCAAAGGGTGATTTTGAATGCAATACTGAACAAAAAAAGTTTTGCTTTTTTTCGAAACAATTTTATTTTTGCATTACGACATTGAGGACATTATATTACTGTTCACCTTCACGAGGCTTCACTGTTCACCTTTACGCGGTGGAAGTTGGCGTTCGTGGCTTGCCAGCTAAATCTCTGTTTCACCTTTTTAAAGATCTTGGTCTCTCCAGGAAAATAATCAACTCCTTCTTAGAAAAAATATCTAAAACCGCGATTTCCGCATCTAAAATTCTATGGCTTCGAAGGGGAGTGAATGGGTCATAAGGTGAACGCTCACATGTGGCAAGACAGCTGTCCTAAATCTACCACAGCCGGTCGTTAGTCCGGAATCCACTGCTCATCCCCCAGAAGTGTAATAACACTATATGATGGGCCCGACTTCGGTCGGTGAATTCCATGGCAGCTCCGTTTGTATTTTATTTTTATTATTTGAGGACAATAATTATTCTACAAAAAAACTGAGTTTAAAAGTATTTACAACGAAAGCCCAAATGAAATAAGTTACTTTATTTCATTTGGGCTTTCGTACTGAGAGAAAAATATCGAATATCTTAAATCTGAACCAAAAGGGCTTCTTTCTCGGTAACCACCGCCTAAACCAAACTCTTCGAGGTCAAACCGATTCAGGTTGTAAAATAAAGGGCAATGGGCAACAACGTATGGGCGCTGGGCGCACTTCTTCAATAACCATAATGTATTTACCATTTACCATTGGAAAGATATATTTATCTAGAATCTTTATGACTACTACAACTTACCTATAATTATGAGCCGTTTCTGAGTTATGCAGTTTGGAAACACGTAAACCCAAAGTTACTATGATGCCAATTATTTAATTATAATATAGTTTGCAATGAAGATCCATAAAAATAGTATATTATGATGTACGGTCACTGAGCATACCATGTTGGACAGCCGACCTTAGCAATATTACATGCGTCAGTAAACAGAGCGGCAATGAAATCATGAGACACATTACAGAGCTCAAGCAACATATCCCAGTATTTCCTCTCCATATACTGCTGACAAACTCGAGCATTCTTAGGAATATATAGCTTGTAGCTACTCACACGTCGTATGTAATTTGTCGTTTCGGGTATTCTGCGATGGTTTTCGTTTAAACAGTTATTAAAACTACAATGCCTGAAAGTGTTAGGTGCCATAGTCATAGTCATAGTTTATTAATTCCAAAAAGTATATACTGTGGAATGGGTCATAATTCATTGTCTTACAATTATTAATATCTTCATTACATGTACATATACTTTATATAAAGGTACGTATGGTTCAATAATAAAAAAAAACACAAATAACAAAAAAAAAAATTTTTTTGTATATAATAGTCAATAGTCAATATTTAAAAAATATGTAATCAAGAGGTTTTTCAAGAATAATCAGCACTAGAGTATAAAATCGAAATTACACTAAAAGAAAATTTTAATAAAATACTGTAAAATATATAGAAATAATCCATATCATAATATCACATAATTATTTATAAAAAAAAAGTTCATTCAGCAATAAACAAATAGATTTTATAATTACATTTTAATCTCAACCACAACTTTGTTAAATTCATCTAAGTTATAGAGAGCATGGTCGGTTAGGTTTCTTTTTGTGCACTTTTTGAATGCCACCTCTTTGAGTTTTTTAATTTCTGTTGGCAGCAGATTGAAAAATTTAAAGCTCAAATATAAAAAAGATTTCTGGTATAAACCCAGCCGGACTTTTGGAATCACGATGTTGTTCTTATTGCGTGTGTTATGTTCGTGAAAATTAGAGTGCTTTTCGTAGTCTTCCAAATTTGCTCTCGCATAAACGCTCTGGTAAATAAATTCACATTTCACAGACAATATTTTTTTTATTTTTGAAGATCGGAGCACAGTTAATTAGCCATGTTTAATAGGATATGACTCAGAAAAGGTTCATAATTCAGATCAGTCGTTTTGGCAATAAATGTTCTACATAAAGAAATATTTCCGTTGGTTTATAATTTATAGTTTTTGGAAAAGTGAGCCCAAAATGCCCATCCTCTTTTTGACGGAGAATTTTTTGCACGCTATTTGTAGGAGAATTTCAAAAGAGCTATGTTTCCGAATAATTTTTTGGAGGATTTTTAAACAGTAAGTAACATCATTACGTGACTAATCGTGATCACTACAGTCAAAATCCGACGGAGAAATTCCCGACCCAGCTATGTCACCATCGCGAAAAAACGATATATTTCCCTGATGAATTTTTGGTGAATTTTACAGAAAAATTATATAATTGCTAATAGATAATTCGCGAAGAAATATTCGACGGAGTAATATTGCCCAAAGAATTTAAGTTAATAAATGTTGTAATTTATCGGTGAAGGATTTATCTTGCGAAAGTACTGTGTCCTTTTTACATTATCCTGAATATACCTATAATAACTTTCCGATATTTTTTTGGTCGATTTATGGACGTTCGGTATTTAGACGTGTCACTTTACCTAATTCTAAAATTTCAGCGACGAAGATATTTTAGCTTGGGTTTGCCTCAATTTGGTGCTTTGTTTATTGGACTACTTTTAATAAAATTTAGACAGTATCTGTCTTATTCAGTAGTTCGAAACTAATTATGTAGTGCTGGCCTTTTTGAGACATTTCAGTGACTTCGCTGTTAATTGGTAGACGAATATTATTTACGAGAAAGGATTAATTTGACTGATAGGGCAATATTATCATATATGGTAGACACATATTAGGAAAGGAGGATCAAATGCGCCATTCTTTTAAAGAAATACTTTTATATGTATAGGAAAATAAATGTTTTTTTCTAAGCATAAAGTTTTCCAAAAAGTAACTCGAATCTAGATTATATTAGAATCCTGAAAATGACATTTATGTTTCCAATGGGGAAGATATCCAAAATTAGAAAAAAATAAATAAACCTAAACCACTAAATATATTTAAAAAGTTACTTAAACCTAACCCAACAATACATTTTGTTAGCCGGTCTAGCAGTAATAATATCTGAGTTATTAGTATTTAATTTTCAGATTATAATATTTAAAATTCGAAGCCGGCTGAATATGTCAAAAATTAACGTACGCAATAGTTCTAGGCAATTCCCGTTGAATTCTAAATTACATATATTATTTTTTTAATGAAATTTATAAAAAGACCGCCATTGTGAAAAAAATGGCGCATAGCTCTCGTCAATCACACACACAAACACATACGTTTTCCAGAAATCACATTTTTTGGATTTCCAGGATCTGAAACAGTGGGATTCTGTTCAAACTAGAAATCTAAATTTGTTCGTAAACAAGACGAGTATTTTTACACTTTTTGACAATGTATTTTAACAATGTATTTTTTTGGGAAACTAAAATCAATTAAACTGCCTTGACTTACAGAATATAAACAAATACCACTGAAGGGTTTGGACCTATCATATAACTGTGAAGATGTTCCCGAAAAGATATTTCATCATCCATTAATCCATCCATCTAAAGGACTTTAACTTAAAACGAATTACCTCGAAATAAGATTATTTATACATGGAACCGGCCAATTTTTCCTGAGTGCCTAAAATAGCTATAAATGCGCACGACCAAATTTTACGAGAATCAAATTTAGCGACTTAGAAACGGCGGGTCAACCAGGCTTATTCGCATTCTTGTCACATCTTTTGTGAATGTAAATAAATATCCGGTTTGTAGGTTTATCTGTGGTGCAAGGGAGAACATTAAAATGCAAATCTGAATGTAAAATTAAAATGTTAATAATGAAACTGGGTATGTCGTGGTTCATGTGCAAGTTAAGCTTTTAAATCTGAGAGGACATCAACTTGAGGTTTGACTGCGGTGGATATTTTATTAAACATTTTAAGGGCGATAAAGCTTTAATGGCGGTAGGTTATTTGACGGGACCTGCAGAATGCAACTTTGTCATATGGCGGGTGTAGGGCTGTTTAAGCGGTCGTAAGTCGCACATGCAGTATATGAATTTGAAAGATACACAAAATCTGACCATTACTCTAGAGCAGCGGTACGCAAGCTTGCGATCGCGAACCCGAAAACGGTCGTGAATATAATATAAATATAAAGTTATAAATGGCTCGCTAAAACATAAACAATTTAAGAAACAGCTGGAAAAGGCATTTGCAGGTATTAGATGTGGTTTAAAACATATCTCGTGAACAAAACTTTCAAAATCTCCATTATTCGGTTAAATTAGCAAGTGAGAGGGCAAAAAATTAGTTAAAATGATAAAAACGCAATAAGCATCTTACAGCTGAAAGCAAAAATCATGATTTATCCAATGCACAACAAGTACATAGGTCACACTGAAAGTTTCCGGAACTGGCCACTAACACAAACCATTTTTAAAAAAAATATTACAACAAATTGAAAAAATAACCCTTTATCTGTAGAATAAAGTTTGTTTTATGTAATTGTCATTGTTTTTTCATTATGACGTCATTTTCAACTTGAGTGTCTGCATTACTATGGATTTAAGTAGGGAAATGTGTATTTCTACGATATTAAGTGTAATTTGACAGCTCAGCAGAGCCTCGCCCGGCAAGACGAAGCAGCAAGCAAGGCGACAATTTCTATCTGGTTTGCAGAGTTCAAACGCGGTCGAGTCAATCTCAGTGACGGATTTCGTGAAGGTCAACCGTCGACCGCTATCATCAGCGAAAACATCGATGTTTTGAATCGTCTAATCGAAACAGACAGGCTTATGGTCTACCATGAGATTCGCCATCCTTAGGCATATGCATGAGTGATATACAATCAATTCTACACAAACATTTGGTTGTGAGAAAGCTGTGCTCGCAATGGATCCCATACAATTTGACTGAAGCGCATAAAAGGGGACGCGTCACGTTATTAACACGCAGACAAACAAACAGAGAGATGTTGTGTTTTTTAATATGTAAGGATAAGAATGTTTTTCTAATATAATTCTAATATAATCTTAGTATATATCAGTTTTATATTAGGTATTATCATGGACGGTTAGGATTATTGTCTAACTGACCTACTCCTATACGTTATAATAAAATTATTTATATTAAAAAAAAATATTTCATGCGTTTAAATTTCACGAATTCCACGAATCAAATAAGTGAATAATACATATTTTTAGAATTAATCTTGCTAGAATTAATCTAACTATGTTCAACGCCAACTTTCGGATGATGATGATGACGAATCAATACTAACCTAACATTGCTGAGAGGTCCAAATGTATCCACAGAAGAAGCATCAGCGGCGCTACCTCTGAGTGACTCGATCCTGCTGAGTTGCTTGAATGTTCCACTTGACCTGCCATTTAGATCCATCTGACTATTCGCTTTGATGAAGGACTTGGGCGTGATCATTTGAACACTGCAACAAAAAAATAGTAATACAGATACGTAAAGGTACTTGAAGATAAACGTCGTATGGCACCTCTAATCAGCTCACCTATATAACTAATAGGAAAACATTTTTTTAAGTCGGATAATTCGTTTAAGAGTTACGGCCCCTTAGGTCATTCTGCTTTAAATTTTGTAACTCAAGCATGCACAATCCGATTTTTTTTACAATAAGCTATTTGTCATATTAATTCGGAAAGCTTATAAAAAGTTGGTGACCATATGGATGACAAAGTGATTTTCCAGTCGTCCGTTTGTATAGCAGCTCCCCGATCCATTTCGGGTATGGAAATCTTAAGCTTATGGACTCTTTCAATTGATGAATAAAATAGATTCGCCAAAGAATTTTCGAAATCGGACAACGCGTGTTTTATAGCATCTTAAGCCGTTACTCTTTTACTCTTGAACGCATAATCTGACTTCTTAATTCTTGGGAATTATAAATAGTTGGCCATCCGGCTTAAAAATGTGATGTTTCAGTCTTTCATTTGTATGGCAGCTCCCTGTTTTGGATTTTGGACAGTCTCCAAAACGTAATCAGTTCTTCCCATTTATTAATAAAACAAATTGGTTATAGAAGTTTCGAAATCGGTAAAGGCATTCCTGAGATATCGGTAAATCAGACAGATATTGTTCACAGGTATTTTTCTGGTTCTAAATGTTCTAAAGCGTGGAGAAATTTGATTTCGAAGAAAATCTATTTTTGTTTTTTTTTTTTTACGTAAATGCAGGACGCTAAGTGCCAGCCATTTGTGCTGGTCTGGCTGGCGCTAGAGTAATAAAAATTAACGGGAAACCTTCTCATGACATCATTAACGTGGGGTATACTTTCTATTTTGATTCGAGGAATGACTTCGTGTTTCAGATAGGCATCATTTCGCATGCATTTCGTTCCATTACTGCATTGTCAACATCAATTCAAATTAAGCTTGCTGGAAAAACGCGGGGAGCATGCGACCAGGTTAATTCAGCTATAAGTAGAGGGAATGTGAGAACTCTAGGGTCAAATAGAGATGGGCGCAAATTATATACGTAAATTATCATTCTGTAATGCACCGTCAGATTGCACAACTCTACATCTTACTACTTGACCATTGTTGCATTAATTTTTATAAGATATATGCCAATTCTTTCTCACAATAATAAATTATCAGGCTATTTAAAGGTCCTTCTGGCCTTGCTTCCACCTGCCTTTCTTTTGATAAAATTTTCTGCTAAGCTTATGGTGACGCTAGGCTAGGCTAGATAGCTTGTTTATTTCTTATAAATTTTTTTTTCACCTAGTTGTTATATATTTTATTTCATATATTTTATTCTTGTTGTTTGGCTTTTTATATAAAATAAATGGTTATCGGTGTGGGCTGAAAACGACATCGGTCGTCGGTTGCCCTCAGTCTTCATCCATCTTTCCGTCCCGAAATTTATTCGTCACGATTAAAATTAATCTTCAAGGGAGTACCGCCATATAAAATTCTCAATAAAGCACTCGAGGAAATTCTTACAGTAAGCAGACCGTAAGTAAGAAATAGCACTTAAAAAACCAAAATGTAACCGGACTGAACGGACAAGGCCCTAACTCTCTTCTTTCCAGAAAAAACTCCCGCGCTGAGTTCCATTAGACACATTCCATTACATCCACATCAAATTATGCCGGATCTACTTAGAGTTTTGCAACTTTTAATCCAAGAGAATTCCTCGCCACGGCATAGAAATACTCGTGCGCCCACAAAGAGAGAGAGAGAGAGAGAGAGAGAGAGAGAGGCAGTGAGAGAGCTTTCGGAAGTAATTATGCGTGCGAAATGAACAAATAAATTATATTTTAGTGTCGGTATGTTGCCTGAGGCAAAAAACAACCGTAATCTTCATGTTTGTACTACACAATGCTTTTTCATATTAATTAAATTTACGAATGACCTAGTCAACAGTGATGTGTCAGTTATTTTAATTTAGGGATTTGGTAGATAGTGACTGATTTGAAAAACGATTCGGTCATTTGATTCGGTCGATCAATTCAGTCAAAGTAGACTAAAATTTCACTTCGCATTCGCATAGTAGGATTGTCCGAAAGTCTCAACGAACCAGCGCCGACCGATCTCTGTGTCTCTCGATCAGTGGGTCAAATCGATCGATTTAGTCAAAGTCAAACCTACCGGAATGGCCGCTGTTTTTAGTCAGTTACGAATGTTTAAACGAATCGATTCTAAATCTGTGATTATAATGACCGAGTCATTCGTTACTGGCACTCAATCGGTTGAAAAATTGAAAAACCAACAGACGACTGCGCGACAGATGACTACAGTTTCAATTACATTATTTTGCAGAATGACCGAATCATTTCTAAATTAGCGATTCTGTCAATCGTGTTTTCATCGACAGGGTCAAAATAAACGAATTATTGGCTACAGACACATGACTATTTGAAACTGACATGTCATTTTTAAAAAATAATAAAATAGTTCACGACCAATTTAAACTTCTTTATTTTTTTCCTTTTGCATTAAAAATATCCCATAATAATTGTGTATGTTTGTGTATATATCCCATATAATTGTCTATAACTCCATTGTATTAAATATCCCATAATAATTATGTATGTTTGTTTAGATCAAAACTTGCAAGCTGAATAAAAACCACTTCCTCTTATCCTATGAAGTTGAAATTTTACATGTTGGTTCAGTTTCGATGACAATTAATTTTTATGGTGAGCATGACCTGATTCGACGCCGAGGAACGGCTACCGACGAAGATATTCTTCCACGGTCAACAGCACAGAAACACAATTTGGTATAAGCAATCAATTATGATAGCCCGTTCTAAATTACACCATGACATGGCTGCTGTACCAATGGTTGGCCCCCGACCGGGCCCCTTCTCGACGGTTAACAGCACAGAAACGATATTTAGTGTATGCATTCAATTATGACAGCCCGTTCTAAGTTTCGCTGTGACAGGGCTGCTGCATCCAAAGTCAGCTTCCAACGAGGGGACTCCTCAACGATCACCAGCACAAACACAAAATTCTGTATATCATTCAATTATGATAGCCCGTTCTATGTTCGACTATGACACGGCGTTTGCACCCGGGGTTGGCTCGAGACAGAGCATTTTAATAAAGGCTGGTTTTTAAAAATGTGTTTTTACTATTGACTTATTTTCGCCGCCTCTTTCAGGAGATTTCCCTTTTTTAGCAGGGATTTATAGTTTTCGTTTAATGTTGAATCGCAACAAACAAACTTTTATATTTTTCTAACGGTTCTTTTAAGAAGAATTTTAGAAATTTCTTAATTTTCAAATTGTCATTTTTTTTAACAAATAATTGATTCTCTGATAATTGATCCACTAAGACTGTTGGGATCCAGATGAGTTTAACCGGAGTACAAATACTATACTATCGTCTCAACGTCGGCTACAAATGAGCGGATGGGTGATCGCGGTGTCCAAAAACAGAGAGAGAATGCAGATATCCCTTAAAGTTCTTTGCACCCTACCTCACAGTTAATTGCTTTAAATGTAGTGTAGTACTATGGCACACTGGTAGTTCTATTTACTCTGGGATCTACCATTTTGCATAAAACAATAGGTTTGCGCGAAACGAGCTTTCGCCCGCCATTTCACTGAGTGCGTTCCGTTTTTCCGTTTTTGGACCGCGCCGTGGTAAATGGTCGCCTTCCTCGATCGCCCGTTCGCTCATTTGTAACCGACGCGACGTTGAGCCAATAGTGTAGTATTTGTCCGCTATGTTCTGTGTTATTCCAGCGATTAGAATAATCTGGATCCCAGCAGTTTTTTGCTTATCGATTTTCAGAGAATAAATATTTATTAGATAAATATTTATTTAAATATTTATTAAAATAAGTTGGGAAAATTATTATCGTTTTTTTTATTTCTATTCTTTATTGTGAAATTTCACAATATGTGGATTTGTTATCATACGAAAATCTCGTACAACCAACCCTACTATGGTGTTTATATGCATGTGTGCGTCCATCAGGTGTGTGTGCGACGGAATCGACATGCGATTCCGTTAATTTTATCACAATGAAAATTGTGACCCAGACGAGAATCGATCCCAGAACCTTAAAATGTATGTAAGATCAGGCGACCTAACCACTATGCAACCGGCCGCTAATTCTTCTTAAAATAATCTACAGAAAAATATACATTTTTTTTGTTGCGATTGAAAATTAAACGCAAACCCTATAAATCCCTGCGTAAAAAGGGAACACTTCCTAAACGAGGCGGCGAAAAAAGGCGGTACTCCGACATTTCTCCATGTTTTTGGCACTAAAGACTGACCGGATTTCGTATTCGGTTTTCGGCATTATTTATAAGAAAAAAACAATTTTTTGCCATTGACAATTAATAATTACAAGGACAATGAAAGATAGATTCTGTAGTTACATTACCCAAAAATATTTTATGAACACGTGCAAAACGAGTCGTTTTCCAACGCCCTAATATTATATTGACGACAAAATGTCTTTATTTATTTTAGTATGCATCTAGGAAACAATAAACTTTATACTTGTAATGAGACGTTAGGAAAAAAAATATGCAAGACATATTATTATTAACGTTTATTTCACGAAGTCGCCTAACTAAGCCTGAGCCTGTTCTAAGGCAGTCTTTTAAATATCTGTTTATGAAATCTGTACTTAATAGATAGAATATAATATTTTTTTTCAAACCGACAATTGAAGGCAAAAATGGAAAGGAAACTTTATAAAAGACCGCTCGTTCGGAAATGTTGGTCTTTATAATATCCTACTAATATTATAAACGCGAAAGTTTGTATGTATGTATGGATGTTTGTTACTCTTTCACGCAAAAACTACTGAATGGATTTTGATGAAACTTTACAATAATATAGCTTACACATCGGAATAACACATAGGCTATATTTTATAAAGATATAACGTGAATTATCTTAAATATAACGATAACTGTCAAGTAAGTAGGAAATAAATCTAAGAAATTGACATTCGAAATTTAAAGTCTATCCTACTATCCTACTAATAATAATATTATAAACGCGAAAGTTTGTATGTACCTATGTATGGATGTTTGTTTCTCTTTCACGCAAAAACACTCGATTTTGATGAAACTTTACAATAATAGTAGCTTACACATCAGAATAACACATAGGCTATAATTTATAAAGATATATGGCTTACTATCATCATTATCACAATTTTCCATCACCACGCGGGTGAAACCGCTGGGCGCAGCTAGTCATATATAAAAGACATAATAAAAAATCATTTAATATCTCAAAATTTACTATTTTGGGAGAATTCTGAAGAACTAATTACCAGTATATGGTGATACTTTAATGGATCTTTGTCTGTCATATAATTTAATCAGAACTATAGAGCTTGTAGGAACTTCGTACCTACACATCGGTCAACAAAAGCATGACTATATAGCAAATAGATTCCATAGAAATTCATAAACCCAAATACAATCGATTCTACACGTGTACTGCCATTAAATTCCATCTAATTTCGGTAATTAATGCAGTCGCAGCCGGTGACTCATGCCAATTTCTTCTAATCGATTCAATCGACACACTTATTACCACCACTCTTTCAGCATTGCGTCATGTAGTATGGTATATAAACCAGTACATTCGACCAATCAATTATCATTCTCGGGTAGTCACCCTCCGGCATCACATCCGCGATATTCACTCCTCGAGTGGTCCGCCGCGTTCATCCCTCGAGTAAACATCCGCGATCATCATTCTTCGAGCAAACACTTTCTAAACCGCGCACCGCGATCGATATTCGGGAACGTTATAACTGGCAATCTTCAATCAAACTCATCAATAAACATCTTCGGCTTCATCAAGACCGCCTTTCATTACGGAGAAAACCCCAAGTTGATACCACCTCCTCACATCGAGCAAATTGGAGTCTAGTGAGGGGTGGTCCCTCACAAGCTCCCTACGAGAACGACAGCTAGCAGCAGTAAATGCATAGATAATATCTTTACTAACTCATGTTTTCAGTAAGCTGCTGACTATCTGATCGTAGCGGACAAATGCTCACCATTAAGTGTCACAATGTAGTCACAAAAATTGAAGAGATTTTCAGCAGACTGTTAGGTTAGGTTGATTTTCCCAGAGAGCCTCGAGGGGCAATGATTGTGTCGCTTCTACCAATGATCTGGGTCATCTTTATTGTAAACACCAATGGTATCTCGTAGAATTTGGCAACTCAATTCCCGTCAGGCAATCAACTCGGAAACAGTCGAAAACTTTTAACGACTGGGCAACACCGAGAATCAAGTTAGCCAAAGAGCGGATGCTGTATTTGAATAAAATACAACAATTACTGATGATACCATAGTCTCCTAATACATCAAAACATACAAAAAGACATACAAAAAAACAGCATGGCTTGCTAAGCAGACTGATGGAATATCAATAATAAAACGGTTGGGTCACCCCAAGACTTTCCCGGCAAACAGAACCCCCCAACCCCCCACCCCAACCCTATCCCATCTTCGCCGATCTCCCCCCCCCCTCCGCCCCCTACCCTCCCCCCTAACTCCTCCCTCCCCACCCGATAGTGATCGTGTCAAGTGACTATATAGAGAAATATTATTTTGTATTTTGTAGTGTTATCATGGTATTAACCTAGTTGTTACTGAAACTTTTTTTATCTCGTTTTACAGTATTTTTTTAGTATTATTACCTTGATGCATAAAGTAAACATGGAAAAATACCAAAAAAACTGTGTTTTCAGGAAAGCTCGGAAAATGCGGATCGTTTTAACGATCAGTAGTAATAGGCAGGTAGGTTAACGCTCATATAACTACTACTTTATCGATTGTATCCTATTTTAAAGTAAAGAAACACAGTTATTACTATGAAAAAGGCTTCATTATCTACCTATCTATATAATCTTTATCTATCTAGGTCATACATTTATAAAAAAACGTGCATAAAATAAATTTCATTCACAAGCTTATTTGTAAACACTTACCGTTTTGAAGACGTAGTGAAAGTTAATTACGCTAATACGAATTAAAATAGAAAAGCACTCCAAAATTATGATCATAATATAATCTATGCACCGAAACACTGTCAAATGATCACTGCAGCGATTGGTAAACAATAATCAAAAGTTATCTGCTCGTTAATATTTTTAAATTGAGGGTATTCCCCATACTTTTTTATCTTTATCTGTCGGTGTAAATGGGTTAAAATTGTATTTTTCCAAAATTGATGCAGTATTTTCTTAAATACGGTGGTATTTATTTAAAAAAATGGGTCGCTTGTATTCAAGATATACCAACCAAAATGTGATTTCGGTTCAATAAGGCATCTTTGTACCGAATTTCAAGTCTCTAACTGCAATATTTCGAGATTGAAGTATGAATAGCTCTCCTTCTGGTGGGCCGTTTCAACTACAATCTTTTCAACTCTTGCCATGACCGAATTATGCCCGTGTGCCAAATTTTTCATATAAATTACTTCTCACAGACAGACTTCAGTCTGGAAATGGTCTTAATCGTCTCGGGGAAGATCAAAATGTAAATATCAGTCTACATATCATTTTTTTCAGCTTTTTCAGATTTTTTAGAGAAAAATTCAAAGAGATAAATATTCTTACTATTGCATCACAATATATATACGAAAATCTGTTGTATGTCCACAAGAATATTGACAAGTTTTAAAAAAAAAGCAACACTCATAATGTTAATACTAGACATAAGCATAACCTTGTTGTACGTGCTACTCGTCTCCACAAAATAAGCAATTCTTTTTTGGACAATGTATACGCTTATATAACAAACTTCCTCATACTATTAGAGAACTATCTGTAAATAAGTTTAAAGCTACCATCAAAGCAAAATTGTATAAAAAAGTATACTATACAATATCTGATTATGTAAATGACAAAACGGCTTGGGAGTAAGGCTTGGACGCATAATAAGAACGTAAATTAAAAATAATTTTTAATGGTGTCTATATGAATAAAGAACATTTTGATTTCATTTGATTTGATTTGAGCGTTACCAATACTTCCCCCCTGCCGGTAAGTAAAAGTATGTACACGGAACTCTGAGCTGAGTTGGCCACGAAGACCTATTTGTTCAGGGTCGGTCACACTCACGGGTCAACACCCAACCGGCGGCCTCCACGCATGAAGCGCGAGCCCGGGTATGTCTCTGACCTTAGGTCTATTTTCCCCTAGGAGTCAATCTTCTGGCGCTCCTGGACGGTCTGCGCACCGTGCGGCCCAACAAAAAAGGAGTGTATTGTGTTCAGGGTTCATCTATGTATCTTTTCCGTATATTTAATCCACCTTAACTTAAATGCCTGAACCTTGTATCGTTAGAGTCGTTATGTCATCCCGAGTGTCATACCATAACTGTCTAAATAGCAAGTAAGTAGTTGTCTAAATGTACAAATAAATTAACATAAATATAACGTGTTTGTATCAAATGAAAGTCCTGATTAAGTGCATACCGGAAATATACATTTATCTATATGAATAAATACATAAACCACAAATAATTCATAAAAAAACCGTAATAAAAATAATTATAAATACAATAGTTCGTTTCCTGTAATGGTATATTTACTTGCAATATGTTGTATAATAAAATTATTATATTATAGAAAACCAATAATGGTAATTTTTAGGGTTCTTTTTCGTTTTTTTATTCCACCATAACTTCTAAACGCTTGAACCGAGTTAGAAGTCATTTTTAATATAAGATTGCGGGTTTCCTTACCTTTGGATATACATTCTACGTGTTTGGTTTCGGTTTTCGAGAGAAAATGCATAACATGCCGAGTTTAGTTTACGCTTTCGGCCAAAAAAGTAAAAGGGTCGTCGGTCGGACTCTAGTGTCCACCCTTCCGCCCGCAAATTGGCCGAGAGTGGCTCAGCCTCCTATCACTTTTAGCAAGAGCGTATCGACAGCGAAGTTATAAGGAGTTATTTAGGGTCAATACGATCTTCGCTCGAGGGTAGGTACTTGAAGGCGCGCTGCCGAGACTCTGCGGTTTTACTTTATAGTCGAGATAGAAACTCTGCTTATCTAGCAAGTTTATTTGGGACGTACTCTTCCGATAAATAATACAGTCCGTTGTTATGTTGATATACTTTTTTACTACCGTTTATTTTATTATTTAACACAGATGTACTCAGTGGACACAGATGAACGCTTTTGTGGAGGAGGTTTGGCTCAGGATGGTTGAGCCCTCTTCGCTTCTACTCGCCCAAACACTTCAGTATGTATGCTGTAAGTCAGGCGGAGTGAATTATGAGCTTGTCCAGAGGCGGGCAGCAGAGTGCAACTTCTAATCCCGCTGTTGGGGTGGTCTTCATGACGCCAGTTGCAACCCTCAGGTTACCTTGAGAGCTTTTGAGCATGGTTTTCGTCTCGAGCTTTTTCACCCTGGACCACCAGACTATTGCAGCATAGGTTAGTCTATCAGCAGTACTGCCTTGTATAAGAGTTATAAGACGATCATAGGTTTGAACCCCCAGATTTTTCCAATGGCTCGTTTGCACGTCTACAAAGAGGCATAGAAGTTTGTTCTCTTGCGCTCGAGGTGGTGCTTCCAATCAAGTTTTGTGTCTAGATAAATTCTAAGGTATTTGACTACTGCTGCGTATTCTATCTCATTATCCCAAAGCTAAAGGCGCTCAACGGGTTCGGGTTTGTATTATGTTTAGTGAAGATCGTGGTTTGGTCTTGCTTGGATTAGCAGACAGACCCTTGGCCTGGCACCAGTCTTGGATGGTCTTAAGTGCTTTGTCCATGAGCTCCTTAAGTATTGATAGGAAGTTTCCTCTTACCACTATGGTCACGTCGTCCGCGTAGCCGTAGGCAGAGAATCTTTGGTTTTGTAGATCTGTTAGACGTTCGTCTACAACGACGCTCCACAAGAGGGGGCAGATGACTCCACCTTTTGGACAGCCCTTGGATAGGATTCCCGTGAGGGAGGTGTTGTCTTGATAGACGTTCAGATTCCTATTTGATAGCATACTTAATGTCCAGTAAATGATGGTCTCTGGTATTCCTTGTCTATACATCGATGTTATGGACAAATAAATAAATACATATCTTTCTCTACTTTTTAGACAATTTTCAATACGGATAGCATTATACTTCTTCCTTCCAAATGCGGGCAACAGCTGTCATCGCTGTGAGTTGACGCGTTAAAACGTCATTGCGCGCGTTGACCTTTACGGCAATGGCCGCTGCGTCATATTCTATACATATATCCAGGAACAAAAGGTACAAAAGCCCAAACGGCCAGTAGTCTCTTCCGTGTGCGATAAATTCCACCGCTCTGTGGAAAAGTTCTATCGCCGCGCCGCGCTGTACTGCCAGAGATGAAAAATAATGGCGAAACATAACACCACCGTGATAAGATTGCCAGTCGCTCTAAAAAAGTGTTACACGTTAGTAATAAATAGTACTTGCCTATGAAGTATACATGACATAAATAAATACAATCGGAGCTGCTATGGAATTCATGACCGGAGTTGAGCCCATCATAGTATTAATATTACCCTTCTGGGGGATGAACGTTGGACGCCAGACTAACAAACCGCTGTGGAAGGCTAAGGACGGCTGTCTGGCCGCATGCGAGCGATTAGCTGACCATCCAGGGGGGTCGGGGGTAGTGGGTACGTTCAGGTACGCGACGCTGAACTACTGGCCTGCACCTCAAGCCCAACATATACGTCCACGTCTTCCTCTGGTCTGCCGCAGCGGACCAGGGAGGAACCCACCCAGGCTTGCTGGATGGGTCGTACCCCCCGGACAATGCTAGTGGTTGAAAACGGGCGTCGCAACATTTACAAACTTACCCCGAACCACTAGCAGCTAAATATGAGGGCGACCACCTGGACGGGGACACTCCCACCCGACCGGTGTTTCCTCCACCCAAAACATAACTCTCCTACCAACCTCCTATGATCCAAAAAGTCAGCTCCCCTCCCTTCTAACAATCCTGCCCCCACGTCCACTCCTACCCTCCCTCGTAACCCCTCCCCTAATCCAAGGTGAATCTTTTCGTGCCGATGGATGCATGGCTGTGAGAGAGCACAGTCTCAAACGAAAGACCTCGGGAACCGGGCGAAACCCGTTGTATCATAGCCTTATTCACGCAAGCGGGGCCCTGCGTGAACGGACAAATATTTCCCTAGCTACTCGTGGGAACAAAAATGAAAAAAGCAATATTAAAAAATCCAAATGAAGAAAAGGAGGAGAAAACAGAACATACGCCCACCTTAGATGAGACGGCGCAAGCTGAAGCACTAAGGGAGGCGAAAAGAAAAACTAAGAGAGAAACGGCTGTGAAGGAGCCATTGAAGCTAGTTTGTCCACTAGAAACTGGGGTACCAACAACAGGAGCCCCGGCCACGGTGGACAAGCTGGAGACGATGAAGCCTTCAACAGCTGGGTCCTCAAAACAGACCACGGAGACAGCTAAGAGCGGGACACACGTTGAACCCTCAAAGCCAGTCATCGACCCCGGCTGGGAGATCAGGTGCAAACGCAGGGGGAAACCTGCCCAGACCGGAAAAGACCAACCTCTGAGAAAGAGTTTTTCACAGAGGAAGAGGCAGCGGCTCCAGAAGCGAAGAGAAGCAGGAAGCCGCGCCCCTGGAAACAAAAAGGAGGTCGAAGCCCCTAAAGGACAGGGCGAGGGAGCGACGACCCCAGCGGTACAAAACCAGGCGAAAACCAAGAGGGCCCGCCTGGACGAAACCATTTCCCCTAGAGGCGACCAAAAGAAGCGCAAGACGGACGCTCAGGGGTCAAAACAACCCTCCACCTACGCGGCGGCAGCAGCGACAGACCTGGCAGTTGCGATCACCAACGCACGCACGGACAGACTGACGCAGCAAGACGCTCAGGAGGTGGAACGCAAGATCGGAGATGCCATCTACCAGATAGCCATCGAGACCGATCTTGATACAGAAGCGCAGGCCCCAGCGTTCTCAGGTAGACCCAACTTTGTGGATGGTTACCTAAAGCTGTGGTGCCAAGACGCCAATACGAAGGCATGGCTGACAAAGTGGCTGGAGACGGCCACGCTCCAAAACGGAGACCATCTGGTCGGGAAGAGAGAGGACGAGATGGTCAGAAACGTAAGGTGCGGTATCCTAATACCAGCTATAGAGGAGAACCTCACCAAAATTGGAAGGGTCCTAAACTTCCAGAACCAATGGGCCATGGTGAGAAAGTGGACGCTACACCAGGCAATAACACTAAAGACCAAAAAGTGCACACTACTTCTGGTGGGAATCCCGGAGGACGTTGTACCTACTGTGTTGGAAAGGGATAGAAGACTGAGCTACCTATGTGGTACGGTCTATATCCGTTTCCAACACGGCGGGGGACATTTCCGAGATTTCCCACCGGAAAAGAACAACCCACAAGAGGGCAAGACGGACGAGGAAAGCAAAGAGAGCGAAAGCGAGTCCACCAAAAAGTCCGCACCCTCTGCAATGGAGACAGACGAACCCTCAGAATCCGACGTCGAGGAAGGCATACTGCTGGACTCCGAGGACGAAGAGGGCCTACCAAAGGGGATAAGTCTCCTGGACCTAAAGGGGCAAGGGGAAAAGAAGCATTCCTCCAATGCTTCCTTCCCTCTGTAAGGTCCTCCAGGTTAACCTCCAGCACAGCGAATCTGCAACGGCTCAACTTCGGAAATGGCTGGAGGTTAACCCAACCGCTATAGCCCTGATCCAAGAGCCGTGGATCAGAAACACACGCATAAACGGACTCAACAACACCGGAGGTAATATATTCTATAATACACAAAGCAAACCTAGAACCTGTATACACATATCCCGAAACATAATGGCACAACCACTAACTGAATTCATTTCCAGAGACGTGTGTGCCATAAAATTACTAACGACACAAAACTCAAGACTGCCGGAGATAGTTCTCGCGTCCGTCTACATGGCGGCAGAAGACGAACCACCTCCTACGGAAATGAACAACCTCGTACGTTACTGCGAACGTGCAGGGCTTGAACTGGTCATATCTGCGGACTGCAATGGCCACCACAACCTATGGGGAATGGAAACAAACAACAACAGGGGTAACGATCTTGTTGAATACCTTATGACAACTAACCTAGACATACTCAACACAGGATCAAAACCAACTTTTGTCACTCGTAGATGTAACACTATAATTGACATTACCTTAAGCACAGGACTGGCAGCTCAACACGTGTCCAACTGGCAGGTGTCGGATGAACTATCGTGCTCCGACCACAGATGGATTCGGTATGATCTGACAGCAGATACACAAACACCTACACCCAGAAGAAATCCAAGACGCACCGACATCAAGGCGTATAAGGAACTTCTCGCAGGTAAAATAGGAAGCAACACAAAAACACACAGACCAAACAACACAGTAGAGTTAGAGGAACAGGTAAAGTCACTCACAAAAAACATAATTGACTGCTACGAAAACACATGCCCACTATCGACACCATCAACTACTGGAAAATGCAATAACAGTAGCTGGTGGGGTCCAGAGTTGGAACGCCTAAGAACAAAAATGAGGAAACAGCTAAACAGAGCTACGAACACAAAATCTGATGAAGACTGGGACAAATACAAAACAACCAAATCAGAATACAAAAGGAGAATAAGACACAGAAGATCAGCCTCATGGAGGAACTTCTGCGACAATATATCCACAATTACCCAAGCAAATAGAACAAGGAAGATCATGGCAGATCAACCAAAACAATTACTGGGCACTCTGAGAAGGAAAGACAACAGCACTACCAGTAACCCGGCCGAGACCGAAAGTCTACTGGTGGAAACGCACTTCCCAGGTTGCAGAGTGGTTGACAAACAAGAATGGGACGTACAAACAGAAAACTATCATCCGACCGAAAACGAGTGGAAGATAGCGGAACATATAACGGAACGGACCAAAACAGCCTGGGCAACGAACAGTTTCAACAACTTTAAATCACCAGGACTAGATGGAATATACCCAGCCCTCCTAAAATGGGGAGGAGACAAACTTATCGAACAACTAGCAAGCATACTATGTAGCTGCATCGCCTTTAGATACATCCCACAGAAATGGAGAGAAGTAAAGGTGATCTTTCTACCAAAACCAGGGAAAACTGATTACACAGACCCGAAATCTTTCAGACCTATTAGCCTTACCTCCTTCATGCTAAAAACACTAGAAAGACTATGCGACAGAGAACTGAAGGACACAGCACTTAAAAACATAGGCATCCACCCGAACCAACACGCATACACACAAGGCAAATCGACAGAGTCAGCACTCCATGCCGTTGTAAACAACATAGAAACTGCACTAGCAAGGAAAAACTCCTGCCTAGGCACCTTCATCGACATAGAAGGAGCGTTCGACAAGACAAATTTCAGTAGCATTCAACAAGCTCTAAACAGACATCAAACCGAACCATTGATTACAGAATGGATAATGAACATGCTAAGAAAGAGAATCATCAGGCTATCTGAAAACCAAAATCACCAGGCGCTCGTGATGAGAGGATGCCCACAAGGAGGTGTACTCTCGCCACTTCTATGGAACCTGGTAGTAAACGACCTGATAACAAAACTAAACAACAATCATTTCCTAACAATAGGATATGCAGATGATCTAGTGATAATGATCAACGGACTAGTAACAAGCACATTGTGCGACCTTACACAAACAGCTTTGAAAATAATAGAGAAATGGTGCAAGGAGAATGACCTGTCGGTAAATCCAAAAAAGACCGACACCATTCTCTTCACACATAAACGTAAATTGGGTACATACAAAATGCCAACCTTGTTTGGATCCAGACTAACGCTCTCTAAAGAAGTAAAGTACCTAGGAATAACTTTGGACGAAAAACTAAACTGGAATAAACACCTAGACAACAAACTAAACAAAGCAACAGTCGCCTTCTGGCAATGCCGAAGAATGGTGGGCAAGAAATGGGGACTAGCCCCACACATTATACTGTGGCTGTACAAAATGATAATAATACCAATGATAAGCTACGGAGCTGTAGTATGGTGGCCCCGCACCCAACTCACTACTGCAATCAACAAATTACAGAAAATGCAAAGGCTAGCATGTATAGCAGCGACCGGCTGCATGAGAACAACTCCAACAGCGGCGCTGGAAATCATGCTAGGGCTTCTACCACTACACCTACATATACAAAAAGAAGCAGCCGCAACGGCTCTTCGTCTAAAGAATCTAAACTTATGGACCAAATATAAAACACCGCACACGAATATATATGATAATATACTGTCAAGTTTTCCAATGCTGGAAGCGGCAATCGACAGAATACCCAAAACTATGATCTTCTGGAAAGAATATGCCATATCATTAACAGAAGACTCAAAAGAAGCACTGAATCAAACGGACCTAAGAATCTACACAGATGGATCAAAAACCAACAAAGGTACAGGATGTGGTGTCTTCTCGGAAGACCTAAACATACACATCTTCAAACCACTCGGAGCACACAACACAGTTTTCCAAGCAGAATGTATGGGAATAATAGAAGCTTGCAACGCAGTGAAACAGCGGCAGCTAAAACACGAAAACATATGTATTCTATCGGACAGCAGGTCAGTGCTACAGGCACTGGGAAGCGATAGATTTACATCTGGGCTCATATACGAATGCCACCAAAGCCTCCTCGAGGTATGCGGAAAAGGCAATAAGGTGACACTGAAATGGATCAAGGGACACAGTAACTCAAGAGGAAACGATGCTGCGGATGAACTAGCCCGTAAGGGCTCAGACACACCGGCATACGGACCCGAACCTATCGTGCCCCTACCCTACTCGCACATAAACAACCAACTTGACAACCACTACAAACAACTACATCAAACACACTGGAAAGAGATAGACACCTGCAGACAAACCAAAGAAATAGTAGTGGAATACAACCACAAACTTACCAAAACACTTCTAAGGACAAAAAGGCCCCAACTACGCAAACTAGTGGGACTGATAACAGGACACAACACACTAAACAAACACCTCTTCAACATGGGCGGAACGAATAGCCCTATGTGCAGAGCATGCATGGAGGCGGAAGAAACCACAAAACACATTCTGCTAGATTGTAAACAGGTAGAAGTATACAGGACAAAACACCTTGGGACTCCAGGCACCCTGCGCGAGGCAGCAGGAAACCTGAAAGCCCTGCTGGCTTTCGTCGAGGAGCTGGGGTGGGTGGAATAGCGCTACCCCCGTTACACGCAAAATAGGCACACTGGATGTCGACTTGCGGAGGAACGCCCAGTACAACTAACTAACTAACTAACTAGCTGACCATCCATTCACTACCTTTCGAAGCTTGGGATGCCAAAGTCGCGGTTTTAGTTTTTTTCTAGAGGAGAGCTCGTTAAAGAGGTAAAAAAGGGATTTGCCACCAGGCCACGAGCGCCAAGGTAAACATTGAAGCAGTTCCGGGTGATAGTATTTGCGAGATCATGTCATTTATTTAGTATGTACTCGTAGTCTTTGGAGATATTTGACTACCATATAAATTTTAATTCTACAATATGGCTACAAAATCAGCCATCTTCCGAGATAGAGAGTAAAGAGTTATATCTGGACGGAGAGCTGTGCATCGGAGACTTTCAGGAAAATTATACTGCTTAGACGGCGAATCGACATTCAGAATGCAATTGGGAGTGTGGTATTTCTGATTTGACTATTTTATAACTGACTATTCGTTTTTATTTTGAATTTTATTTCATATAATACGTTTTGTAACTATGTAATAAAATGTAATGTAAATACATGTATGTGTATGTAAATATAAAATGTAAAAAAAGAAAAAAACGTAATTATAAAACGAATAAATAAATTACTCCTTGGGGAATTGGATGAGGACAGAAGCTTCTGATCTTTGGATATACTATTAGGCTCGGGCAGAAAAGACGACTATAGTCGTTATAACTGCTCGGGTGGTGGATGGATTGGCTTCTGTCCGCATCCACCTCGTTGGAGTAAGAAATAAAAAAATATTCGTTTTTATATTTTGACTATTTGTATTTTTCATCTATACCTACTTATGTATTTTAGCACCTCAAATAGTTTTTAAAGGACCTTACGTTTTCATTGTAAATTTATTTAATAATCGTTTTTTCCGTTTAAAAAAATAGTCAATCTGTATAAAAAATAATTATACCACAAAAGATATAACACATTATCTTGTATAAAGTATATGACTATACCAAGAGTAGGGATACCTACCAACTGGTCTATTTTATAAAAAAAAAAAAGTGTTTTGATTATTGAAAATGGTTTAAGAATGTGGAATGTATTTTTTTGCTTTTAAGCCTAATGTTGGATTGGATTGGCACAACTTGTATTGGAGGTTTGGAGGATACTGTCAAACCCTTGTTGGCACGACGCATCCGTAGACACGTTGACACTGGTCCTTGAAGTTAAGTATCGTTGGGCGCAGTCAACACTTGAATGGGTGACCGTCCAAGTGTTTGACTGCGTGGTGCTATAAACGCCCGCCTAGAAGATGTTGCCAAGAGGCAACAAGTTGGGTGCTACAAAAAACACTATCCTTGTGGGTAAAATGAAGGCTTATACAGTAAAATGAAGGCTTATAGGTACCTCACGAATACAGGCAAGGACTTTGCCATGGCGGTAGGTGTACCCGGTGTACCTACTTACCAAGGATTTTTTATTGCTAAAATGTCTATATGGCACGGACTTTAAAATTTTATATTCACAATTGACTACTTATTTATTTTATTCATTTTTTATTTTTTTTAAATTCCTTTTTAATCCTATTCTGAACACTTCATTTTATAGACAATTTACTTACTGATTATGTAACATGATTTAGGAATTATTGCTTTTATTTTTATATTTTTACTCTGATTATTATTTGATTCTTTCCAAATTGGACTCCTTGATTATTATTTTTTTTTGATTTATTTATTTGCGAGATCATTCAATGGATTTGCCTTTCTATTATTTTTTCTTTTTTATTTATAGATTTATACTCTTTTTTTTTTTGGATTTGTTATTTCTATTTTTCATATTTCTTAATGCTATTTTTAATATTTAGACAATGTAATGGTTGATTTTGTATAGTTTATTGACTTTCAGATTTCTAACGTGATTTAATTTTATTTTTGCCAGATAAATGATGTGTTTAAAATATGAATATTATAAAAAAATGTATTTATTAATTGTAAGTTCTATACCCTCGCCGGGTTTTTTTTGGAATAAATAAACTTTGAACCCTGTCATGGCGGTAGGTATGATTTACGATAATTTAAACATAACTTTCCCAGGCGAGATAGTAAATCGCTCGTATGTTTTCAAAATCTCACCGATTCTCTTCCCGCAATTGGCGGGTTTAATCCAGCGATTTGATAATAATTTTAATCCCAGTTGAATAAAGTTCTCCTTTGAAAGCTGTCGACAATTTCCCGCGCAAATCCTCTATTTTCCCGCGAAAAATTTCTCTAAGCTTCACCGCCGCAGACACGATTTTTTTGTATGCAGATTTACGACGCGAACACCCGCTTTTGTGTCGAGCGGGCGCCACAAACGAGATTTCATCGAAAACTACCCGCAGTTTTGCAGTTTTACATAATCGCGCGGGTAAAAGCGTAGCAAAGTTGATGATGGCGGCCTGCAACTGTGAAACGCAGTAACTTAAATAACTTGCACATTACATATCATGAATATAATCCATATTGTAACAAAAATCCTTCCTGCACATTTTGAACGTTCTATCTTCGATTTTATTAACTACTAGCTGACCCGTGCCCACTTCGCTGGGCGGTAAAACTTTTTACTTGTGATGAAATTATGAGTGTGGTTTGGTTAGTACTGAGTGCTATGATTTATTTCCTGACTGCCAAAAGAAGGGTTATATTTTTACTGCATTATGTATGTAGGTACTTGCATGCCAATTTGACTATATTACCGTTATTTGTGAGTGTCTTATTTGTGAGTGGCTTGTCTCTCTAACCATTTATGCAGTTAAAGTGAAATTATATGCAGTAAAAGGGAAAAGACTTTTGTTTTAAACACTTGAGACAACAAATTTACTTATTTTGATAATAATTCATAATTGTTGATAATATGACCAATAAACATGAAATAACGATTTAAATTATTTTTTAAATATAAAATACTACTGTTTGTTACTTAAATATAGAAGTTAGGCATATGCTGTCGCTGATTTTTTTGTAAGCATTATCAAGCTCTACAACTTTTCTTTACAACTCAATCATATATCTCTCATCGTTAGGGCAGCGTTCGTTAGAAACGTTTTCGTTCGACCGTTTTTTCCGACTTACTTTGGAAATCCGACTACCAGGAAAAAGTCTTTTCATTTTTCGGATTAATACATAGCTTATGACACATATAAATAATGTGGCTTTCTATTGGTAAAAGAATTTTCAAAATCGGTTCAGTAGATCCAGAGATTACTTCCTACAACTTCACAAAATTTACCTCTTTATAATATTAGTATAGATTCCTTGGTTTTTCTGACCACTAAATCATATTTCTCATCAAAATAGTAATCTACAAATCCATTTGACAGTTTACTACCGTCTGTCAACAAAACAGCTGAGTGTTTCCGCGTTAAAAAAATTAGATTAGATAAATTAAAAAAAAACAATTAAACGACGGATAAACGTTTCATTTTAGTTTGATTTTATTGCATAAAATATATTTTATTTAAACTAAAATACGTCCCTTACATGCTAGCTGCTGCTCTCAGTCTTCCCATAGTCTTATAAGTACTAGACCGCGCGACCAGCCTGAGAATGCGTCAGCCGAATAGAAAGAGACAGCAGCATATGGTACTCCCTCTATTCTTGTTTAGTCGCGCATGCTCGGGGCACTTGGTATTTCGGCCCAAAAAGGTATTTTTGTATCAAATTTCAACTCTTTAAGTCCAATATTTCTAAATTAATATGTGACTATTGTGCCCCCTGGTGGACCGATTAAACTACAATCTTTTCAACTCTTGCCATGACAAATCATGCCTGCATTCCACATTCCAGCTCAATGGATTAAGAATTCGGGTAGTATCATGGAGTAATACACACAGCCACACAACAGACATACAAACTTCCATCTAGAAATGGTCCTACTCATCAAGGGGGATCAAAATAATCGATATATTAGCTAGATATGCCCTCACATACAAATAAAATGGCTCCACTACCCTTTGCTCGTAAATCATATGACAGAGAGAGAGCAATAAATTGAACAGTATGCGAGAGAATAGCGCGCCGATATTCTTCGCGGCAACTGTCACACCTGAAACACAGCGGATTGCGACCAAACTACTACTGGTCGGCTATCAGTAGTGCTTTTGAAGGGGTCATTTTCGAGCGCATAAGGCCCGGCCCATTTGGGGGATCATATTTCGATGGTCAAAATGGATATTTCTGTCTTCGTCTCGATTTTTATTAGCGCGTTCTCAATACCTTCCCTACTGGTCGGTTAGCGGGCCGGTAAAGAAATAAAAATGCAAGTTTACTCCGTCTGAGTGGCAAACAGCAAAACGTATTGCCTCGTTATGGAGCGGGCGGAGGCGAAGTTCCAACCGCCACTAAAATTTTATCTAACTCCGAAATGTAGCACACTGATTTTGTATTGCGATGCAGAGATTAGGAACGCTTACAGTTTCCTCAGTGAATGGGGCAAACTAGTAAAGGGGAAGATGATCGTTTGTCCGACGGTTCCAGATGGGTACATACGATCATCTATACTAATATTATAAAGAGATAAAGTTTGTGAGTTTGTGAGGTTGTAGGAAGTAATCTCTGGGTCTAATAAACCGATTTTGAAAATTCTTTTACCA
Organism: Micropterix aruncella; assembly: GCA_944548615.1. NCBI lineage: Eukaryota > Metazoa > Arthropoda > Insecta > Lepidoptera > Micropterigidae > Micropterix > Micropterix aruncella. The sequence continues at coordinate 26,222,012 of OX155954.1, read as the reverse complement.
ATAGAAAACCACGTTATTTGTGAGTATCACACCCTATATATTAATCCGAAAAATGAAAAGACTTTTTCGTGGTAGTCGGATTTGCAAAGTAAGTCGAAGAAAAAACGGTCGAATGAAAACGTTTCTTACGAACGCTGCTTTAACGATGAGAGATATATGATTGAGTTCTAGAGAAAAGTTATAGAGCTTGGTAATGCCTACAAAAAGTCAGCGACAGCATATTATGTGTAAATTTTATATTTAAGTCACAAAAAGTAGTTTTTTATATTAAAAAAATTATTTAAATCGTTAGGTCATGTTTATTGGTCATATTATCAACAATTATGAATTCATATCAAAATAAGTAAATTTATCGTCTCAAGTATTTAAAACAAAAGACTTTTCCCTTTTACTGCATATAATTTCCCTTTTACTGCACAAATGGTTAAAGAGATAATTATACGACATAGGTATGGAACCGTGACCTTATCTCGGATTGGAACTCCTGAAAGACAATATATTTTGGTACATTACATCTAATATAGTATACAAAGAAGTTTTGAACAATTAAAATAAACATAATTTATTCAGTCATAATAATTTCAATCACTCATTTGAAACCCGGTAATATAGCCAAATTGGCATGCAAATACATACATACATATGCAGTAAAAATATAACCCTCCTTTTGGCAGTCAGGGAATAAATTATAGCACTCAGTACTAATCGAACCACACTCATAATTTCCTCACAAATAATAATGTTAACCGCCCAACGAATGGGCACGGGTCAGCTAGTTGGTTATATAGCGTATTAGAACGCCCAATGCATCACCACGCTTTGCGTTATTATGTTTGATTCATGCTTATTTAACATATTAAAAAAAAACTATTAACTTATAACGTTATATTCAGATATGTTAATAATGAACTTGACTTGTATATGACGTTGACTGGATCATGTAACATATTGTTATACATGACTTGGATATCTTACATGACATGGATATGTTGTATAACCATATACATATACATATAATACATAAATAAACATACATTATCACGGAATATAAATACACAAATAAAAATACATTAGATAAATGCCATACTTCTGGTACATATTGTGGATTCGGTAAGCATTGACCTGTTCTATCGCCACCTACTAATACAATTATACGGTTCAAAAACCGTGAATTTTATCCCGTCATTGATATTGTTGACCCTGTGTCAAGCATTAGCGAAGAGCAGTGACTCGTAAATGCAGAACAAAATGCCACGAAAAGTTCAGGAAGTTTTAAAAGTTCGAGTGGATTCAATAATAATTCAACTCACGATATGACCAGCTGGCTTCAATAACATGATAATATTAGTTCCTTGCGTAATGCAAGCCGTACTTGTCAGAATCGAGATTTTTTCTTGCACATATAGATAGCCACTATATGTGCAAGAAAGAATATCTAAATTGCTGGTGTAAACTGAGATATCCACACAAAATACACGAAACAAACACGACTTCGGTCCTTTTAAAATACGGCTAAGTAAAGTTAGAAATAATTTCCTGTACCAGAGTAATCTGTTATAAAACAGAATCTCACCGTCAGTCAGGGGTCTTACATAAGATGAATTAAAAAGAAAAATCCAAACATACTTGCCAATACTTGTAATTGTAATAAAGGATTTTGATAAATTAGACTTTTCTAGTTTTTGTGACAATTTGTAATGACGATTTGACCACTTACGTGGGTAATTTTATCTTAAACCCTAATGTTGATATTCTCTTGTATTCACTTTGACTATCTGTAAAACGATCTATTTAATAAGACTATTTATATTGGTATACTATAAATGACTATATAAAGCTAACTGTAGTTTTAAATTTTATTTAACCTGCTATATTAACTCAAAGTGATTTTTGATTATTTTTTTTATTATGATATCGATTCAAAATATGATTCTGTGCTTTCTGTTACAGTTTCTTGCGGTCTGGCTATATAGTTAACGATAATATGTACTGTCAAGAAGCAAATAGTTGCACATTTGCGGAAGTTTAGACTGGGAGACTCTTCGTCACCCGCCGTATTCGGCAGACCTTGTTTCAAGAGATTTCCACTATTCTTGTCATTTGGATATTTTTCATAGCAGTGAAGAATGTCTTTAATGCATTCATTGATTCCCGTCCGCGAGAGTTACACAGCAAAGGCAATAACCAACCCTCATTAAAATTGCACAGATAGGGATCAGTATTTCAATTAAGGAAATATTTATTTTCCATAGCTTTAAAATAATTTAAAGAATTTTGGCTTAGGAACTAAATTTTTAAATTTTAATTTGTAGAACGGCAACTTCACAGGTAAACTAATAAATTTCTCAGCCTTTACATAAAAGAGAAATATCCTCATTATAATATCTCAATAAGCTACTTATACCTTAGCATTATATTCTACTAGCTGCGCCCAGCGGATTCACCCGCGTGGTGATAGAAAATTGTGATAATACTACTAATAGAAACATATATAATTTAAACTATTAAAAACAACTATTTAATTGACATTCAATAGAAAGACAATAAATATATTTTGAACTTCATTTCACTTAAATACCTACGTATAATTAAATTTGAAATATAAAATATAAGCGGTATTTGAATCTAATTGTAGGTATATAAACCAGTAAAATAAATATTGGTTTCATTAAACATATCTTGAAGACGATCGGTACATTTTAATGCGACATGATATCTGCGACCGACCATATCTAAAGAATGTTAGTTTTATGAGTTTTTTGAAAAATATAAGCAATAATTTAAAAAAGTTTCGAAGTGAATCACTCGATAAGGAACCAATTTAAAATTTGGATTAAAAAAAGTTGCTCATTGCCTTGGACATTAAGGCTTTAAACTGATTTCGAAAACTTTCATGCGCGTTTACTCCTACAATGTAAGCGGTGAGTGTGTTTTATTATAATTTCATAATATTGTCTGGTTAATTCTCTAGGGCAGCACTTAGCCACATTTTTTATTTAGGCCCAACATTAATTACAATTAATTAAAACGTGAGAGCGCTCTGAGAGTTACGCTAAATATGCTTTGCCATTAACACCCCTATACCACCACTGCGTAAAGATAGTTTTTCTGTGCTAGCGCTGCGATAGAACATTTAGTATGCGCCTAGTAGCCGGCGCGAGCGGACGTAGAATATGCGCTTGACGCTTCTTCAACGCAGGATTTTTATTAGCCAAACCCTACAAAATTGACCCCGCCTATTTTTTCGCGTGTACGCCCATTTCGGATATTTTTCTGAGGTCTCATGTCGTCTTAAGGTCAGAAACAGTTGCGCAATTAAATAATAACTCAGAATTTGAAGTTACGCGGATAGGCAAGGGTTCAACCTATCTGTATTGTTTTTGTCCATTTTTGTGCATGGAGTGTTTATGGAGTAATACAAATATCAAAGTTCATTGTTTTCAGTGAAAGCGACGAGCAGCGTGATGCGTATGACTATTATTTTTTTTTTTATAGTGTTGATGAGGTCACGCGACCAGACGGCCGCGGCGAAGGTGGTATTGTCCATACCGTTTTCTCACACACTACAGTTTCTGTTTATCTTTGGACAAGCCTGGTGTATCCTGAAATCCTATAACTTCTTCATTCCAATAAGTTAATTATACTGATACCCTCCAGTTATTAAGTAAGTAACTGAGCAAACTATTTATTACTGCAAGAATAATATGTGCGGCCGAAAATTTATTCCCAATTGCGTTCTTATTCGTAACATACCTTGATTTTTCGCTCTGTCCGCGAAAGAGAAAAATGTAATAAATTCTTTCTCGCGAGTATCGTGTACTTCGTGAAAGCATTATCTGAATCTACACCAGCGTCTGGGGTAGCCACCTATCATCAGAGCAGCCAAGGAAGACCAGGAAGAAGCGGTGTTTTAAGGTACTGCTTTTCTAATGTCTGGCTTTAACCACACTTGGCTGTCCAGCTTTTACCAGGTCTTTATAAAATTTACAGTCCGATGCCTGAATTTTAGGATATCAACTAATCATCAGATAGACTTTCGAGGATACCGACTTCCTAATTTGCTACTTTTTTAACACGACTGCCCACCAAAAAAGAGTGTAATGGGTTCAGGGTTCATGTATGTATATTTTCCGTTTCTTTATTCCACAATAGCTTCTCGAACCGATTTAGAAGTATGTGGTATTGTTAGAATTGTTATGTCATCCCGAGTGTCATAGGGTACCTACATTGTCTAAATGTCAAATAAATAATTGTCTAAATATCCAAATGTCAATAAATTAAGATAAATATATCGTGTTTAGTATCAAAATAAAGGTGTAATTGACTACATCCCGAAAATATATATATGTGTCTATATGGATAAAAAAGGGAAACCATAAATATTTCTTATAAAACTGTTTTATTACTTGAGCACCGAGCGCAATCACGAGCGATCGTTTCGAGATACCTGCCGCTGGGCCCGCAGCCCTGCGATGCCACACTCAAAAATCCGGATCAATGGGCCCGGCTAGGGCCCCGCTAAAGGGAAATTATGCAGCGGACGACGTCATGGGCATGGAAAAGGCCCGTCGAATGACTCATAGATTGCGCAAATCGCCTTTAGGCACTGGTTGTTTGTAGAGAATACACCCGTCAACGGGACATAGTGGAGCTTCCATAAATTTCATTTTGTTTCATTGAATATTGTTTCAACGAATAACTTTGTTCTCTTGAAAGTCGTACTATTCAGAGCGAACAAATTGGTTCTAATAATTCTAAATATTGTTCTAATAATTCTAAATAAGTTCACGTTTTGTAGCGCCTGTTTTTTTTTCATTATCTTTTGCACTAGCTGGCATTGCCTATGTGTTTTTTTCAGACGTACCCACGAGAAATTTAGAAGATTACGTTACGCACTTTCTTCAAATTTTATACATACAAATGAATCGATTACGTTGCGCAATTTTTTTCCGGTCCCTCGCCGTTTTAATTTTGGCGATTCAACATGTCTCCGGTTCTTTAAAGTCCGTATTTAAGTGAAAGGAGTGGGGAATATTTGCACTCGCGCTCTACCGGTCTGATTATGCCGCACCGTCCTGAACAGCTGAGATCGCGGAATTCCGCCGCTCTCGCTTTGGATCCTTTGATGGCTAATTCGCGTGCCGTAGCATTCTTGCCGCTGATGCTGGACTATAACCAAGCTTGCTATATAGAGCAATTTAAATAGAGCCAGTTCTAGCGGTCATTACACCAAAGATTGAAATTAAGCGAGTAGTGTGAATGGCGGAAAAGCAACTATTCAAACGAGAGCAGCTGAGAAACAGCAGCTATGAGATGAAGTTGCGATTTCAGTCAGTTCAACATAGAAAGTATTTTTGCGAATCTATATTACTTTTATACGGGGTATCCAAAGCGGTATTGGTAGTCTAAACGAAAAATTAATATAATACTACCGAACATTCAATATTCATTGTTGTTTTATCAAACTATACATAGGTACCTAATAGAAATTTCCATAACCATAACCTCAATCGATTTCACAAATGTACGCAAAACAGTTTTTGTTGCCAAAAAATCCGGTTATTTGTTTCTTTTTTTAAATTATTTGAACTAAAGTTTAGGTAAAACGTTGTTTAGAAGTTAAATTTTGAAATCATTATAAACATAAGGATATCACATATCAACACAATTAACACTCGTTCTTACTACAAGAAAGAGTATTAGGTTGCTGGCGCCATTTTGGACACCATTTTGAAGAAACTTAACGAACCTTTTCTTAGAATTCCTTATGCTCAATAACACATTTTGACTAGTCATTTTGGACGCGTTCCTATGTTACAGCGCCGATTTCGGGTTTCAGGTTTCATGTTGGATACCTTACTTCCGGTCGGGATTTAGCTTAGGCAACCGGCATTTTTAGATTTAGCAGGGTCTGGAAATGGTGGATTTTTTTGCTAAAATGACAACATTTCAAGTATGACATTAATTTTTTTCGATCTAATACTGAAATAAATAAATAAAAAAACTGATGAAGTTCACGTCTACTAGACGTCGGGCATTTTTATCCAGATTTTTAAAACCTTATATATTGCAAGGTGTGTAATTTTCAATGTGCCACCGAAACATGTAATGTGCCACTGCAGAAGAATAGCACTATTTTATCAAGCGAAGAGTATCTTGAAAGCAATCGTTCTGGATCACCTGCAGGAAGATGTTTCTCTGACCCTTCTATTACCCTCCTTCCTCGACGTGTTATTTGTCAGTAGTTGTATGTTCGTAATATAGACAGAATGTTCTTCCTTAGTATTATGACGTTTCGTTTTATACAAGCTAGACAGCAATAATTCGTTATCGAATTCTGGAACGATCACTTCACGGATATATTTCTGGATAGTTAGTACGATATACAATGTGCTAATTATGCGTCTATAAATATAACAACAATAATTAAAATATTAATTCATAGTTTATGATCTCACATCTGTTAGATGTTAAATTTGGCAGTAATGTTACTTCAAAACCACATTAATCATTAGGGTTAAAAAAACACAGATGAAACGACTAAGAATATTTCTTTGTATCTAGTAGATGTTTCATTGTATACAGGATGAGTTTTTAGTTACCAACATTCTTGAGAGGAGTAAGGTAAGGAACGCAAATAAGGAACATTTTTATAAAAATTGGAAAAACCGAAAAAAAAAATCTTTTAAGGGAAAAAAATGTTTTTTTTTTATATTTTTTTAAATTCTATCTATTTAAAAAAAGTCTGAGAAGCGTTAGGCGCTGCGCCATCTAGCGGTAGGTAAAATATAGCTTATAAACAGTATTAGCAATATAACCTAACCTAACCTACTGCTAGATATCGCGTCGTGCTCAAGGCTTTTTATATTAAAAAAAAACAGGATTTCGAGACAGAACTTTAAAAAAAAGGTAATAAAAAAAACGAGGATGCCGGTAACCAAAAACTTAATGTGTATACAGATTACACGAAATACCTAATAAGGATAGTTATTTTAGGTTATTGAGATTCTCGCCAATTATTGATGTGATTCAAAGGAAGTTTGGATTGAAATATTTTTATCAATTTATTGGGGTGGTACTTCACAACGATGCATGAGGAGTGCGCGAGCTTTGGCAAAGACCGGACTCGGGTGAAACCAATTGAGTGCTTATAAAATTAATTTAATTTTGCAATTTCCCATTGATCCGCCCAACCGACTGGTTTTATATTTATTTCTCTCAGATTTCTATGAGCTTAAATTAACGACAAATATACCTGCAACAAATAATGATGGGAATTATTTTTGGATGCAATCTGATCAATAGCAAGATATGTTCGATAGTAGGATAACACGATAGTACGGACCCTTATATATATATATATATATATATATATATATATATATATATATATATATATATATATATATATATATATATATATATATATATATATATATATATATATATATATATATATATATATATATATATATATATATATATATATATATATATATATATATATATATATATATATATATATATATATATATATATATATATATATATATATATATATATATATATATATATATATATATATATATATATATATATATATATATTATATGATAATTATTATTTTTTTTTTAAATATATGACGTAGAAAATCTGCGCTTGAATGTATACCTTCAACCTTCTTTTATGTATACCTTATAATGTAGGTATTTATATACGTATTCGGTAGTAATTTTGATCATTTTATAATTCTGAGTTATATTCATATCCGAGTAGTAATTTTAGCTGGAACTGTTATCAACTGGTTTAACAAATAAATTAAAATATATGTATTATAATAATAATTTTCCATATGTGTGGTTATAATGCAATCGCAGTCACAATTTCTTATGTACCTATATAGCAGGAAACAAAGCATTGATATTCAAACGAGGGAACTTACTTCGGGAGTCCCACTATTGTGTCAAAGAAAAAATTAGGATAACATGTTTTTAATTTATGATAACATTATTATTATTATAATATATTTTTTTTCCTTTTTTCAGTATTTTAACCAAATATCTAAGCCGCAGACTAAAATCTACAAGCGCGAATCCTCTCTTTTGCCGTATAGAGGTGACTGTCGCATCGTATTCATACGAGCTCCGCTCGTTTCACTGTAAATATTGCTATCCATAATGCAGGTAGGCAGATAGTTTCGTATTGTAATAGATTACTTACATTAGTATAGCTGCAATAAAGTAAGTATGTAGATATAATATAGATATCTTTTAACTTACCCTGGGGTCTCTTCGCCATGCGAGCCATCGTTCATTCTCATGGCGTACAGGTCGTGAGCGAATGCCTGGAGGCAAAGAATACAATTGTGTATGTTATAACCTGATTAGCGCACATTACCTCCTAAAAGCCGGCATCGTATTTATAGATTAGCGTAAGTAGATATTGGGCCCGATTGCGTTTCTTTGTGAACAAAAACTGAAATTAGTTCAAGCGAATGAGATAGAGCAATACGTTATAGCGCAATATAAATCGAACGATCGTCGATATATACTACCTGTCGAACTTATACTCGTCCGAATAAATTTAAACTAATTTCGTGCGGTGTTAGTTTCAGATGATTTATCTTTGGTGGGTAGTTTTAATGCGAAAAAGTGACAGCCGTTCATTTCACATTCTGCTCTAGTGTATTGCCCTGTATCATTCACACGAACTAATTTCCGATTAAAGTTCACGAAGAAACGCAATCGAGCCCATTATTATACAGTGCGGTTTCAAATAATATTTAATTATTAGAAGCGTTTGGACAGATATGGATTTGAGTAAAGTCGGGCCCACAACAAGAGAGATATAACAATAACAAAGGTACAAACACATAAGACGCTATTGCAAAAGCAACCTGAAAGCGACATAAATTGTTCAAAGCCGCATTAAGTTTCTTAAATTTGTGGAGACAGTTCAACATCTTATTCGTGTTCATGTCTTGCCTCGAATCGATTATGGACAAACTCTCAAACTCCTCCAAGCAGATTATGGTGTGTGGTGATTTTAACGTTAATATCCTAGAAAACTCAGGCAATACCAATAAGCTAAGAGACTCTTTTACATCATGTGGCTTTACAATGATATTTAATACTCCAACCAGGATTAATGGACTCAGTGCGACCTGCATCGATAACATATTTTATAGAACGGCAAATTTTTGCTCTATTGATAATGTAATTATACCCTTTTCTGACCATAATGCTCAGATGATCCACTTAGAATCAAATTTGACGAACCCAAATAGTAAGCATGTGTGGAAAAGACAATTCGGCTTTAACGCTATTAACTCATTTACTAGACTATTAACTAAAGAATGCTTTACTACTGATTCATTAGACCCAAATTCTGACTATGACAATTTTATAAAAGTTTTTAATCGTCATTTTGAAGCTTGCTTTCCCTCGAAATACAGACTAGTGTCAACAAAAGGCGGTACGCCTTCTTGGATTGATAATGAGCTTAGAAACGATCTAGGAAAACTTCAAATTCTGCAGGATAATTTAAATCAAAACACAAATTCATTACTTAAGGACTATTATACGAACTGCAAACAAAAATATGACAAAGCAGTAGTAGCGGCTAAGAAAAATACTATAGAAGAAGAGATTAAGCAGTCGAATAACAAAACCAAAACTATGTGGAGTATCATCAATAGAGAGGGGAGAAATATTGCAAGTAAGGCAAATGAACCTATTCAATTACTTCACAATAGTTCTAAAGTCTCTGATCCTACAAAAACGGCAAATATACTCAATGAATATTTTATAAACGCTGTTAAACGCATGACAAATTCTCCTAGTTTACCCTCTTCAACAATTGTAGGTGAGATACCAGCATCAATACTGTTGCATCCTATAACTTCCATTGAATTTGATAAGGCCTTGAATGGCATCAAAACAAAAACATCAATGGATATCTGGGCACACTCGATTAAATTAATAAAGAATATAGCACCAACGCTTTCCAATACCTTGAGGTCTATTTTTAATAATTGTATGAAACAAGGTGTGTTCCCAAATCTAATGATAATAGCAAAGATAGTACCAGTTTTTAAAAAAGGGAACAAAACTGATCCTGAAAATTACAGGCCAATTTCACTGCTTCCAGCTTTCTCCAAAATTTTCGAAAAAATTTTATAAAACAGGCTATATCTATTCGCAAATAAATTCGATATACTAAATAAATATCAATATGGTTTTAGGAAGAATATGTCCACCACCTCGGCGATTTCGGAGATGGTGAATTTCATTACCGACACTTTTGAAAATTCTTCCCAACCCGTGGCAGTTTTTTGTGATCTATCCAAAGCGTTTGATTCGGTTGACCACGAAATACTGCTCAATAAATTAAACAGTTATGGGATTCGGGGCAAAGCCAATAATATGATGAAATCCTACTTAACAGGCAGGTCACAGGTAGAAATAGATGGATTTAGATCTACACCTCAACCGATATCCTGCGGAGTTCCCCAGGGATCGATTCTTGGTCCATTATTATTTTTATTTTTTATTAATGATATAGGCAATTGCTTGCCAGCCTACACCAAAACCTTACTCTATGCTGATGATATAAGTTTCCTGTTTCACGATAACAATCTTAACGACCTAATGACCAATGCCAATCATGCGTTAAACCTAGCAAGTTCATGGTTCACAGAGAATAATCTCTTGCTTAATGCAAAAAAAACCGTAACTATGCACTTCTCCTCAAAATATAAATCGTCTGCTATACCATTTAATATAACTCTAGACAACAGTACTCTAGAATTAAGCAAATCGACAAAGTTCCTAGGTATCATGATCGATCATCATCTTAGCTGGAACATCCATATTAATGAACTGTGTAGTGCGCTTTCTTCGGCAATATATGCGGTAAAAAAAATAAATTCTTGGCTGGTGAAATCGCTGCATTAACTGCGTATCATGCCTGTTTCCATTCTAAAATGACTTATGGTATACTGATATGGGGGAATGCCACAGACAGTTCTAGGGTTTTCATTTTACAGAAAAGTGCACTAAGAGCAATTGCAGGAGTATCCCGTGACACGCACTGCGAACCATATTTTCTTAAGTACAAAATACTGACTTTTATGTCTCAATGTATTTTACAATGTCTACTATATGCTAAATCAAATATTAACGAACAAGAGGTAAACGGGCATATGCACTCCCACAATACACGCAGACGTGATGACGTTATCCTGCCTAAAGTACGCCTTACACAGCCACAAAAGTCCTTTGGATATTTGAGCTATAAGCTCTTTAACCAGCTACCACTCTCCACAAGAAAGATGGAAACAAAGGTGCTTAAAAGATTTATTAAACAAAAGCTACAATCCACACATGCTTTCTATAAACTGGGTGATTTTTTTGAGCATGCCAATTCCTTCAAATGGGAATAACATTAATATTTAACTTTCAGGTACCTCATTTTAGTTCTTATTGTTTAATAATAATATTATGAATTTAATATTTAATATGTAGACTACAATGTGTAATGTAACATACCTGATCATATACATACGTTGTTTTTTCCAATTTTGTTTTGATACTACCTATTGTGTGATTATTTTTTGTATAAAGTGCTTGATGACTATTAATATTCTTATAATAATTATCTATTTTATATGTATACTCATGTACATGGATTCAGCTCTATTTTTTTTTTAATTTTATTTGTCTGCCGTGTAAAGCCGACTTTAGTCAACGCTATTGTCGAATTAATATTTATGCTTTAATCGTTTTACATCTACATTTAAACTGACGAATTCTAATATGCGATAATTAGCTTTAATACATAATTCATGCTTTTATTGTATATTCTGAATAAATAAATTGAATATTGAATACTGAATACTATTCTAAGACTAAAATTTAGGTGATTGAATTTTAATATTAATGTAATTATTACGATTTTTAAGATTAATTTAAATATTACGTTAGTGGGTAACACGATATAACAAAATTATTATGTAATATTTGAAATTTAAGTAACATCATAGGAAAAAATAAAAAATATGTATATTATGTGTAAACATATCTTGACATGACTTTTGCAATCCCCATTCTTATTATCAGAATATTCCCCCAATCTTTTTTAAAACATCTCAACTCAGATCCAACCGTCGAGATTGATATACTTTATGTATACGTATACGATATGATATACGGATATCAATATGTCGAGATTGATATATGACTAGTGCGCCCCGTGGTGGGCCGATTTCAACCACAATCTTTTAAACTCTTGCCATGACCAAATGATACCTGTATGCCAAATTTCAGCTCAATCGGGTTAAGCGTTTGGGCGCTATCGTGGAGGAATACATACAGACAGACAGACCCACGGAAGTGTGTTCACAATACTTTCCCTTCTCTTCGGGTAGGTTAATGGTTCAAAATGGATATTTCCGTCTTCATGTCGAACATTTATTTTTTGCTTGTTCACAATACTTTCCTTCTTTAATGGTTGCTCGGCCGGAAAAGTAAAATTCCTACGGCTATTGTCGTTACCTGACCAAACACGCCCAAAAGCGGTAATTTATAACGCTGCGTTCGTTACCCCATCTTTGGCGGAAAAGGGTCTAAAGACAGTTGCTCAAATGTTACACCAGAGGATACTTTCCGTTGCTATATATTGTTAGTATATAACATAGTTATACAGCTTATAGTATTATGTGACGCACGTGCGTATGAAGATAGTTCGTCGCAGAGGCGATAAAACTGATAGGACACCTAGATTAAATGCCGCAGGGGGCAGGCGTGGTATCGTGTTTTATTTATTGCTAAGACCCTATGAAAAATAAGGGCTATTATAAGGACTCTATTAATATAAATCAAAGAATGCTGGGCTAAGAAATCCGCTGGAGGGCATGGCAGAATATTATTCTGGAAGTCGCTATCACTGCACGACTGCGATTTTCTAAAATTATTACTAGGATACCATTAATATAATTAAAATCATAGATAATCACGTTGGCAGCCTGTTTTCCACCCCTTAACTGAAAAGGCAAATTTAATTTGCTATGAATGAAGAAACCTGATGTAAAATTGAATTAAAGCAAGAAAAATAACCGAGCAAAACGAAAGCCAGATGCTGATGTAAATTAAGGGAAAAGAGTTAAATGAAATGTACATTATTTATGAATAAAAAACGCTTCCGAAATAAAACATAATGTTGTTGAAACCTACCTCTCCATTTTCTGGTGGATCGCCGTTTCCGAACGTGGAAGTAACCACCAGAAGCAGAGCCTCGTGTTCAATGGAAGATATATCGTAATCAGACATAGAATGGACCTGTAAAAAAATAGAATAAAGTGATTAAAACAACTTTCTCATTTGGTCTCAACGCCCTCAGGGGTTCTAAAATCATATAAAACTAGGCCTCCAGGAAGCTACAATAAATTGAAACCTATATACGTCAACGCCGTCAACGCTGCCATGTAGTACTCATTAGCGTATTCAATTTCTTAAACCTTCAAGATAGGCCTCTCGGAGTAAAAATGTAGTTTAACCTTTCCCACCATTATATGGATTCCTTATAATCACACCCTGAATACGCAACTCAGCATATCACCATATCATCGTTACAATAAGCAAACCGGAATACCTTTGTCTACGCTTTTGTCACGCCATATTGCACTAGAAATGTGAACTTCCTAGATCTCAGTAATGTGGCAACTCTACCAAATCCTACAGTAACTGTTTTCCGTTAAGATCTTGTCGAGAGCCTCACTCATGTGTCTGCTTATTTACCTCTGACACAGACCTCCTATTCTGTGTAAAAGTTTGGATATTCCTTTATTTTGCCTCTCCTCAATCTCACCGGCAGCCTTAATTATTCTGCTTTAATGAGCCTGGTTAGGCTTCAGTCATTTGCTCGTACTCGTCTTAGCCTTAGCTTACAGGTAGGAAGTCTTTTCGAGTGCCCAATAAGGTGTCTGCTATTTTTACTAAAACTTTTCCAACTCCATAGAAAATAAGTCAAAAAAATAATGAACGTCTAAATATAACCTCTTGACCGCGGATCAGTAAAGTTGTTACGTCGAAAAAATATTATATTCGCAGTGAAAAAATGTCAAATTTAATCAATTCACATAGTGAAAGGGGAATAGCAAAAAGGATTTTCGAAAAAAATATTCATTGAGGTCTATAATATCTCGTTTTTGATTATTTTGTTCTTAAGAATTATTAGGAATTCTTGAACTAATGCAGATCAAAATAACGTAATGTTTAATACGATCTTGCGACTATTAACAAATGATAAACAAGCAATGGTTTACATATCTCAAGGACTTAATACTCTTGATTATTATTATTATGACTCACCTTTGATTGTTAATTTTTTGCTACAGCTTCTATGTTTTGGTAACATTTTCAGTATCCCATTCTCGCTGTAACAAGGTTGACATTACCTATTTACTTAGTATATAACAATTTGTTCGACATAACGACTTCATGGATAATGAAGGCCGTTTTCATTGGTTCGTAATAAAAAAAATCATAACTTTTAAAATGTATATTTTCAGTGTAGACGAAGTTTTTAGTAAAAATTGCAGAAACTTCGTTGTAAAATAGCTGAAAAGAAGCTATATACCTGGGCATTAAACGCGTGTCCAAATACCAGTCCCAGCTTCTTCGCGTACTGTTCCGATTTTCCAGTTTCCGTGGCATAGAGGACAGTGGCCTTAATACGCCTGGATAGAGCACGTCCAAATAGCTTTGATGTGAACTTAACAGCGCGAGCGATCTGCTTGAAGTGGAATTTTCTTCTTGGCTTCTTGCCCGTGGCGCCTCTGTCAGTACCAGGACGGCTCTTCATCCACTGGTGGGTCTTCCAAGCAGCGTCCTACCAGGAAAAATAAAAGTTTTAAAAATGTAGGGTTTGGGTGTTTATGAGCGGGCAGTACCGAAGACCTATTGTCATAGCTATTTTGTGATAGATGAGCTAGCTTACGGCAGGCATTCCTCAAAATCGAGTTTTATCGCCGTTACTCTTTTAAATTTTTATCAAATCCATTGCTAAGGCATCATACCATCTTTACGCTGACGACCTTCAAATCTATAACCTTGCTAGGCCAGATGATATTCTGACAGATGTCTACAATGGACTCCGATTTAGATGAAATATTTGCTAGGGCTATAAAACATGGAAACATTATAAATCCAAATAAATCGCAAGGATCTATAGGTGGCAAAAAAGAGACTCTATAATTACCGACAATTTGTGTAAATATGTTTTTAACCAAATACCAAAACTGTCAAAAACCTTGGAGTTTTAATGGATGAACATCTGACTTTCTTGGCAAGATCAAATAAACCAATCACCTAAATCGTCAAGATCCAGCCTTTTTAAGAGAGCAGCGTATGGACACAGCGTTTGTAAATCTGTCCAAGTAATTTTGGAGAAGTATTTAGTGTGTTTTCGTTGCTTTATAATCTTTATTTATCTCTTCTGATCTCTTCGCATTTAGTAATGATGTATATTGGGTCTTTGCTGCTTTTTCTCACTGGCTACTTTAAACTTGCATAACTTGGGTTTGAGTTGGAACTTCAAATTCAAATAAATTTAATTCAAGGCCATGTTATTCCTTTTCTAACAATCATTTGTTTATTTGTCTTTTCTTCGTTTCTTTATGCTCGAATATTTTCGTTTGTGCAACCATCGTAAAGTTGAAATTTTGCATTATTTTCAAATATGGAGATCCTGGCCGGTGTTTTCTATTACTGCTGGCTATACAAATACCATAAATGTGTACTTTTGAGAACTGCAAACAATGATGGGAATGCTCGTGATTAAATAACCGAGCCTAGTTAATCGCTCAACGCTACTGCTTCTGCATGAAAACGTATAAACACAGATTTCACTGCAAACACCCGCAAAGTTCCAGACTCTTCGTCACCCACCGTAATTGCCAGACCTTGTTCCAATAGAGTTTAATTTTTTTCAGAATATAGAAAACTTTTTACAAGAAAAAAATATGAACTTTGAAAAGTCGGTGAAAAACGCCTTTAAAGCATTCATTAGTTCTTGTCCACGAGAGTTTTACAGCAAAGAAATTAAGCAACTCCTTTTAAAATAACAAATCTGCATAGATAATAGTGGTCAATATTTCTATTAATTCAATATATGTATTTTTCATACAAAGTTTTTGGCCTTTAATTTTCTTTATAGAACAGCAACTTCATAGGTAAGGACCCAATAAAATAAAGGTAAACGTTTAAATGCAAAAACTTTCTTTCGTAGATGATTTAATATGATTACCAAGTCCAACACAGAAAATTTTGTACTAAATTCACCCCACTAATTCCCGGTTGGTGACTTATAATTATTTCATGCTTTAAGTACATCATAGATTGTACAATAAAACCTTTTAACTTAAAAAGCCTTTTTAACGTATATATTATTTTTAACTTTTTAGTGTAGGCAGGCAGTACTACTGTTCGAGACCCATAATACTAGTTTAAAGCCAGCAGTACCTTAAGTCTCACGGTTTAGGCAGCAGTACCATTGTAGCATTAGAATTTGAGGATCAAAGATTGAAAATACAATAATGTTGTATTGTCATGGTGATTGAATACGTGTGCGAAGTTTTATGATAATCGGTTAAGTAAAAGTAGTTAAAAAAATCGTCGTAAAATTTAAACTATACGGAACGAAAGGCTAAATACAACCGTTTACAAATATTTATTATTTAGGATATTAAAAAAAACTTTCTTTTGTTTTATAGGTAAACGGAATTGCAGATCAGGAAGGGGGTGAGACTGGGGAATGAATAAGGCTTAAAACTTACAAAATATGCACGCTTGGTAAATAAAGTGTTATATAAAAAGTTATATAAGTCTTTATGTAATATTTCAAGAATTGTTCCTGTTCGCTATCAAATTCTAAGAACCCGGAAACCTCGACTTGACGAATACTAGATCCAATGCGTTAATTGCAAAACATGAGTATATGAAGCATGTGCAAATGTGTCAGAAATATAGAACCAGTAAAGTTTTGACTGTTTTACCTTGTATAACACATTTTTTTAAGTATATCCAATCCGTACACTATGTTTTTGTTAATATTTATGATGTTTCTTATTTTCGTTATCGATTTAGTATTTCTCAAATATTACTGCGTTTTATCAAATCAATTGATGACATTTCTGAAACTTACCTAATAAATATCGTACGTAATCTAAAAAAAATGTCAAAAACTGCTTTTTCTTTGGAGCATGAAGATTTATTTTATTTTATTTCATTTTATTTATTTTATTTCAAATATAATGGTAAAACATATAAAAATGGTCATACCAAGTAATGGTGCGAAGTAAACAATGGCCCACATTCACATAACCATGCTGAGCGCATACCCAACTAGTCGAATATAGCCTGTATCTGGGCATACGTCTTATTTTCTGACTTGGGTGGAGAAGCCTAACTGACGTAAGTACTAATGTATATACATATACACATACACACATACATATACATACATGACACAAACATATAAATATAACGATCTAGATATATTAGATCAGCGGTTCTCAAACTTTTTTGGTGACGGAACCCTTTTGGAAAGCAAAATACTTGACGGAACCCTACAATAAAACAATAGTTTTTAAAAGTGTATTCTTTATTAATAAACATAATAAAAGTACAATGTAACAGTTACTGATTATTACTTACTTTAACATGCCACATGGCAAGTACATTATTACAAGATATTAAAAGAGAAAAAATCTAACTAATGGGAGGTATGAAACTGTTTTTTATTTTTCATTAATTGGTTGATGTCAGGTTTGATAGAAGACAGTTGCAGTCTCATATCAGGTTCGGCGTCCAGTCTATTGCGATATTTTGTTTTCGTGGCTGCATACGTTGAGAATCCTGTTTCGCACAAATATGTTGTTGGGAACGGGAGAAGAATATTCAGAGCCATTTTGCCAAGCATTGGATATTCATTACGAATTCTGCACCAAAAATCGTTCAGAGGCATCGTTTTGAACAGTGACTTGATACTTGTATCTGATGATATTTCTAAAAGAGATTCATATATCTCGTTTGACATACTTTCGGGCTTTTGCAAGTTGGGTAAAAAAGGATTATGAATCCATGAATTCAGTTTTATTTTTGTATTCTGTTCTTCGGGAAAATACTTTTCAAAAGATGCGCGCATCGAAGTGAGATATTGGACCAATTCTTCAAACATATCATCTTGAAACATTTCTGAGTCGTTATCGCTAACAAACTCACTGAGTGACGTAAAGCTTTCTATTTCTCTCTTATCAACGCAAACAATCCAAAAATCTAATTTTCTTTTGAAAGCAGTTATTTTGTTATAGGCCTGGAACACTGTTGTCTGTTTACCTTGCAATGATAAATTCAATTCGTTTAGTTTTTGAAAGATATCCGCCATAAAAGACAATCGGAACAACCAAGTTTTATCATACAAACGGTCTTTAAAATTAAAAGAAGTATCAGCTGAAAGAAACATTTGTAACTCCGCTCTAAGTTCAAATAGCCTTGTTAAAGTTTTACCCCGAGAAAGCCATCGCACTTCTGTATGGAGCAGCAGTGTTTTATGTTTGCTGCCATAATCTTCACACAATAATGAGAACAATCGGGATTGTAGTGGTCGTGATTTGATAAAATTAATTATTTTTACCGCTTCATCCATAACTAATTTTAGATTTGACGGCATTTGCTTCATCGCAAGTGCTTGTCTATGCAGAATACAATGGCTGGAACTGCAATTAGGCGCTTTATTTTTTATGCGTGACACTTCTCCTGCTGTTTTACCTGTCATCGCCTTGGCCCCATCTGTACAAATGTCAATGCAATCGTTCCAACTGAGATTATTTTCTTCAAAAAATATGTTTATTTTATTAAAAATTTCTTCCCCGGTAGTGTTTGTGGGCAGCGGTGAACACATAAGCATGTCTTCTTCAAAAGAACTTTCATATGGATATCTCACGATAACCAGCAAGATAGCCAGACCAGCGACATCAGTTGACTCATCCATTTGCAAGGCGAATCGTGTTTTTTGTAGACGTGTAACTAGTTCTTGTTTGACGTAGCTTGCCAGATCATGGATTCGCCGTGAAACAGTATCGTTTGATAGCGGCACAGTAGAAAGATGCTTTGCAGATTTTTCATCGAGCATACATTTTGTTATGTCTAACACACATGGCTTTATTAAATTTTCAGCGATAGTGTGCGCTTCACCTGCTTGTGCAATGCGATAGCTAACTAAATATGATGCCTCCGTGGCCTTTTCATTGATAGTTTGTGTTACATGCATCATATTTTTTTGACTTTCCAATAACTGTTCTATTCTGCGAACAAAAAATTCTTTATTCTTGTCTTTAGACTCGGGGTGTACAGTTTCTAAATGTGTCGGCGCAATTTGGCAGGTGCCATGGAACTATTAGGAAGCAGTTTACTACATAGCATGCAGAGAGGTGAGCCGTTGGAATCAACAAATCCGAAACTGATATATGATTCATCATACTTCCTTTTTTTCGTCTTTGAAACCGTGGAGCTTGACGTCGTGGCATCATCGTCTGGATCGGTAATTGCTGCATTCTCCGCGCGTACTGCTTTTGAACATTCAGCGTCATTAGGAGATGTTGTTGCAACACGTTTAACGCCTTTAAGCCAACGTTCCATTATTCTTTATTAATAATGTTACACGTCAGGATGGTACAATCAGAATACAGCAGGCAGTAGTATAATAAACACTAGTTACATATCACGTTTAAACTCCGCAATTCGCTAGCCAGCTTGTAAGTAGGTAGGTAGGAACTTATCGCTCCGAACGCTAATCGTCAACTGACTGACGAGGCGCGTCGTAAATATCTACCTCCTGGGTGAGCACATCCTGTGCGGACCAGTGGCATTTCCCAACACGCGATGCGCTTACTTGGGGCGTCAGAGGTGACCGGCCTACGGACCGGTCATGCTTTTTTGTGTGCTACTAGGGTAGCGGGCTTCCATTTAGGCTACTCACGTAGTTGAACAGGTGTCTTGTGTAGACGCGGCGATCAGCTGGGCGGCGGCGGACGCGGCCGCTGATTCCGCGGAGTACCCACGTCCTCCGCTTACTGAGCCACGGGCCAAGGGCTTGAGACGCGAGGATCAGCTGGTCGGCACGATTGCGGCCAAATCGCGCTACCGATGCGTCGCCGGGTGCTGGGGCTTGAAGACACATCGATCAGCTGGGTCGGCGGCGTGCGGCGCGGGATGGGCCGGGACCGGGACGGGTAGGATGCAGCGCACGCGGCTACTGATGACGCGGGCCAGGGCTTGAGAAGCGACGACAGCTGGGACACGGAGTTCGGCCTACTCGCGATGCTGGTTCGACGCGGGGCGGCGTTGAGAGGAAAAGACGTAGACCGGCGGCGGCAACTAGCCAGTGTCCACTCACGTTGCCGCGCAAGCGGCCTACGGACCGGGCGGCAATTGCAAGACACGACCAGCGCGGACGGCGCGAAGCGCGTCCGCGCGGCGCGGGTAGCAGAACGACACTGACGAGGCGCGACGCGCGATCGCCGCTTTTATACTTAGTCCTAGACTCGATCTCGGGACTGCGCGCTCACAAGTACGCGCGGCGGCGGCGCGGCGGGCGGAGTCAAAACGTTCGACCAGAGAGAGGTGTTTTGATTTTATTTGGAACACCTACAGGGGTATCGCGGAACCCTAGGGTTCCGCGGAACACACTTAGAGTATAGCTGTATTAGATAATTAAAGGTTTTACGCCTCTCAAAGTAGCGGTGGACTATGATAATAGAATAGAATAGAATAACTTTATTGTGCTATAAAAACATAACTTAATGAATATTACATTGGTTTTATAAAAAAGACAATTTATGCACAAATGGCAGACTTATCGCTCTAGCGATATCTTACAGTCAACCATTTGATAAAATAATTCCTAATTTTCACAGTACAATCAAAATCAAAATCAAAATCAAAAAATCAAAATACACAAAGAAGTAGTAAAGTTAAATTTAAAATAAACTTATACAGATATATGTCAGTAACTTATGCTAAGGTTGCCCAGGGAAGGATAAAGGAGAGGACAAGGTGAGGTATTTGGTTAGTGGCTGTGTAAAAATAAAGGTTTCTTCAAGAACTTTTTGAAAGTATGCAGCGAAGGTGCATGCCTGATAGAGTGAGGGAGCTGATTCCATAAACGAGCAGAATGGACTGTAAAAGAGTGCGTGTAAACAGAAGAATGATGTATCGGAATGGCGAGTGTGTTATCCCGGCTTGATCGACTATGGCTATTTTTCTGACAAACGTCGCTCGCGGCACATGGCACAGTTGAATTATTAATATATTTATATCTATAAAAAATATGCTGTATAAACAAATTTGTATCGCCCATCGCGTCAACCTTTTTGCATATTCATCTATAAGAGTTGAAATTTTACAAATTGCCGCAATAACTTCTGAGTAATTTCCTTTCCCTTATGAAAGAAATACGCAAATTTCTCGGGGCGCATTAAGGTGAGTGGGGATATCCCCGAGGCGGAGTTGTCGCGCACGATATGTCTCTCCTTACCACAAAATGAACGCCATTCGAAACTTTATACTCGAGAAAAGGAATAAAAACTTCAGAAAATATAATTTTATGCCATAATATGTCAGAGTTTAAAGGTGGAGTTGCTTTTATGCTTGATTATATGGTGCTCAAATCTCAAAAGTTTTGGACTCAGAACAACTTTAAAATCCTATAGTTTACCTTGTACTTTTTGGCTCCAAAAATTCAATGCATCTTACGACTTGTATAATTTTTGTGTAGGTATATTAAATTCGGTAAGTTTCACATCAATCCTGATCAAAACAATACCATTATTATTGTAATCCTATATTCGTGCAGTCAATTAATTTAAGCTACGTGCTTATAATTCGAAATGACGATGTGAATATGAAGATTTTAATATTGGATTCGTTATAATAACATTATAAATTAAATTATAGACATCGACTCAGAGTCTTTGATAACTAGGGAAGAGATTAAGACAGCTTCGAAGGTTTGTACGGTTTTTATAACGGTATAAGGCTTAGAACTCACGACACGGTTTTTATTCGCGCCCGCCGCGGTTGCAGACCCGCGGCCTCCATAGAATCGTACCGCAATTGTGGCGTCTACGTGAACGCGCAAACTTGCGGTGTCGTGAGTTTTGAAACAAAATAGTCGACCCGCGCAAGTGAAAACCGCGCCGTGACTTCTAAGCCTAACCGTTGCAGTCAAGTCTTATTATTATTATCACATTCTTTGGGAGCATAAACGTTGGTAGTCTCATTATTTCGTACGCATGAGGTTGGCTGAGAACCATTAGCATTTGGCAGAGCTTTGGAACGATACCACAAGTTAGACTTTGACCGCAACGATCTGCAACTGTGAAGCTGATTTGCTGAGACAGTGCATGCCTGCGGAACTGACGATCTTAATCCATTGACATAATAACTACTAGACCCCGTGACCAGCCTGAGAATGCGTCAGCCGAATGGAAAGAGACAGCAGCATATAGTACCCCCTCTATCCTTGTCTAGTCGCGCATGTACGGAGACACGTACATATATCACTATGGCAACGCTTATATATCACCATGTCAACGCTTCGACGCCATAAGTCTGCTATGCTATGGATAAACGCGCATGCGCAACTAGACAAGGATAGAGGAGGGCACCACATGCAACTATCTCTTTCTATTCGGTGAACACATTCACTCACAGTTCGCCTTCGCACTCCCGTTCTCTATTTCTGTTACACTCTATGTATTAATCACTTGGTCAACCACGTAGGGTTAAGCATTCATCAGAACGTGATGGCCGAGAGTCGACTTAAAACACTCCACATTCCCATAATAATATATAATATTTCATGGTCCATAATATTTCACATGGTCCATAACATTTTAATGCTTCCGGCTGTTAAAACGGCTTCTTGAGCCAGTTAATTCCCCTAACATATCAAAGACAGTCCAGCTTAATTTAGAGACGCCACTGCAACGCTGTGAACACCTTATTCATTGCATGTGCTGCATTTGCATAACGCGCATTAAAACTATATGTTCACGTAAAGGGTATTAACCAGAGTTGATATTTTGATATATGTTATTCAGTGATATTATCAAGTACATGGATCGTTACTCCCGGTACATATGGAGCATAAGTACGAGTAGGGCGTGATTAGAGGTACCATAGATAATATTTTGTGCGCGCATTTGCTGAGTATCTTGGCGCATTTGAGTAGCGACTCCGACGCGGAATTAACGCTTTTTGTTCATCTCCCTAATGTATTTACAAATGCTACCAAAATGGTGATACGACCGAAAGTATTACTCAAAAAATCGAGTATGGTTTCATTCACATTTTAAAAAAATCGGTTGTGTTACCCCAAGGCTTTCCCTGCAAGCAAAGCCCTCCTTCTCCCTCAAATTCCAACCCCCAGCCCCTTCCAACCCTCCTCTCAACCCCCATTGTGATTGTGTTAAGTGATTGCGATCGCAAATGTAGTGTATTTAAAGTATTTTTGTACTAATTCCGTGGCATTAAAATGGCTATTTTCCAATATTATATGAAAAATTTTTATTAGGACGCTTGTATAAGAGATTTACCAACCAATGTAGTTTCGGCCCAACGACGCATCTGTGTACCGAATTTCAAGTCTCTTAGTCCAATATGTCGATATTGAAGTTGACTAGCGCGCCCCCTGGCGGACCGATTTCAACCACAATCTTCTCAACTACTGCCATGATCAAATGATGCCTGCATGAGAAATTTCACCTAATACGGATGCAGCGTCAGCGTATCTTGGAGCTCAGACCCGCAGACACACAGACTCACAGACAGACTTCAGTCTGGAAATATTCCTAATCGTCTCAAGGGGTGACAACATGGATATTTCCGTCGTCATCTCGTTTTTTTAGTGCGTTCACAATACTTTCCCTAGTGCCGGAAAAATAATAATAGACTTCGATAAATCGATTCTAATTGAGAGTTTCTAATATTCACACATCGCTCTATAGCAGGATTGACATTTAATGACCTGTTGATGGAATATTATCCAATACTGAACCTTTGTTTTTTTTTTTCTCTTTATTTGAAAAAACAACAGATTTACATCAGTCTTACGTACTAGAGATAATATTACATTAAATTATTTGATATAAATCTAAAAACGTTTTCTACTTATTGATAATTTACCTATTTTGTTATACTCTTCTAATACCTTAAATATTTTATTTTAATTTCAGTTTGATGTTTTTTTTTTTTTTTAGTCCGTTATTTTTGCAGAGGCGAGTTGCTTGAATTGTGATTTACTAAGAAGCATACCATCAAAGCAATTAACAATTTTCACATATGAGTGCATTTTACGGGGCACCGGCGAGAATAGAGCGTTATTGGTTGAACAATGCGGCGGGCGGAAGACATCACAACGACGAGTTTTGTGGGTCGACGGAACGTTCAGCGGGAAACAACTGAGCAGATCAGCGCAGTCGAGTTTATGGGTAAAGAGTGAATTAATGAGGAGAAGATCTGTAAGAGTACGTCTTGTCTTCAGAGATTGACATTTAAAAAAGTGAGTTTGAGCGTTGTAATCGGCGAATTCTATTTCGTGAAAGAATTTAAAACGCATAGTTATAAGACAGTTCCCATTTCATTTTATCCTCATCCTAATCATGGATCCAACATTATACAAAGTCACAAGAAACTGCTGGAATCTGGAAGATTAGCTGTATGCATTCTGTTGTTATAAAGGGCAGCAGCTGTTTTTAACAACGCAGCTACATTACTATTTTGCTTCTAAACAAGCTATACTTCCAAATGTTATTATTATGGACAAACTATTATGTCAAAAGAGTATTGCACCTGTATTAAATATATCTGTATTACTTGTTTTATTACAGTAAATATATCTGTATGACTGGCAGACCTTTATTATTATTATTATTAAATAGCAGACATTTCGTGGCGGCACCATGTTCGAGAATGTGAAGCAAACTCTTCTGCCAATTTCACTTGATGTTTAGGCTGAAGAATATATATCTTTCCGGGGGAAGGGCGGTGTCGACTACAACGGGCGAAACCCGTCACCCTAGGCTGGTATAACGATATAGATCGTTCTTTCAGCCGTGGGATGAGCGTAGAAGACTTTGGGACAAGACAATCTACTGTCTAGTTCACCAGCAACCCGTTAGAGATCAACCGGGAAAGGCATCGAGGCATCGCTCTATAGCAGGATTGACATTTAATGACCTGTTAACGGAATATTATTTAATACTCCTCGTTTTATTGATTCATAAATTTGTTATGAGACATGCTCCCATTTCATTTTATCCTCATCCTAATGATGGATATATTATGTTACTTTAAACGCGATATATTTATGTTACTTTATTGACATTTGGAAAGTTAGATTACAATTTACTTAATATTTCAAGAGTTTAGTTTCTATGACACTCAGGATGACATAATCATTCTAAAAATACATACAATACATGTCTAAATCGGTTCAAGCGTTTAGAAATTAGGGTGGAATAAAGAAACGAAAAACATACATAGATGAATTTTGAACACAATTACACTACTATTTTTTTGGGCAGTCGTTAACTCTTTAATATTGCGTCAAGGCAATAACATCGCCTTTTCCTAGGAATGGATTTTAATTGTTTAATATTTATGCAATACCACGAAACGTGTTGTATTAGTGTTTGTAACATGGCAATCGCTCACTAGGTCAATATCACCCCTTCCCCACAATTCCTCCCGTAGAGAATTACCTACCCATAGGCCACTTGTTGCGGCCATTTGCCTATCCCCTCTCCACCCTTTCATATATTTGCCATTTGTTAGTACATATCTATGCTGGAGAGTTGCAGATGCTGAGAAACTAAAGATGTTAAATTATATGTAAGGAATACGAGTAGTTTGAAGTGAATTTAGCATTTTAAAATTTCCTGACATCTAAATGTGCTCCCTTACCGGGAGCATTCGCCTGTAATGTAACATTATAGATTCGATTTTGAGCATTACGTAACAATACTGCCTCCCTGACTGACGAGCATTCGCCTGTAATGTAACATAGATTCGCCTGTAGACAGATTGTATCATTATAGGTTGCGCACTGTAATGCTTGGATCTCCTCCCTCACTGATGTAATGCTCGAATCTGTAACGTTACATTACAGGCGAATCCCTTCAGTGAGGTAGCACCTTTACAGGTTTTTATTTTTCCCAAAATTTTGTCAAATTAATTTTTAGAACTAAAAATGTTTGACGTGGTCTGAATTTTCATGAAACTACAAAGAAACAATAGGCATGGAAACTGCAACGTCGCCGAAACGTCGGGTGTTTCAAACTTCACGCGATAAATTAGTTTTTTGTCTTATTTATATGTCTTAATTAGGATTTTTGAAGTGGTCCTTTTTAAACACTTGGATAGGTTTTCAGGGTTTTAAAACCACTGACCATGTAATAAATCTTTGATTCCCGGGAATCTAAAATAATTTTTGAGGCATAGGATGAGGCTTGGAATGAGGCACATATGAGACATGAGCCTTTATTTTCCAAGAGATAAATGTAACTCTATTTACGTCAGAACTCGCATTGGCCAAGGCAATGCTATCTTACGATACAGAGATCTGCTACTATTTCTAGCAAAGTCACATTTGTGTACCAATTTATAAGAGAAATGTGGCAGCAGGTACTGATTTTGAGACAAAGGAACGACCGTTTCTTTCGACACGCACAATTTTGATAGGCTTACTCAAACTGCTGATTGATACTTTCTGATTATATCCACGATTTATCACCTGACACGATGTTACTAACAGAATTCGATATTACTCCGTTAAAGCATTGTAGATTAATGGCCCCAATTAGTATGAGCCGTCTTTGGTCTTTAATCAAATTATGTGATATCGAGCGGAATACTAATTTCTGACATCCAACTTATCATGCAGAATTGTTTAAATCACGGCCATACTAGTGTCCAAAGATGTCCGAATCTGATCATTTGCTACATGCATGGTGCTAAGAGAGGCTCATCCTGGTCGTGATTCTGAATACCAGCCGCGATATTTACTCGTTTATGACCTGGTCCCGTGACGGGCATGATCATTCAACACGGGCGCGTGAACACCTTAAAGTGATTCCCAAATACAAAACCACAATCGCTTGGGAATCGCTTGGGAATGTCATTGAAATCGAGCTCAATTAAAATATTTAAGGACCACTATACAAATATGTCTTTAAAAGAAGATTTTTAGTGTTTTTAGAATGATTACTTGTTAATTTCATTATTTTTATCGTTTTACCATATATTCATAAATTTTTAAAAGGATTTTTTTGATATTGATTGTTGATTTTTGATTTATTTGATTTTGATAATTTTTATTGTAATTTCATTAAATATTGTTACTATAAATATGTGTGTCCTGAAAACCAGTTTAAAGTATATCCTTAGGATACCCCTAATTTGTAGCGTTTGTAGTTTTATTACATAGTCTTTTTCTATATTCAGTTTCGATTTGTAATTTTGTGTTTTTATCAGTTTTTTTTGTGTTGACAGCTGGAAATATGTACTTCATTTATGATTTTTAATAAATATTGTTGTTAAATTATATGTTAAGTTAAACCTTTGTAAAGAAAAATAAGCTTAGCGAGACAATATCCTGGGATAAATCTCTTCGAAAGTTTTAATAAATTATGATGCTGAAATATTCTAACGTTGTTCAATTTTCTTTAACAAACACGTCAATTTTTAATTATTTTTATTGCCTAACTATACCATGTTCTAGTTTCTATGAACAGTCTGTATTTGCAATAGTTTATTCAGAAGTAGTAGATTTCTGGTCATTTCGGTGTGCTCTAGTGTAAAAATTGGTTGTCACCCCAAGACCTTCCCGGTGAGTAGCCAAGGGCTGATTTCCTTTGAATATTAATTTCACAAGAAAATAAAATTGATGATCGCCCTTCCCGCCGACGGAAGAACCCGGTTGGGTTAAATTTTAACGGCCTCGGGCGGCAAGGTTCGTTTCTCGGCTAAGTGCGGGTTTGGGTTAATCGCCAACAGATGGTATTAATATTTGATTTAAAAGTAAGGCGGAATTTAATATTTATTAGTGTAGCTTGTAACTTGGGTTTTAAATAAATCTAGGGAAGGCTGCGAGGAATTATTGAGGATGTATGTAAATAAATAAAAATATAATATACTATAAAATAATTTTTCATATTGCCATATTACATGTATGAATTTATTTTTTATAGTATTATATATATTTATATAATATGTCTTTACATATGGGTTATATTATATTTATATGTGTATGTATCTAATATATAACATGTTTATTACAATATTGTTTTTTGCTACGTAGATTGTCATCAATTATAATTTTATTTCCGTATCAGATAAGACTTGCCATTTAGCCACAAAATAATTTAACGATATTAGTACCACCTCAACGCAGGTTCATTCCTAGTGAGGTGGTAACCATATGTCTGAAAGAGATGATTTTCTTTTCTAAGCTAGGTATAATATGTACAGTTATTGTAAAATGATTTTGTGATTTTATGTAACTTGTAATTTTAATTATGGAAATAAATAAAAGAAATAAGCTTGTATACGAGATATTCCAACAAAAAATTCTCAATGTGATTTCGGTTCAACGTGGCACACGAATTTCTCCAAATTTCAAATCTCTAAATACAATATTTCGAGACTGAAATGTGCGCCCCTAGTGGACTGATTTCAATCACAATCTTTGCAACTCCTGCTATGATCAAATAATGCCTGCGTAGTAAATTTCAGCTCAATCGGCTTAAGCGTTTAAGCGCTGTCGTGGGGAAAAACATACACAGAGACACACAGACAGACACACAGAGAAACTTTCAACTGAAATAGGTCTTAATTGTCCCAGGAGGGCTCAAAATATGTATTTCCGTCTTCATCTCGGAAAAACAAATTAGCGCGTTCACAATACTTTACCTACTCGTCGGTTGGTGAGCCGGGATAATAAAATTAGAAACTCGCAGAGAATGATGATGATAAAAGCAGATGCAATCGTACCCATTTGCTTCGGAAATAAGGCCCGTAGAATATTTCCAATATCAATATAAAACGAAACATCTCGCTCGTTTTCCGCCATTGCTAATAATATACAATAAAAATATAATAACTCACGAATCGTAACAGCCATTGTTACACGCTACCTCGCTACAAAATAATCGTTTCCGTTATCCGTCATAGAGCTTCTATGTTGCGCTTTTGAATGTCAGTCGTATACTGTGAATTTTATCGTTTACGCTGAATGTTTCAGCTTCAGCTTTAATAATTTCATTGTTTTATTAGCGGTGGAGTTTTCATGCCGAAACGGAGCTTTACAAACGATGCATTTAATCGACACTTGCGGTATGAACGAAACAAAATGTAATAATGTAGAAACGTTATAACAGAAATATCATGTAAATATAACAGCAATCGATTGGTAGATGTCATTCATCTAATTGGACAAAAATAAAACACAAAACGCCAAGCATTTATGTAAAGGTATAATCGAAATTCGATACCCAATTATTCGCGATGGAACGCAATTTAAATGATAAATTAAGGTAATTAAACGATTTCCTTTGTCTCTAGAATAATTTCGACATCCGCTATTTGCGGTAAAGACTCGATTATAAAAAAGTATGTCCCCTAATGAGGGTGGCCTATTTCAATAAGCGCATTTTCGAGGCTATTTGTCCTTCAGCCGGTTTAGGCCAATATTGTGTAAAGCCTACAATTCACTATTCCGATACCACGAGAATATTAAAAAATCGATTGTG
Organism: Micropterix aruncella; assembly: GCA_944548615.1. Taxonomy (NCBI): domain Eukaryota; kingdom Metazoa; phylum Arthropoda; class Insecta; order Lepidoptera; family Micropterigidae; genus Micropterix; species Micropterix aruncella. The sequence continues at coordinate 26,192,143 of OX155954.1, read as the reverse complement.
TCAGCCCGAGGCATTCCCGGCAAGTAGCCAAGGACTGTTTTCATCTGAATATTAATTTCATAAATAGAATCGATGAGCCTCTTGGCTGGCGGACTAGCCCGGTTGAATTCCGTGGCAACCGCCTCGAGTAGGCGCTTTGTTTCTCATCTAAGGGCGGGGTTGGTCTAAGCGCTAACAGATAACGTTATTATTTGATTAAAATGCGTGGCGGAATTTAAACATTATTAGTAAAGCTTGTATATGAGGTATTCCAACCAACATTTCACAATGTGATTTTGACCCAACAGGGCACCTGTCCACCAAATTTCAAGCATTTAAGTCCATTATTTCGAGGTTGGAATATGACTCATGCGAATTTTTTTTTTCGACAATTCGTACATGCGTTATTTCATTCAATTTTAAAATCGAATTACAAGCGCGCGTCGCCGTAAAAAACGAATTCCGAACGTCGCTGTTAAAAAACGAATTCCGAACGAGCGACACAACAAAATGAAGATTTATATTTCGAACGTGCGTCGCCACGTATTTAAAAATTCAATATCCAATCGTGGCACCACAAATTGAAATATTAAATTCCGCTATTTGTATGGCGAAATTTAAATATAAATAGTGAATATGTGATATTCCATCTAAAGTTTCACAATGTGATTTCGGCCCAACCAGGCATCATACGGACCAACCAATGTCATGTCTTTTGAGGACGATATATGATGAGTCTAAGAAGAGGATATATGATGATGGGTCCAGTATTTTGAGGATGATATATGACTAATACGCCCCCTCGCACTCTTTTCAACTCTTGCTATGACCAAATGATGCACGCATACCAAATGATACATTTCAGCTCAATCGGATTAACTGTTTGGGCGTTGTCGTGAAGGAAAACACAGACACACAAACAGACCCATAGACAAACTTCAAACTGGAAATATTCTTAATCGTCTCAGGAGGGCTTAAAATGGATATTTCCGCCTTCATCTCGAAAAATATTTTCGCGCGTTCACAATACTTTCCCTCCTGATTGGTTGGTGGACCGGGGAAGTAAAATAATGCCGTCATTATATAGCATAAGCTTGAGTGGTGACAGCCTTATTTGTGTTTTCTTGGTTTGCACAACTCACAGTTCAGCTCACATCCGGTAGCCTCCTCGAAGAGGGACTTAATCCGGAAAGGCCGCTGCGTTATCTGTCTGCGGCTGTAACCTGCAAGCTTAGGCGATTGGGATCAGACGTGCGGACCCAGGGAACATCTAGGGCGGAACTGAGCGATACGCGTACCAGGTTGTGTATCGGTTTATTATATATGTGTATATTCCCGGTTGTGTACAGCCAAGCCTACGCCATCCAACGAATAACCGCGGAAATCTGGAGACGTATGTTCCCTAAAGAGCGGGTAGTTGTTGACCTAGCGCACAGTATACTCCAGACAGTAGGTTCTCTTAGAACGAAAATGAAATCAAAGCAAATACGTCACGAGTCGTAAGGGCTCGGATATGGTCGCCAGATTTACCGCTACTCGGCCTACGCATATATGCGAACGCTCGAAAACGCCGCCAGCCTTTACCTGCTCACAATCTTAAGCGTTCGCGTTCATCGGGACGTACCCCTCTGCCCACATTCCTCGCACCCTCTTCCCGCAATGCCCTGTAGCTCGAGAGTAAAGCTACTGGTTGGCATACTGCGCCTGGAGTCACCTATCATTAAAACGATCCGATGGCCACCCGATTCCGAGTGACCTTGTCGGGCAAAGGGCGCCACGAATTTACGGTAAATTTGATATTAGTACCGCTGATGCCAGGAACAAGCGACCTCGAATCTGTGACCAGACTGGAGGATGCAGTAATCCGATCAAATGTAGCAGTAAGGGCGTGAGGTCGCCCCATTTACTTGCCAGTGCCTCGCGGTAAGGCGACGGACTCTTACGGGATTGTGGCGTAGTTAGACTGTGGACTGTGTTAGTCCCAAAGTCTCTGCGTTGAATCCATAGGAAACAGAATTACATGATGTCTTTATAACTTCCTGGGGTGGTGGGTTATCCCGTAGTAGTTAACTGGCCACAATGTTTGCGCCAGAGAAATCTATTGGAAATTTTATTTTTGATAATCTGCGGACTATTATTTTCTTGTTATTTCTTACCTATTAACTTCACAATTATTTTCTAAAAGCGTGTCCAAAATTCTTTGCTTTTAATTGCTGCTTTTTAAAAACTTTATTATAATTACAGGTTATTACAAACAGTAATTAGACATATTATTCACATAAAGGTCCAATTAGGCATATTCACTTAAGGACCTATTAGACATAATATTCACTTAAAGGGCCTATTATTCACTTAAAGGGCCTATATACATTTAAAGGGACTATAAGGGACATATTAGTCAGTTAAAGGGAAAAATACCGACCAAAGTAGCTATATTGCGCTCTCCTGTGGCCTATATATGTATACTTAAAGAGACTATAAGAGACATATTAGACACTTAAAGGGAACAATATCGACCAATTTAGCATTCTTGTGCTCTATTGCGGCCACATTTGTAACTAATTAGACGCAACAAATTTTTCCGGGGTTTATGTCTCTCAATAGAATATTGTCAAGATAGACGAGTATTCTCGGGCTTTTAAATTTATGTAATAAAAAAAACGAGTATTCTCGGGCTTTTAGATCAAGATATTAGGTGTGTTCTATTATGCGTATAATATTATTCTTCTTATAAAATCCCATTCCTTGTGTTGGTATATGTTCACGTACACGTTACCATGGTAACCATTCTGCCGTACAGCAGTTTAAGAGAACGTCAGTCGTCAGTTAATGAACGCCTAATGAAGAAGTGTAAAGCAACATATCAGCATTGGGAAAACTACATGTTTATGCATCCGCAACCGCATGGCAGCTCGAATATGTAAGCAGCGTTTCCATTACCTATTCCCAACATTACTATACAATACAATACAACACAATTAACTACTCCAGTAGATAGGCATTCCTACACTTAGATGCGTCACAAAATTAAATGCTAAAAATTTAATTATTAAAAACATAACTATCGTGATAGTTTTCATCGCTGTAATATGATATTCAATATTACCCACATACAAATAATCAAAATATACTAATGTTATTTAAGAGTCAGGGAGAATAATATATTAAAATAGAAATGCAATTCTATGTAGAATAATCAAAAAATATATGTTTTATTGTCAATCAGGCAATATGCCTTCGTATTTTTTTTTTTAAATGAATAGATGTTTAATAAATTATATGAAAATTAGAATGTCAGCTATCATAATGCCAATATGTTTAAAACTTTACGCATTTCATTAATCATCAACATGGAAAATAAACTCAGAATTTTCAAACTCCCTTATACCATAAATTGGGTTTCTTACCAAATTATGTATGTATAATTATCTTTTTAAATTTGACCTCTACAAGGCTTTTCATTTGCTCTGGAATCTTATTGTAGAAGGACAAATTTGGTGAATAAAACTGTAACGCACTTTGCTAAGTCGCTGTCGGTTTATGTGGAGATTGGATTTATTCCTCGTATCGTGATGATGAAAATCACTATTCACTGGAGCTTCTGTTAGGTGTCTACGAGCGTATATAATATTTTGGTAGATGTAAGAAGAAAATAGAGTCATTATTCCTGATTTTGCAAATAGCGGCTTACAAGAACTTCTTGGTGAGACTCTATATAAACTGCGTACCGCTCTTTTCTGGAGGAGAAAAATTCTTTTTGAGTTTGGTGCCATTCCCCAAAACAGTAAGCCATACGTTATTAGGGAGTGGAAATATGCAAAATAGACGGATTTAGCTTCAAAACCGCATAAATTTCTTATCTTTCTAATGGCGAATATATTTTTTACTAAGATCATTTAAGTGATCAGACCATTGTAATTTTTGATCAATTTCTAATCCGAAAAATTTCGTGGAGGAGACATTTTCTAGTTGGTCAGAGCCAAAGTATACGTCAATTTCATTATAATCAGACGGCCGCAAAGAGAAGCATATTGATTTTGATTTATTTACGTTATTTACGTTAGGGATGTCATTAATATATACGAGGAAGAGAAAAGGTCCAAATATCGATCCTTGAGGAACACCTTTGCGGATATTCTGTGGCGCGCTCTTGCTATTCTCGACTTGCGTAATCTGAGTGCGTTCTTGCAAATAAAATTCCATGAGTTGCAGTTCCTTATTCCTAATGCCGTAGTATTGCAATTTTTCAAGTAGAATTAAGTGGTCTACGCAATCAAAAGCCTTAGAGAGGTCACAGAAAATGTTTACGGTTTTTTTCATATTTTCTAGCCCAAGTAGTGTTTTTTTAATTAGACTGGCGATTGCATCTTGCGTATGAGATTGCTTGTATCACTCGAATGCTCCTTCAATGACTCGTTTTTTTTAAATTTTCATTCAGATTTTTCTTACTGTCTAGAGAGGAGAGATCTAGAGATGGTAAAGTCTTCTTTTTTCGTAAATATATATTTTTGTCACTTTGATCTGGATAATCGCACAAACGCATATTATAATAGAAAAAACCTCAGCCTTCAAGAAAATATTGACAAATAACCTAGATAATTCACATTGATATGTGAATTTCTACCGAATATTACACCATGGAAGTTTGGTAATATTGAACAAGATAAATCTTGTGGCTAAGTGAATTTCCTCCTTTACGTCGTTGTATCTTTAATGAGTTTCCTATGTCGGTTTAAGCTGTTCCTAATTCTTGTTTCAGCCGTTTTATTATCCCCTGTAATCGTGGAAATGAAGATTGCCCAAAATATGAGTAGGTACATTTTAAATTTAATTAATAATTTTAATAATTAAGATGATGTGGTTAATGGAGAAATTGATTAGCTTGGCCCAATATGATATTTATTATAGATGTGTATGTATGTAGATAAGTACAGCGTGTCTTAAAATGGGAGCGAACGAGTCATATTTAACCTCCAAAATATTGGACTTAGAGACTTGAAGTTTGGTAGACAGATGCCTTGCTGGGCCGAAATCACACTGTGAATTTTGTTTGGAATATCTCATATACAAGCTACACTAATAATATTGAAATTCCACGATACATTTTAATCAAATATTAACGCTATCTGTTAGCGCCTGACCCCGCTCTTAATGCATTGCAATGGAACTTAAGTTCACCCATTTTTTAAAATGAAATAATATTCAAATTAAATTACTCTTTGTCTACTTGTTGGAAAGATTTGGGGTGACAACCGATTTTTTTTAATCTGTCAGGTCTCTTGGATTATTTTCCTAGACAATACTCTTATGATGACAAGAAAATAAATCGGTTGTGTCCCCCCAAGGCTTTCCCGGCAAGCAGACATCCCCCTCCTCGCGGGCCAAACTCCTCAACCCCCGTCCCCCCGCTGCACCCCCACCCGATAGTGATTGTGTCATGTGACTATGATAGCACAAGTAGCATATTTTACTATTTGGTACCGTGGTATTAAAATGGTATTTCTCCAAAAATTTTGTATTATTTTCTTAAATATGGCTGTATTAAAAAAATGCGTCGCTTTTATACGAGATATTATAACCAAAATTACACAAGGTTATTTTGGTCCAACAAGGCATTTTGGTCCAACAAGGCATTTTGGTCCAACAAGGCATTTTGGTCCAACAAGGCATATGTGTACCTACCGAATTACTCTTTAACTGCAATATTTCGAGATTTAAGTATGATTAGCGCGCCCTCTGGTGGACCGATTTACACTACAATCTGTCCAACTCTTGCCATGACCGAATGGTGCAAGCATGTCAAATTTCAGCATGCACCATTCGGTCATGGCAAACATCAGATGTAAATTTCAGCTCAATCGTTTGGGCGCTATATTCGAGGAATACACACAGACACACAGACTCACAGACAGACAGTCTGGAAATGGTTCTAATCATCTCAAATGGGTAATTCCGTCTTCACCTCAATTTTCTTTTTGTGTATATTGTATAGATAGGTCTGGGCTGCGAGATAGCTATTCGACGTCAGCCATTCTTTTAATGACTTTAATCGATGGACGCGAATGAGCGATCGGCCGTTCACAAAATATTCGCACCCTTATGCGAAATGTAAACAAAGCGTTCCCCCGCTTTGTTTGCTTCTCCCGCCCTCTAGAAATAGGTGTGTTGTTTTGAAATAACCTGTATTTACAATCAGGTAAATAATATTTTCATTGTATTAAAATTTTACTAAAACAACAAGCAACGAGTATGATGTTTTCAGGAATATAAGTAATTAATTTCATCCACCTTGTTTGATAGCCTAAGCGTACATTTGTCGGTTGGAATAATATTATTAGAGCCACATATGTGAAGCAGTCATGCGAAAATTGGCGAATATATATGAGCCATGCCGGGCGGGCGACGCGGCTTGTGCGTCAGCTGGTTCGGTTATTATATGGTTGGGTGTGCGTAATTTGCTTATTATCATCGACAATATTTGTAGAAACCCGGATTTAAAACATGGAATTCAAGAAAATTTAGGTGGACACGATTAGCCGTCGTCAATCAACTATAATCAACGCTGCTATAATCAACTAGCTGACCCGGCGAACATCGTACCGCCTAACAGTCAATGAATATCGTGTTACAGATTAGCCGAACTTAATTTATGATTTTATGAAAGTAATACAATGAATACAAACGAAATATTAGGTTCACTGCTTTATTAAGATAATAACATGAAAAGAAATATAAAAGTACAAAAATTAAGTATATCAATCGCGTGTCAGCAAGACATGATTGAATAAAACTATTTACATAGTGTACAGCATGGGATGCACTCGGTTTAATTCTCTTCATTGAAGCACCTTGTGATATACGATATTTTTTGTTTTTTATCAGATGCAAGAACAAATAAAGCGGATGATTTGCCGACACGTGAACACGCCACGTACAACTGACCATGAGAAAAACACGGATTTACATTTTGTATGGGAAAATGTTTTTTCTTTTATTTAAATTTTTCGTTAACTTTCTGAAAACAATTTTAGTTTTTGTGTACTAGGTGTTATGGCGTACGTTACCGATGGCGAAAACATGTAGTACGTGAAAAAAAAGTGGTCTAAAACCATTTGGAAATCGTTCAGTAGAGCGCTTTAAAGATTAGTTTTTATTTTAATAAACCGTAGCTTTTTAACCACTAGGCCGATTTTAAATTAATTTAAAAAAATAAATGTTAATTCTGTATCCAAATATTCGCTTTAGGACGATTTTTTGTAAATATTGTTGTTCTCAAGATAAGTGTCTTGTTAGCCAAATGACTGAATTCTACTTGTCTGTGTGTTTGATGATTTATAAACTACTTTTTCTCTATTCAAAGTAGGGCTAAATGCTTAAATTGCAATTTTAAACAATAAAAGCTAAAATGCGGTATCGGCATTCGATTCTGTGGCGTAGAAACCAAAATCGAAAATTAACCTGTAATTCTAGCTTGTAAGCCAACATTTTCACCATTTGATATGTATCACATTAACACCATTTGATATGTATCACACGCCAAAAAAGTGCTGAGATGGCCTTAAAACCTGGGTCATTAGACGCAGAAAAAGGCGATTGCAATGATATACATAAGTTATTATGGTTTCAAAAGTGGTTTATTAGACCTTTTTCTTTTCAACCGTCGATGTCAAATTAGTCATTTATTTTCCAAAGGGTATTCGAAAACTTTACTGAATAAGCCTTTCGGCGATAGGTAAAACTTTGTTGTAGGTACTAAAACTTGCCTGATAGTCGTAGGAGGGCTTCAAGTAGTACAGCGCCATCTCTTGGTGAAAGACGGGGGTGATTGAAGAGGACATCGGAGGCACTATCCACACCCAATCCGCAGGACATCCGGATCTATAGAATAATAAGTTGATTAGTAAATTGAAATAGTTAGAGATGTAAATACTGCAAAATATGCAGTGGAAGTCGAAAGGGCCTATTAAATTTTTTCGTTTTGTTGCCAACCCTACTATGAAAATTTTATATGTATGTGTAGGCAGCCCTGGATCTACGATTTTTCCTAAGCGTGGCAAAAACTTGACATTGGCCCACCTCCCTCCAGCATTTGAGATTAATGATTTCAAAAACTCACGAAATATACTGAGTGGGATTTTTTGTAATCAGGGAATATGAACTCTTACATAAATTTGTTCTCTTTATTGCCTATTTGCTAATAACTTTTCCTTATGTGCCATTGATATTGAATATATTCAAACAATGTATACCACGCACAGCTAGACTGTAGATACGCCATCAATCCTTAGGTAGGAGTAAATGTGTGTCTTGTTATTGGGTTTGAGCGACAGAATTAAATTGCTATTCCGTTAATTTTATCCCAACGAAAATGTTTACCCAGCCGAGAGTCGAACCCGAAACCTTAGTATCTTATCAGGCGACCTAACCACTATGTCACCGGATCTTGTATAAATATAGCCACATAATTAATTAGAATCAAAGGATAATAAATTCGTGATAGGTGAATCCTTGTTTTATTTTATTATTTTGTTTCTATACTATATTATTATGTCGCAGAACGCATAACATATTGTGGCATTATGGTCTCCAGTAAATTGCGACTTTTGGCCTTTCGTAGAAATAAAATAATCAAAAAACAAGGATATACACTTTTGAAGAATTGTACCTATATCGTTTGATCTCAATGAAATATTTTTGCTAACATTTTTGCTAAAATTAAATATTGGCAAAAATTTTAATTCCCCTTGTAACACCGTGAATTTTATAGTTTGGATCATTATTACTTCGATTATAACAATATTTAAATATAATTATAATTACCAATCATAAAGCCACTATTCATCAGTTTGCTATTTTTTTATTTTAGAATGAATATTTTCTTTGTATATGAACGGTTTATTTATAATGGAAGGAACCTAATTAAGCGTTAGAAAATGCTTTAAAAAATCATCACTTTGATAATTTAATCACTTTAATAATTTTATATTTAATTTACATTCATTTCATATTCATATTTATATTTTTATAGTCATAAATTCAGCAGTTTTATGTTTGGAGTTTATTTGTGAATTTAACAGTTTGGACATTTTATTACTTTGAATATAACAGTTTTTCAATATAATTACTATTAATAATAATGAAGCCACTCTTCATCAGTTCGCTGTTATTTTAATTTTAGAATGCATATGTGCTTTGTAAGTGAAGGTTTTATTCAAAATAGCTGGAGCCTAATTAGACCCAAGAAATTTCTTCAGAAATTGAAGCTTCCAATCACTTAAATAATTTCATATATAAATCATATTAGTGTCATAATCATATTCATATTTTAATATGATTATATTCATATAGATAATTTCGTATTCATTATCTTGATAATTTCAGGAACTTTTAGCCTCGCCTCTTACATGGTGGAAACTATAAAAAGATGTCGCATTTATTCGATTGAATAAATTGTAACAATTACGAGCCTTTACCTGCTGGTAATGCTAACTAAGGACATTCATCGGGACGTACCCCTCTGCCCACATTCCTGGCACCCTCCCCGCAATTCCCTGTAGCTCAAGAGTAAAGACACTGGTTTGTATAGTGGTCTGGATGTGTTAGGTGCCCTATGGGATATTAGGTAATTAGCCATATTTAATAGGATATGACTTAGAAATGGCTCATAATTTAAATTAGTCGTTAAAGTAATAAATGTTCTACCTAAAGAGATCTTTACGTTGGTATATGGTTCACAGTTATTAGAAAAGTGGGCCGAAAATGCACATTCTCCTTCGAACACTTGACGTTTTCTACCCATCATTTTAAAATTTCGACTATTAAACTAGTAAACCACTAAATATGAGATATAAATAGGAAATGAGATATGGCAAAGTTAGAGGTATTATTCTCTGGATACTAAGACGTTTTAGTTTTCCATTTTTAGCATTAAAAATACTGGAGTTATGAAATATTCAATTTTTAGATTATAACATTTGATAACTGATAATACAGCTGATAACTGAGAACTGTTTAATATAATGACTGATAAAATGATATCATGCCGTAACTCCAATGGGTCATTTAAAGAGAAATAACTAATAATGCTTAGAACAAGTAGATGCTTAGAACAGGTAGGACACCTATGTATAAGGCTCTCAAATATTTATATAACAGAAAATTATATTTCGTGGAGTAACTGAAAGCTAAAATCTTTGATTTATAAAGTGCTAAGCTTCTAAAACATTGTTGTGGAAATATTATTTATCATTGACATAAAACGTTTTCGATGCAGCTACTCTGGGAAGCACATACAATTACGTTTATACTGACTTCGCTGTTTATGTTAGAGATTGCGATATAGTAAAAAAATTTTTTTTTTTAACACCTACCTCAGTCTACTTTCATTATCCAGATGTTTCATGAAGCTTTCCGAGGCTGTATGATGATCGACAATGGTGACGTTCTTGGTCTGGAAACTGTGTATTACTGCTAGGTTTGCTTCAACCAAAGCTTTGTCCTTCCATAGCGTGACAGGGGTCCGAGTGTCCAGGCCCATTTTCTTAGCTATTGGCTGTGAAAATAAATGTTATGTTCCTTGTATTTTTGCATTGTTTATTTGATTTAATTACATTATTTAATCAAAATGATCGCACACTGGCACTGGCAGACGAGAAATATTTCCTTACATGACCAAACAATTTTAAAGACAAAACAGACGTTTTTATGGCTAATTTTCAAATTCTATAAATATAATCATTGCGTATCCGGTATATCCCATATGTAGATAAAATAATGTTAAATCATTGGTTAATAGCAAAGTGGCCCATCTATAAAATATCCAATCTCTGAATCAGCCGTTGGATTTTGAGATTTCGTACCCTTTACAATATAGCTCATAATAGCTACGCGTAGCACACGTAAATGGTAGCGCTGAGATTTTTAAGAGGAAATGGATGTAATCATTACAAAAGCTGTAGAAGGAAGACCACGGAAGCGGTAGGATTAACCAAAAAGTGGAAATGTAAGAAATAATACGAAACAGGATAAGTGACAAGTCATCTTTCATAGAAAACTAACAATCGTTGACTAAACTAACAGGGTGACCGTTATTAAAAAAAACGATTTAGAAATTTGAATACTAGTATTTTTACGAGAAACATTTCATCAGCAATGTTTACTACACTTTAACAAATAGTTTTTGATCAAACCTCTTTTGTTGACTTTTTGTCACCGAAAATGTTTTCAAAATATGTTTCATCATCAAAGTTTGGGTTCATTGATGTTTTATTTTTATTCTTAATCTTTTAATTTCCTGCTAAACGAATAAATCCATCCCCATTTAAATTCGTCGGAAAATTTGAGTTTTGGAACCGATTCTGAAGAAATTAAAAATGACGGTAAAGTTATTTTTAACACTTCGCATTTCTGAGAAAATTATAACGACTTTTCGTTCCTAGAACTAAATAACTACTTGTCAATAATGTCTCAAGCTAGCTACCGCTCTCGTCTCTCTACCCGCCTTCACAAGTCTACAAATGTTTATTCTCCGCTCACCCTTTAAAACCATTTCACGTGGGCATTCGACAGTTACGCACTAGTGATGGGTCGCTCCGTGTGCAGTCAGACCACACCTGCTCCAAACATGCAGTGTGTATACCAGAAATGCATGTTTATCTTTATGTGTATACCAAACATGCCAGAAACACAAATTCAGCAACGACGTTTAATATGCGGGCAATGGTCTCGCACCACCTTACATCATCAAGCGTCTTTATAAAAGCGTGTCATTGTTTAGGCACTATTGCAGTTCGGGAGATCGAAGCCAAAGTACACATTTTTCCTGGAGTTTTTTTTTTTTTTTTTTTTTATATTTTATACCAAACTTACAGATAGTAAATATATGATACTAGTGTTTTAAAACATATTCAAATGAAACAAATTTACTATCCTCTGAATAGTTTGCAATGCTTGCATTACAAATTAACAGAAATAACATGAACACGTTGATAGTAGAAAAAAATGTAATAAAGCTAATAATAAAAGTTATTTGGATAGAGCAAAATAGAAGTAGGTACCTATGAGTAATTGGATAATAATATTTATTATACATAATGATATAATACAATAGTATGTTATAATATAATAATCATATAATAGAGCACATTAGGATGGCAGTTAGTGAAATCTTAAGGAGTAGGAGATAGGCTAGGTATGATCGAGTCTTTTATTAAATTAATGGAATCGTATAATATATCTAATCCTCTACACGATTTATCAAAAACGCAACACATTCTGGTAAGAGGTCTATTCGACCCGATGTTGTTATTGCAAGCGACAACCGAAAATGTTTGAGAACTTCTCGTGGCACATGAAATCGAACTTTTTCTAGAGTAGCTGGGCTGTCTAATCGATTGTGCAAAAGCTTATGGAGACACGTTATATCAGTTATAGTCCTACGTGTTTTTAAGTCTATTAGGTTGAAGTGAGAAAGCCGCTCTACATAACCATTCAGAGTATTTCTGAGGCCACATTTGTTCGACAGCATACGTGTGAATTTCTTTTGGACTCGTTCAATTCTATCGCTGTGAACACTGTAAAGCGGATTCCATATCACTGATCCATACTCCAGAACCGATCTAATCAATGATCAATATACGAATATTTTTTTGTAGTAGTTTTCGTGTAGTTACAGAGCCCACTGCGAATGGTCAGTTGTATTCCTGTTTACTTTTAACGAGACCCACAATGCAGATGCGAAAATTTGTCCACTGCAGTAGCATAAAATTAAATGCTATGTAAATTATTTGTCCCGCTGCTGCTTGCATCGCGTCGCTACGAGGACTGGATTATTTCTGTTTTCAGGAGAAATGAAACTTTCGCAGTACAATTTTCATAAGTTAGCGATTTAACTGGCATGTTCCTGTTTATAATTAGCAATATTATCCGAGTAACTTTAAAGTTATGAATAATAAATGCTTCCTTGTGTATCTTTTGTTGTTGCTCTATGACGTCTTCATAAAAGGTTAACCATAAATGCGGTGTTAAAATTAGGTAACCATGCGTTTCCTGAGCAGGTATGTCGAAATATTGCCGGCTAGCTGTGTTATCCGTCCCGCTAAAAGGTGGAATTTACAAAAAAATTAACAGACCGGACGAGCGCAAATTTTCCACGCCATTCGACAGAAATATAATTTAATGGGCTTTCGGAATAATATCTTTAATTTTGGCCTATTTTCTTACCGTTTTCATGGTATTTTCGAATAACCTAAAGTTGCACCTTTACATTATGTTTAACACTTAAAAAGCGGCCGATTTTTATAGCGCGTGTTACTTTCCGCGCAGGCGTTTTTTGGAATTATTGTAACGGCTATAAAAAATAACCTGATTAGATATACAAACAATTTGTTTCCTATCTATTAAACTGACTTTTATGTCTTCCGGATGAAAAATAAAAATGAAAGAAATATTATTATAAGTTATGTTATTGACAGAAAAAAAGTTGTACATGAAGTAATCATACGTAATCATTGACGATAATTCTTTTTTGTGTGAAAATTTTTGAAACATGGATAGTAGCATAGTGGTACATTGCAATCTGGGAAATAGTAAACTATCTCCTTGTGTCCTTCTTTGCCAGTTTGCTTCTTTCCAATGTCTGCGCAAACTTTGCAGACTCTCGACACCTTCGTTTTTTTTGGTTCACGCTATGAATTCATGCTAATGAATCACATATGTCTGTATAGACAAAAGTCTAAGCTACACGCTGAATTACGCGAATAACGAACCGAGTACGTGATTTTTAAACAAACTGTATGAAAGTCGATCACGCCCCTCAGTACGTGATTCGCGAGTTAGAGAATATTTTGTATCACGTACTGAGTACGTGATCAGCTGTTAAAGTATTAAGATTTTGCTTTTGTTGCAATGACATAGGCTTTTTTTTCAGCTGTAACTTTTTTCCACAATGACTCGAGACTGACCGCCATATTAGAAAATGGCAGTCATGAAAAACACTTTTTAACAACATAAGTCCGGTCGTTATTGGCGATAGGTACGTTTTGCCCACCCTCCTTGGTCTCACTTGGCTATCATTTTTCTCCACACAGAACAGAATTGACAATAAAATTCAAATATTTTAATATTATACGTATAATATATGGCTTTAATAATTTGGATAAGTAACTCTGACCCTGCACACGGAGATACTTGACTTCATAATAATTCATTGATGAGAGCCGCCCTAATTGAATTAATTGACACTGAAGGCAATTATGAGTTTTTTCGCTCTTGACATCTGATATCGCGTGATTAATTGCTGGAAGGGGGGCTGCTGCTATACATAGATATATTTAGAGAAATGGTTATAGGTAGGATACTCGAAAAAATACTATGTGTATGCGAAACTTGGGCACCGGTTTTGCAAAAATATTATTTATCATAAAAATATATAAAATAAAGGAATAAAACACTATAAATTTAAGAATGTACGCATTACTTAAGGTGACATGATACCTGGGAATGGCCGTATCTAAGGAACTTTAGTTTAATAATTTTTTTGAAAAATGTAATTATTAACTTAAAAATGTTTCTAAGCGAATCCGTCGATAACGAACTAATTTACAATTAAGACTCAAAAAAGTTACTCATTGCCTTTGATATTAAGGCTTTAAACTGATTTCGAAAACTTTCAGGAGCGATTACTCCTACAGTGTAAGCGGTGTGTGCTTTATTTTAATTTAATTCTATTGATTGGTTAAACCTCTAGCGTCGCGCTTAGCCACATTTTTTTTAATTTTAGCCCTAACATAATTAAAATTAATTAAAAAGTGAGAGAATTCTGAGAGTTACGCTAAATATGCTTTACCAATAACACCCTTAAACCACCACTACGCAAAGCAGTTATTCTGTGCTAGCGCTGCGACCGAACGTTTAATATACGCCCGGTCGCCGGCGCGAACTCACGTGGAATCTGTACCTGACGCTTCGTCAACGCTGGATTTGTATTGGTCAAACCTCGCGTGTCCGCCCATTTCGGATATTTTTATAAGGTCTCATGTCGCCTTAAAATACAAATTAATAATCATGTTAAATCTAATATATTAGTCCTGTATATCAAATAAACTCTACCAATGGAATAAATGTTGAATAACATCCATCGGCGAGTCCTTTTACTTCCTACTCCGTTTCCTGGTTTTTCCTCGATTAAGGTACTTGCTAAGTATATCAGAACGACGCCGATAGATGGCGCTTCAAGGAACGGCTAATGACGAAATTCCGACGTGCGTCATTCGGTTCACATTGGGCCCGATTACATTTCTTCGACAACTAAAATCGGAATTAGTTCATGCGAGCGAGGCGGGCCAATACGTTAGTTCGGAAAATAAAATGAACGCTAGTCACTTTACCAGAATAAAACTACCAAACGAATATAAAGAGGCATAATCTAAGAGTGGGTGAAATGTTTTCAAACTAATTCAGATGGTTTTATGTTGAGCAGGTAGTTTTTGTACTGGAAAAGATACGAGCGTTAATTTTACATACAGCTTTAACGCACTGCCCTATCTCGTTCGCATGACTATTTTCCCATAGTAGATCACGAAGAAACGCTGTCGAGCCCATTATTTTGTGTATGCAGTTTCTTATAGTATAACAGTAGTCACTCAGTCTCTCTCTCTCTCGCATTATCAGAATTTTCGCATCGTATATTAAACCTTCGAAGCTAACCATGGGAATAAACCTACGACGGCATGTTTTCAACCCCAGAGAATTTGATTGTAGGGGGTATTATAACACGCAAATATAACGGTGGCTTATTTAATGACAGGCGACTTTTACTGCATATAATTGCATAATTGCATAAATACGGAGATCGGCCATGTTTAAAAAAAAAAAAAGGTTAAAATCTATTCATGAATATTTTACCTCTGAAATAGCTTATAGTCTCATAAGTGTAAAAGACTTACTACGTTTTTTTGAATGCGTTTTTCTCAAAATCATATTTTTCAGTTTTGCGCCGGTGATAAAAAAAACTAGCTGACGGATCGAGTTGTTTAAAAAAAAAAGAAAGATTATTAAATTATCTTTTATATGAACTAAATAAAATTAGAAAAAAATGTTTTATGTATTTTCTTTACTAGTTAGCCATTCTAGGAGCAAGAAAGATGTAGTGACATTGTCCAAAAGACGTTAAACGTATTGTGTGTGAAACAGTAGCGCTATATATTTTTGCGTAAAGTTATATTCAAACCTCGAGCATGTTGAGTCTAGTTACGTCGCATAGATTCCTGCAGCCAATCTCCGTGCTCATGTACCAACCGTTGAAGGCATTAGCGGTGAATTCGATCCCGCCACAGTCAAACCTCATATTTGATACGGCTGGTAAGGCGTACCAGCGAAGGTTGAACTCAGAAAACCACTCGTACCTATAACAGCAGAATAAAAATAGATTAATATTGATATAATAATAACAAAATTACGTTTCGTAAATTAAGGTAATTATAAGTCATTGTAATGACTTATGATTACTTGTGATGACTTGCGGGAATAGTATTATTTGTAGATCAGAAAAAGGATTTACGAGAGAAAAGGTGAATAGACAGTCAGCGACTTCTGCACTTAGAAGGGAATGGAAAGAAAATCTAGTCAAATACGACGAATTGGCAAATCAAAATATGAAACATCACAAGAAGGCCACAAAAATCTATAAATTGCACAAAATGGATCCGAAAACGGTATGAGTTTTTGATTCTAGTTTATGCTACAGCATAAATCAGAATCAAACACTCACATACTCATTGCTGACTCGTACATAAACCATCTTGCGGTTAACCGATAAACCAAATCAGAGCTAGAATCCCAGCTCCTTAGCTAGGATTCTAGCTAAGAGCAAAGGTGCCATGGCAAAGGTGCCATGATCATTAAATCATGGCACTTTTGCCACGATCTAATCTAATCTAGAAACTTATAGAACTTAAATGGGCCTTGGCTGTGAAGTGCATGCGTGAATTGCAGCTATTAAAAATAATTCATAGTTTATTTCCATATTACCTAATCATATTCGCATTTTATTTAATATATATGATAATAAAGGCCATTATGTATTATAAATATACTATTTAGTTAATTATATCACAATTAAACATATTTACATAAAAATATTAAGGTGTAGAAAATATTCTCGATGATAAATATTTTCCGACGCCTTTTAGAATATTTTCTTAATTGGTTTTACCAGTGAGATAACTTTAAAAATCGTTTAATTGATTATATATCTTAGGACCAATGACGAGCGCCGAGCTTTTAGATATTTTGTGAGAGAATGACTAACCGAACGTAGCTGATTGCGGGAAAGTAGACAACCCCCCCCCCCCCCGCCAACCCCAAACACACAGACTCACAGACAGACTTCATTCTGGAAATGGCCTTAGTCGTCTCGGGAAGGTCAAAATGTATCTACATATATATCCGTCTTCATCTCGAATTTTTTAGCGCGTTCACAATACTTTCCCTGTATGGGGAATGAAATTCTAAGTGCGTCCTGATGTAAACGGCAACTTCCATAATATACATCCGCGAGGAACTTCTCCAAAAGTTCCTGGAGGTACTACACCTATTGTGTGCACAGACCGTTGCTGCATGGTGAGAATGTGATCGCGGTCTGCCGCTCGACCCCGGTTCAGAGTCGGGCAAAGGACGCCTTGGTCCGCGATAGATTCGGTGCACACCGTTTCACCGCTTCGTAAGGGAGAGGACCGCGCAAGCGACCTCGAACTCGGAACCAATCGAGAGACCGGAGAAATCTGGTCACAATTGGAAGTGAGGGCGCGAGTATCTCGAGCCCGCCGGGTTTATTCCTGGCTCACTCGCGGTAAGGCGTTGGACTCTCACGGGTTGTGACGTAGCTGGACGTAGGATTGTACTGTCCAAAGTCTTCTACGTTCACTGCAGGGCGACAGAACGACTAATCGTTAAAACGTCCTGTGGTGACGGGCTCGCCCGTTGTAGTCGACACCGCAAGATGCCGCTCGACCCCACAATTTGCTCAATCAACGTAAGATAAAAGTGCATGTACACACCCAAAGTAGCATGCTCTAAGTGCTGCGTTATTAAAGAGCGGCACTGACCTGAAGAGTGCGTAACAAACAAGTCCCAGTTTATCACACGGGGCATCGATTTGTAACATCGTAAACTGCTGTCGACAACGAAACCCAAAAACTTCGCTTTAGACATCTATCTTGTAGTGGTTCATTGTTGAAAATTAAGTTTCTATTAGTGGAGCTTAATCAGCGACGATTGAGATTTAGAATAAGGCGGAGAACCAGAAGTTTAAGTCGCTCAAATACTTTGTAGTTTCTCGTTTATTTCTCGTTCGTTCCCAGCAATATTCGCTGAAACAATTGACTTCATAAACTAGTAGTTTACGAAGTCGCTATTGACTGTCGCAGCGGGAATGTCATTCATACAAATGATAAATAATGCATTTCCGAGGGGATTCCCAGTAGGGTTGCCAGATGCCATGTATTTTACGGGTTAGACAATTTTTCAGTCTATAGAATTATAGAAACCTGTAGTTAGAAATATAATACAGAGGCTACATAAAGCATTCGTATTAAAAAAAATCGTCTGCGTCATGTCAATACTTTCCCGGCAAGTAGCTAATGACTGATTTCATGTGAATATTAATTTCATAAATAAAATCGATAAGTGCCCTCTATCGGACAGTCGGTTCGTTACCTTTCTCGGCTAGCCTCAGACGGCTCGGCGTTAATATTTGATTTAAATTTATGGCGGATTTTCAATATTATTAGTGCAGCTTATATATGAGATATTCCAACCAATTGATTTCGGCCCAACAAAACATCTGTGGACCAAATTCCCAGTCTTTAAGTTCAATATTTCGAGATTGACATACGAGTAGTGCCGCTATGAGTATATCGATCGATAAGCACAATCTTTTGAACTCTTGCCATGACGAAATGATGCCTGCATACCAAATTTCAGCTCAATCGGGTTAAGTGTTTGGGCGCTATCGTGAATGAGCACACACACACAGACACACTGGCAGACTTCAATCTGTAAATGGTCCTCCACGTCCTCGTCGGTTGGTGGGCCGGTAAAATAAAATGCTGTGTTTTGCGCCTTTTCTAACGTATCTGGCGCGTCGGCGGCGGTTTGAATTTGGCGCCGTGTCTATGCAGGGTTTAATGGTGCGTTCAGACGCGCGCCACGCAGCCTGGCAAGCAGCCCAGGAAGCAGCCCGGTACGCAGCCCGGCGGGGGTTTATGGGCCAAGCCAGCTAGTCACGTGCAACCGGATCACGCCAGTCAATACAAACAAAGCAAGCATGGCGGACGCGCCCATAAGAATATCCTTTTTGTTTTTAATTATTTTATATGTATATTTGAATCGTTATATTGAGAAACAACATAAGTCATCAATTTGGACAAAATCACTTTTTCATTAAATTCTGTTCTCTGGGTCTAGTTCCACATAATAGAGAGAAACCACACATGTCTACTCAGTAGTTGTGGAGTTATGGCGTGCGAAATATTGAGTTATTTAGAGAAACACCTTAAGTCACTGACTTGTGTTGTTTCTCCGTAAATTCGTTTGGCAACACTGTATGACAGCTGTCAGTAGAGTTCTTGTTATTTTGAGGTTATTACATTACCGTTGCATCATAGGTTGCTGTCTGTGATCGTGAGTGTTTTATCAAGAATATATACTATAAAAATGAGTACTGGAGACAGTTCTGATGATGAGCCCTCAGCCAAACGACGCAAAGAACTAAGTAAGCAACGGCGGTCAACTATAATCAAAACAGCTCGTGTCAAAGGACAGTCTTATATAAACTATATGGGGAAACGAGTAGAAGGAAAATGTGCAGCTACAGATTATGCAGATGACTGCAAGTAAGTAATTTGCTTGCTTTAAATTTGCTCTAAACTCATAATTTTAACTGATTGTATTATAATAAAAGAATTAGATTTGCACTAGGTTCCTGCTGTTCATCGTAAAATGTATGCTTTTTTTATTCAGATGCAGAAGGAAATGTTTTTCCTTAATATGTGAAGATGAAAGGATCTTAATTTATTCGAAGTTTATAAGCTTTAATACGAAAAATGAGCAGGATACGTACCTGCAGAGCCTCATTTCTACGAATCCTATCAAGAAACGACGAAACAAACCTGAATGTGAATCCACGACGCCTAAAAGAGGAGTAACGTATATATACGAGATCTCCACATCATCAGGTAAGTATCAAGTCTGCAAGGCTGCTTTCACGAAAATACACGGCGTCACCAATGAGCGTGTACGAAGACTATGTCATCTACTATCGCTAGGAAAAGCTCCGCTCGACAAAAGAGGACTAAACACACCTGGTAACGCTAAAAGTGCGATTGTTCTACAATCTATCAAGGGCCACATAGAATCTTTCCCAGCGAAGCTCTCACACTATTCGACCCGGGAAGTCTACTACTTGGATGCAAATTTGAACTTGTTATTAATGCATTCAATGTATCAAACTAAGTATCCAGATAAGCAGGTAGCATACTGTACGTATCGCAAAATATTCAAAGAGCATTTTTCTCTTCGCTTTGGTAGACCGCAAGTTGATACCTGCTGCACGTGCGAGGAACTGAACATTAAGATAAGTAGCACGTTTTTAAATGACACGGCCAAACGTGTTGCAGTAGCGGAGAAAATGGTGCACCTAAAGCGTTCTAAAAAGTTCTACGCTGAGCTGAAGAAAATAACATCAATGGTTCAATCTGATGAAAGTGGAGAGATTGGAGCAATCTGTATAGATTTTATGCAAAATCTGGAACTTCCTAGAATTCCCGTACAGGAAACCTTTTATCTAAGGCAGCTGACTGTCAATGTATGTTGTATACATAATTTAAAAAACAATACTGCCACTTTCATAGTGTACCACGAAGGGATAGGAGGGAAAAGCCCCAATGAAGTATGTTCTTTCCTGTTTAAATTCATATCGGAACACCTAAAAAACGTCAAGCACTTACACATATTCACAGATGGATGTGGTGGACAGAACAAAAACCACACTTTGATCAGATTGTGTTCTGCACTAGTGTCACTAAAACTGTTCCAATCTGTGGAGCAATACTATCCCGTTCGAGGACATTCATTCCTCCCCTGTGACCGGGACTTCGCCGTTTTGAAAAGAAAAATCAAACGCCAGGACCGAATATTTACCATAAAAGAGTACGCTGAGTTGATACTAGCTTCTTCTACCAAAAAATCATTCACGGTCATATTGCCTACATCGAAGGATATAATCGAATATAAAAAATGGTGGCCAATATTCTATAAAAGAAATATGCTATCTGTGGAAACGATTGGCCGCAATGTGAGTAAAGAAAACAAGGTATCGTTGAAGATAAGCAAGTATTGCTACTTCCTTCATAGTATCGAAATGCCCGGTCTCCTCCAAGCTAAGCCATACATAGGTGGCTTGTTAGGTGACACTTTCATGCTACGCAATTCCAACCGCCAAGATCTCTTCCTGCCATCCAAACATGCTTATCCAAAAGGAAAAATACCTATCAACAAAAAAAAATGGTTGATTTACTAAAACTCGAGACATACTTACCACAAAAAAGGCGTGTCCAAAACTTCTACAAACAAATCTACAAATGGCCTGTTACTGACAAGGAAAGCGGGGATATTGCCGAAAATTATAATTAGTCTAGAAGAGCAATCTATAGTTTATAATTTAGTTGATTTGAGATTGCTTGAAATTAAAATAAAAGAATAAAAAAATATTGTAGTCATGACATGTTTTATTTTGCCCGTTTTTTTGAGAAACAACATATGTCATCCGACTTTAAAAATTAAAATAAAAAAAACCAGAGACCCCATTTCTTTCTTTCCTTAATAAATTTATAAAAATATGCTATATGTATCAAATCAAATTTATTCTTTATATACTACCATATAAATATTTTACAGGAAACAGTTTTTTGTGTCTCCTGTAAAATTTACTTGAAGTGACTTATGTTGTTTCTCAATATAACGATTCATTTAACCTTGCACTCAACCTCGCCCAATCATCGCATGTTTTCTTCTTGTTCTTGTCTATGATATTTATGATGCGGGTCCCATATTATTGGCTCTACTGGAATACTCGAGAAAATATAGAACTTGATGATAAGGCGGGATAGGAACAGACGGAAGAAGAAGAGTATCGGAAAAAGAAAATTATTTTCGTCCGAAACTTTATATATTCTGAGTACTTGGGTATCTACTAAAGCACTCCAGATACGGCGGGATAGGAGCTCATTGAAAAGGAAAATATTGGAAGAAGAAGAACATTTTCGTCCTCAACTTTATACTGAGTACTTGGAGTTCCCAGGAATATATTTAGAAATCGACCTTAAATCGAAAATACAAATTAAAGTTATCGTCTCATATGACTCTTAAATTTGGTCGGAATTATAGAAAACATCAGACAGAGGAAATATAGCATCGAAAATAAGGCGGTATGTCTAAAAATTCAGCAAAGTCTAAAATTACCTTTTTCGTTTAAAGAATTACGGCGCGGACACGACTGAGCCGACTTATTATTAGCGACCTTTTATTAGACGAATTATTACTAGCCGGCTGAGCCAATTATTACTTTATTGTCACAATAGATTCTAGTAGTTTACGTATTTTATTCCAAGAAAAAAGTATCAACCCATTAGGGTTGATACTTTTTTCAAGTGATAAAAATATCCCAGAGAATTATCTCTGGGATATTTTTTCACTAGTTTCGGATGTATATAATATAAATATCGATATTCGAAATAACCAATATGTATTGTCTTTCAAATGAATTACATCCGATGCTTTATTCTACGTCATTTATTTTATTTTATTTATTTATTTCCATAATTCAAGATACAAATTACAAAGAAAATCCTTATTCTAACAAAAAAAACAGTTTATAATAAGTGTATATATTATACCTAGCTTAGAAAGGAAATTCATCTTTTGACATGACGGTTTACCACCTCACTAGGTATGAACCTGTGTTGAGGTGGTACTAACATCGATGAATTCTTTTGAGACGAGAGGGCAAGTCTTATCTAATACTTGAGTATAATTTAAAATTTAAAGTTAAATTTAAAAACATCAATAAAATTATAAACTAAATTAAAATTTATGACAATCTACTAAGTTATATGGAATGACAGTAGCAATTGCTTTTGAGGAATTCTCTTAAGTCCAATGAAACCGATATATCGCTTTTGTAGTAATGTGTTTGTGACTGAATGTTATGTTTCAATTTATCTTATTCTTATATGTCTCATTTCTCAATGTATTTTCTTTTTTAAAAACTCAGCTGATTATGAATAGCATTGTCATTTTTACATTGAGATTTAGAGATGTATTAACATTTTTAACAACCCTTTCTTCTATCTTAATAGTTTAGATATTTTGCGTTGTTTACATTGACGATATTTTAATTTTAATATAGTATTTAAACACCAACTTAAGGCATTGTCATGTATAAATTCAACATAACTTAATGAAAATTTAACGAAAATAATGTATTTTCTGGAAGGGGGTTAATGTGGCAGCAATGCGGCGATAAGAAAAAGCGTAAAATTATTGTATGCAGTTGCCAGACACGTCTTTTCATCCACACGCCCCTCTCACCGCTCTTTCCACATATACCTCTGAGCCCGCTGCTCAGCGCTACAGTAGCAATGTAACCGCGGAACGGAGTCACGGACACTTAACAGTTGTAATACAACCGCGATAACGAGCATGCACATGCACTAATATAGATTAGTCTTTTCATTCTAACGACTTTTCAATCTAACGACTTTCACTGCCGTGCGAACAACGCGTACCTATATGAAGTCAGACGATTCAGGTGAGAGGACATATTGAGACCTTTTTCCTGTTTTAAACAAGTAAACCAAACATATTAAGATCTTCAATGTCTTGTATTCTTCTGAAATATGCTTTCAGCAGGAGAGTGCCGTCAACTCTTACGGGCGAACCCGTCACCCTAGGAAGGTAGAACGATATATAATCGTTTTTACAACCTGGGCTGAGCGTAGAAATTAAGGAACGAAAACAAAACACCAACTAGCTCGGCCAACTCGCCCGTAAGATACCAACGCCTCACCCCGAGACACCGAGAATATGCAAACAGCGGGTGTGACCTCGCGCCCTTACTACCAGTTATGCTCGGATTTCCCCGTCCTTGCGACTGGGTACGGGTTCTACCTGATGTACCTACTTCAGTTTGAATTTATTGAGGACTACGGCGAATTGCCCGTCTCTGAATCCGGAATCAGGTGAATAGTTTGCCGTTTCAAGAGCGGCTGACATCAGCAAACCACATTCGCTGCTAAGGAAATATTATTTAGTTCCGAGACTCCCCCAGTGATTTAGCCGGAGTGCAACAGTCGATTGGCTGACAGTCGACTGACGCCGCACGGTGAGCACAGCGCCTAGTAGCACCTGAACGCCACCCCCCAGGGAAAACGAATCCACCAGCCGCATTAGACTCTCATTCGAGAAGGCTACTATATAGGTACTATATATGCTGCCATTGGCTTTGCGAAGAAACATAGCTGACATCTCACTTTTACTATGAATTTTAAATGGCTCGATTGATTGTCCTGAACTACTATCTAAAATATCTCTCCGCACTCCTAGCCGGGCACTTAGAAATAGGGCACTCCTTCTTGTACCTGGCTTTAAAACCAAATACAGGCGTAATTCTTATTTTATAAGGGTATGCGAAACTTTCAACACCATGAATGCTGACATTGATATTGACCCCTTTTTCACGAATATTGATACTATAAGGAAGCAGGTTGTAGGGCAATTTTGTGATGACCAGGCTTAGCATTTTCTTCTTTTATTACAGTTGTCAACATGTTTTCTACTGTACAAATTAGTATCTTCTTGTGTAATATCTTCTTTATGCTTAATATCAGTTCTAAATTCACGTTATTATTATTGTCATTATCAGTGGTAACTTGTAAATGGCTCTAAGCTTCCTATTTTTGTTCGCTATAAAATTATTGGCTGTAAGTTATCATTAAGAAAATAAAAAAATAAATATAAAATAAAATAAAATAGGAGCTGAGCCGAACCCTAGAATAGGATTGATCTTAGTGGCCCAACTGCACGTAACCACGTAACCTGCACGAAATCATTAGCTGCCATATTCTTTCAGCAGACAGGTTCAATAATTTGATGTCATAATATGCTTCTAAGCGAGCCCATACAAACAATAGGGCGAACTCGCAACAGCCGAGACTGCGACCAGCGCTGTCGACTGATAAATCAAAACTCGCGCCAGCATTAGTTTACTGGTTATAAGTTACATGCGCAATAATAAGGTCAAACTTTGGCGAGATTGCCGGCTTGTTCTTGGCGGAGTATACACTCTCGCTATTTGCAATTCTACGCTTGGGTGAAATTATAGCGGACCCCCTGAATCTTATCAAAACTTTATGCTATCTCAGTCGGAATCACGAATTCATGAAATAACTAATTATGCTTCTTCGTTAGTTAATAGAGACTGACAACCATTCCTCATACTTGCTCTAAGATTGCTCAAGCGCGAATTGGTATTTCCAGCATATAAAGGGTTTCGGGGAAGAACGCTCCATGTCATTTATTTTTTTTAAGAAGAGATCATTTTTATGAGGTGTAATTTAAGTAAAATGTATTATTTTTAGAAACTCCTTGATAATTGTTATACAGACAAGATATATTTTTTCTAATCAACAAACCCTGGTTGAAAAGTCATATTTTGAAAAATATTTTTTTTAAATTGAATTTTCAAAAAATTCAAAAATTTGACATTGATTGTCCTTACACGTAACCCTTCATATGTTGATTCTATACAATGAATTAAAAAGTATAAAAATAAATTTTTAAACTAGTAAGTTCAAAAATTATTACAGATTATTGTTTGTGATTTCTCGATGAAAATATATAAATCCCTAACATAGATTTTGAACAGCAAAAAATCTATGATCCGTAAATAAATATATTTCAAATAGTTTTATCACCAAAAGCGATTCAACGAAACTGAATTTGAAACCAAAATTTGTAATTTCTCCGGACCGTTTCACCCATCTAAAAACTTGTCACGTCTCCTTTCAGCTAATTTACCTTTTACACACATACATGGCTCCCCAGCCTTTAAACCGCTTTTAAAGCTACCCATTCGCGGCGAGAGGGAAACGGCGAATTTTTCCTCTGCGGAGCTTAAGCTAAAGTGAGGAGACAAAGTAGCCACGCTGGTGTGGCCATTATTTACTGACCGTCCGGCGTTTCTAAAGTACCCCCCAGCGAGGAACAATGTATTGTAAGATTGGGCAATTAATTTGTTGGTGAGGAGTGCAGTGGAGATGGAGTGCCTGGATCACGAGAATGAAAGGCCACTTACACTATACATAGGTGAAAACTTACACGAGAACTGCTCCAACTTAAATTTAATGAGACACTAAAAGCTCAAAATGAAAAAAATAGGCCTCTCTAGAAAACATTTAATAAAATTATATTTATAGAAACAATTACCATTTTGTTTCACTGTTCACATTTTGGTCTTCCTAATAAACAGCATGACTTCACGATACGTCTCTTGGTAAGTGTATATTTCCGATAAAATGTGTTTGCATGAGCACGACAGAAACTCAGATATAAACCGCATCGTGGACACATTTTTTTAAAATTTATTTATTTATTTGGTAATTTACAATTATCTACAGTAAATGGACATATACAATTACAATGAAATAGCCGAGAATCTAGTATCAAAAAACTGATAACATTTTATGCCAGAAACTGTTGCCAGTAATCAGGGGCGGATCTATATAAGGGCTTTTTGGGCTGCAGCCCAGGGCCCCGTGGATATAAAGGGCCCCAGCCTCCATTAAGAACAATGGACAATATTGTGAACCGAGTTCCTACCGAGGCTAGTGCCTTGTCAATAGGTAACTAGTAATGAATGTTTCTTTAAATTTTACTCATATTAACTAGCTTTATAATTAATATTAATACTTGCTTAATTAAGCTACTAATTAAGATATTATTACAATTAGTATTAATATTGTTTAGTAGCAATAGCATAAGTATTAATGTTGTTTAGTAGCAACGTTTTCTTACGCTAATCGATTTGTCTATTTTTAGTGAAAAGTTAAATGTTTTACAGTTGTGTTTGTGTGTCTGTCATATTAAACAAATAAAACATTGTCTTCGTTCTTTCCTATATTGTGTACCTAGTGACCTAGAAATCATCATCAAAAAAAAGTTTTTTGGTAAAATGGAAATTAGTTGATTAATTAGGCAGGCCCCCAAGTAATATTAGCCCAGGGCCCCACAAACGCACGGTCCGCCCCTGCCAGTGATCGTATATTAATGTAGCCTAACTAGGCAATAGCCTGATCCAAAAAGAATAAAATCGCAAATGCTACGACACTGATTTTCCCAAACTCCAAAATGGTTTTCGGTAATTATAATTCAATAACCAGAACGAAATAGCAATAATTCCTAATTATTTCTATCTATAGAGTTGAATTTAGGCAAAAGACAATGAATGAAGAACATTGAATAAATCAGCGAATTCCATTTCTTAAATTAATTATGAAAGTTCGAAATATTTCAAAGTTTCGAATGTATCCATTGCGCACAAAGACGATAAATTGATTCTGAGACTTTGTCAGCAAGACATTAAATTAAAATAAAAGAGCTACATAAATTGAAAAATACATCCACCATAAAACATCATAATTTAAAATAAGTAAAACATTTTAGCTTATTTGCTATCTTAGTTAAATTTGTTATAATATTATTGTAGTAGTTCTGCGGACTTCAATGGCTTTCGAATTTACACTAAGCCATTTCTGATTGATCGGACACGATCAATTTACGACATTTTTATATCGAGGTCAAAAGATAAGGAGATGTTTTGTCAGCACTAATATAACGGACGTAATTGTGCGGAATAAATCGAAATCACCAACTCTCCAATCTTGATCACCGTTACAAATCGTAACCATTCGTGTGGGGCGTATTTATTTTGATGTAGGCTTTCTGCAATGTCCTAATCAAAATATGAAAACGTAGCAAAGGAAACATGCAACGAAGGGGGCATAACGAGGTTATTGGAATATAGAAACGATCGAATTATGGCCGATTTCTTTTTTGGTTTGTAAAGAAAAGAAATCTGTTGCATTAAACGTTTAATAGAGTTTTACTTTCCCGGTCCAAGGAAAGGTTTCGTGAACACGATAGATTTTTTTTCTAGAACAAGACGGAAATATCCATTTTGACCCCCCCCCCCCCCTGCGACGATTGAGACTATTTCCAGATTGAAGTCTGTCTGTGAGTCTGTGTCTGTGTGTGTGTGTGTGTATGTGTATTTCTCCACGATAGCGCCCAAACGCGTCATCCTATTGAGCTGTATCATGTGATCATGGCAAGAGTTAAAATGATTGTGGTGGAAATCGGTTCACCAAGGAGCGTGCTAGTCATACTTAGATCTCGAAATATTGAATTTAGAGACTTGGAATTCAGTACACAGATTCGTCGTTGCGCCGCAGCCACATTGTGAAATGTTGATTGGAATATCTCTTATACAATCGTCACATTTCTTATACATTTTTGTTGAATTCCGCAGTTTTTAGGAAAATACTACAGCACATTGGAAAATAGCCATTTTAATACCAAGGAAATACTACAAAGATACTACATTTGCTATCATAGCCTCTTGACACTATCATTATTCGATCGGGAGAGTGGGCGGTAGGTTGGGGAGGGAGGCAAGGGAGTTGGCGTGGGGGGTTGGGGGGTGGTGGAGGCAGGGTTGTGGCGTGGGGGGTAGGGGGGGGGGGGTAGTTTCTATATTCTAGTTTGTCGCAAGTTATCGTTACAACATCAGTTGAACAACAAAGCAAGCGCGGCTTTATCATAAAAAAGTTTACATTTACCGCTATTAAAATTTTAATACCAAACATCGAAATCCAAAAAAAATAAAATATTTCAATAATTGTGATATTTTCGTTATTTCGAAAAAAAAATACAGAAGTCATTTCTGTTATTCTAAGACATTTCGTTATATAATTTGAAAATCTGGTTGATACAGGGTATCACGTACTTTCCTAAATTTCGTATTGATGAAGCTAAATACAATGCGTCGCTTTACTAAGTACTTGCTGTACAGGTGAGTTTTACCTATAGACAATATGGGGAAATCCTAAACTATACAAGATAGACCAAAATTGTGTCTATGATATCGATTTTGAACATATCTATTAATTATTTTGAAAAAAAACACATTTTTTGAGAAAAAACCGTTTTTTTTTTTTTAATAAATGTTTATGCTCTTCTATTCAGTTTTATATTTGGATCGAATCACCCAAAGGAATCTTAGGTTTAATATTTAGAAAGTGTCTTAAATGGACAATTAAATTTTCATGCTAAATTTATGCGAAGCCCAATGAACGCCCAACGGAATGCCACAAAACACCGCGAATAACATTTTTGAAATTCGAACGAAAATTAAAATAGTAATATTTTAATTCTTGGTAATTAAAAGCGAAAAGCATGATTTGACAGCAATGAAGTCTAGGCGTTATGATTGTATCGTAATGCCTGTCAAAAAATGTCAAGCCGAAATACTCAAGGGGAATTCTTCACAATTTATGACATGCAGAAGCTTTAATAGGAAACATACCTACAACGAAAACACAGAAATAAATATTTTGACATAATTTGAGTCAATAAATACTAAATCAATCCACACGAAACACTGCTTTGGATATTGGCGAATAACAAAGGACAATTATTAGAATTTTAAATAAATATAAATGTATACCTCATCGGCTTGGTTGCCTTGTACAAAAACTACTACCGGGGATACCGATTAGCTGTCCGCTGTGTTTACTACCCGGTGCCGGGCGGTAATGTTTGGTCTCTCGCGGGTTTGTTGGCGGAGCTAGATAGTGGATTGCTCATTGTCTCTAAGTCTTCTACGCTCATCCCATAGCTTAAAACGCGATCAAATATCGTTAGACTAGCCTGGCGTGACGGGTTCGCCTTTTGTAGTCGACACTGCCCAACTGGGGTGACTAGTCATACTACTGGGGGCAATAGTCAAACGTCTGCCCGTTGCAGTTGACACATCTAAGTGTCTTAAGGCGACATGATACCTAGGAACGACCATATCTGAGGAATTTTAGTTTTATGAGTTTTTTGAAAAATATAAGCATTAATTTAAAAAAGTTTTTCAGTGAATCCCTCGATAAGGAACCAATTTATAATTTGGACTCAAAAAAGTTGCACATTGCATTGGACATTAAGGCTTTAAACTGACTTCGAAAACTTTCAGGCGCGTTTACTCCTACAATGTGAGCGGTGAGTGTATTTTATTATAATTTCAATTTATTGACTGATTAATTGTCTAGGGCACCACTTAGCCACATTTTTAATTTAGGCCCTACATTAATTACAATTAAATAAAACGTGAGAGCGCTCGGAGAGTTACGCTAATTATGCTTTGCCATTAACACCCTTATACCACCACTGCGTAAAGATAGTTATTCTGTGCTAGCGCTGCGATTGACCGTTTAGTATGCGTCTGGTTCCCGGCGCTAGCGGACGTAGAATCTGTGCTTGACGCTTCGTCAACGCTAGATTTTTATTGGTCAAACCCTATGAAATTGACTCCGCCTATTTTTTCGTGTGTCCGCCCATTTCGGATATTTATCTGAGGTCTCATGTCGCCTTAATAGGTATATTTATCTCTCTTGAATTAAAATTAAATTAAATTTCACTTTATTGTGATTGTGGTATAGTAACAAGGAGTTTTACAATTTTTAAGTGCGGCACAACCTGCCTTTAGGCGTATAATTTTAAAAAAAAACGAGATTGCTTGCAGAGCAAATGGGATTGAAAGCGGAATCTTTTTGCATATACAAACAAATGTCGTATAGCGCACCTGTCTTGTGAAATGTAATTTCACCGATTAAGGTTTCACGGCGTCTCCGACACTGAAAATGGAAACTTGGGAAAACAAAATAGCGCCTGGATTCGCCTTCCTCGCGCGTGAAGATTGGTTTGCACAAGAAATTACACATGCGCCCCGTGAGACGTTTATGTACATTTGGAGCTTCCGCGTCGCACAATCTGATAGTAGGAGCAGTAGGACGTAAGGATGTACATGCCTATATTCTACACGCTTGCCTTTTTTAGGAGAACACTTTCACGCCATTTAGATACGTACACCGGTGTCTGATTGTGCTAAAGCACATTATTGAAATAATGCATGAAGCAAGTAGATCAGTGATTCCCAACCTGGGGGTTAATTACCCACAAAGGGGTAAAATGGGATTTTCTGAAGGTTAAAGATAAAGGCTGGATGATTGAGAATTATTAGCAAAATCATCTTTATCAGATATTAGCTGACCCGTGCCCACTTCGTTGGGCGGTAAAACTTTTTACCTGTGATGAAATTATGAGTGTGGTTCGGTTAGTACTGAGTGCTATGATTTATTTCCTGACTGCCAAAGAAAAGTTATATTTTTACTGCATATGTATGTATGTATTTGCATGCCAATTTGACTATAATACCGTTATTTGTGAGTGTCTTTTTTGTGAGCGTATTATCTCTTTAACTATTTATGCAGTAAAAGGGAAATTATATGCAGTAAAAGGGAGAAGTATTTTGTTTTAAACACTTGAGACGATAAATTTACTTATTTTGATAAGAATTCATAATTGTTGATAATATGACCAATAAACATGACCTAACGATTTAAATTATTTTTTATATTTATTTATTTTATTTTCTTTTATTTTCTTTTATTCAGGAAAATAACAGTGTATAAAAGTAAGTAGCCAAACAAGATAGATATACAAATTACACCAGAGACAATTTTCCACTAAATGTTAACATCAAGATTATCTAAATGATAAG
>OX155954.1:26106563-26160025 GCA_944548615.1 Micropterix aruncella | reverse complement strand
ATATATATATATATATATATATATATATATATATATATATATATATATATATATATATATATATATATATATATATATATATATATATATATATATATATATATATATATATATATATATATATATATATATATATATATATATATATATATATATATATATATATATAAAAATATATATATATAAATATATATATATATATAATATATATATATATATATATATATATATATATTATATATATATATATATATATATATATATATATATATATATATATATATATATATATATATATATATATATATATATATATATATATATATATATATATATATATATATATATAATATATATATATATATATATATATATATATATATATATATATATATATGTATATATATATATATATATATAATATATATATATATATATATATATATATATATATATATATATATATATATATATATATATATATATATATATATATATATATATATATATATATATATATATAGTTAGTTAGTTAGTTAGTTTGGCTGGGCTTTTTTCCCGCACTTGGCCTCTTGATTGGGCCGTTTGTGCGTGGCTCATGTTTCCATTTATGTTACTCCAGCCAACCCAGGCTGTCCCAGAAGGTTAGCAGCCTGTTTGGGTTGCTACAGGCCTCCGGGAGAGATGCTGGAGATTGCAGTATTTTTTGCCCGTTGCTCTGCCACGCTCCTGCATTCCATGAGCACATGCTGTGGCGTTTCTTCTTCCTCCATGCATCCTCTGCATAGAGGGCTGTCTGTCACACCTATGG
Organism: Micropterix aruncella; assembly: GCA_944548615.1. NCBI lineage: Eukaryota > Metazoa > Arthropoda > Insecta > Lepidoptera > Micropterigidae > Micropterix > Micropterix aruncella. The sequence continues at coordinate 26,159,214 of OX155954.1, read as the reverse complement.
TAAACAGGTGTTTGTTTAGGGGACAGTGGCCTGTCATAGTACCTATGACTTTACGGATTTTGTCCCTTTTTAATCTGGTGAGGTTGCGGGCAAGTTTTTTGGACGCTTCCGGAACCGCGTTCTTTGTTTGCCTGCATCCTGCGTTTTTTTTCCATTCTGTAAGGTGGGTTTCTTCGGTGTTCCTGCGTAGCCATGTTTTTATTTGGGCCTGGGGAATGGGCATCTATATATATATATATATATATATATATATATATATATATATATTTATATATATATATATATATATATATATATATATATATATATATATATATATATATATATATATATATATATATATATATATATATATGTATATATATATATATATATATATATATATATATATATATATATATATATATATATATATATATATATATATATATATATATATATATATATATATATATATATATATATATATATATATATATATATATGCATATGTATGTGTATGAGTACCTACGTTAGTCATGCTTCTACACCCAAGTCTGAAAATAAATCGTATGCAGATACAGGCTATATTCGGCCTAGTTGGGCATGCGCTAAGCATGGTCATGTGAATGTGGGTCGTCGTTTATTTCGCACCATTACTTGGTATGACCATTTTATTCAGCATGATATGTTTTAAATAAATAAAAAAAACACAATTTTAGTAGGTTAAAATGAAACGGACGCGGGGGTACTTGAAAGTCGTTAGATATTTAGCGCACCTTGAGATACTGTCTGCACTTCTCTGATTTTATTATAGAAACTAATTGGGAGCCTTATAAAAATGGCTGAAAGAGGACTGACATAATCCGATTAATAAAGCGGATTTGCAGAATCAGATACAAGCCTGGGCTTGAATAAAATAATCTTGTACAAGAATAATAGACATGACCTAGTATAGCTTATACAATCATAATGCGTCTGTCATCTTTTATATGTACCTATATTATGTAATTTCATTGAAAATAATTAAATAAACTATAAAAAAATCGGCATTTATTACCTTTTCAACCTCGGTTAACCCGGAACTCGATTAATCGGATAACCGCGGTCCTACTATAATTGGAAATATTTCAAAACTAAGCATAAAAATAACAATTTTGGAAAGAAGATCACACATCGCAATCTCATTAAAGTTTTTACTTTCCAGGCGCACCAACCGACCAGGAGTGTAGTAGTGGAACGCAGGTGGAGGAAAGTATTGTGAACGCGCTAAAAAACTCTTTGGGATAAGACGGAATTATCTATTTTGAGCCCCCCGAGATGATTGACACTATTTCCAGATTGAATTCTATATAGATAGACTTCAATCTGTTGTGTCTTGTTGTGTCTAGCTACATATATGAATTGCATAAAAATTTCATCAAATTTCGATATGTCTTTCTCGAGAGCGACCAAACTTTGAAAGAAGTGTAGACATGGGGAAATACGCCCCCATATTCCAAGCGTCTCCATATTTTATTTGTTGTGTGGGGCTTTTCTAAGGTCTTTATGAGCCTTGCAACACTGCGATCATTAATTATCTATTGTGTTCGGCACCTACTATAGTTCTACACTAAGCCTCGTGTCATTTAAGAACCGCAACAGGTTTTTGGCGCCAGATTGTTTTACCTCCTCAGGTTGGAGGTAATGACCACCCAAGTGGGTGTATCTTTTACGCATCAGCGGGCCACACTCGCCCATTAGGTGCAGGGGAGTTTCCTCGGCTCCTTGGCAGAACCTGCACTTTTTTGTGTCTCGGAGATTGAAGTTGTAAATATATTTGTAAAGGCCACAATGCCCCGTGAGCGCCCTCACCAGTATGCGTAGATTGTCCCTATTTAGCGATAAGGTCTTACGGTCGTAAGCCTTAATTACCGCTTTAGATTGATTCAACCCTGGCGTGTTGTTCCAGTGGTTTACGGATTGTTCTAAAGATATTTGTTTGAGCATTAGGTTTGCAAGGCTTTTTGGTACGCCACAGCGAGGTTCAGGGCTGTATAACGTTTTCTTTGCTCCCGTCTTGCAAGTTCGTTGGCTTTTTCATTTCCCTTGATTCCTGCATGGCTGGGAACCCATCTTAGAATTACCATGTTCTTTTCACCCAGGGAATTCAGTAGTTATACGCAGTTTTGCACTAGCTTTGAATTAATGTTATTCGAGGCTAGTGCCATAAGAGCTGCCTTGCTATCCGAGTGGATACATCGTGTTACACGAAGTATATTTTATAAGTATTTTATACGAACTTACTTGAACTCGAGTTTGCACCGAATATCCACGTTCCGATATCCAAAACAGGTAATTTCGGTAATCCAAAACAAGTAATTTCTGAAAAACGTCTGTATGTGTCTGTGCGTGCTTGTGTGTCTGTGTGTCGCTGTGTGTGTTGCACCCACGGTATCTCAGAAACTCCACCACCAATTAGAACTAAATTACGTATAAAAATAGTTCATCCTAATCTCGGTATTTCAAAAGCTGATGGGAAATATATTTTCCAAAATTTTAAAATGTGGTACATCCGTTAATATTGGTTCTAGGAAAATGAGCAAGACAATTGTTGTTTATTGATAGAATTAAATTTTTAATGATTAGGAATTCCGAGGAAATTGCTTACACCACTTTTTAACATTTTCATACTTAAAAATTAAATAATCTGAAAATTGAATACTTCATAACTGCGTTATTATTAATTCTATATAAACATAGTTGTCTAAGAATAATGCGTCTGTCTGTGACTTTATTGTAAGTAGTTTCTTAATAATGTAGTGGTTTACGAGATTATTAATTTTAAATGATCTTATCTTTCTTGTCGTATCCTTCTTATTCTTATTATCTTTCAGATATATTTATTTTTAACCCCCCCCCCCCCCTAAGTACCAAAACTGTACATACATTGATGAACTAATAATTTTGGGATACTCACGTAGGATGAGAAAGGTGTATCTCCATGACCAGATCTCTGGGAACGTCGAAGTAGTCTGGATCTTTCCCGTTGGAAGATAGAACCAGAGGTAGAATATCCCATGACGTCATTGGTGCTTTCCATCCCAGCTTCATGCAGAGCTGCAGAAAATAGATATACCCAAGATATTACCATGTACAGTTAAAAACCAGAAAAGAAAACATAGATAATGGTTTACCTCCGTGAATTCTAAGTGCATGGGATCACCCAACACCGTCCCGTCAGAATTTTTATATCCTGCGTAACTGATGAGCTGACTGTTCCATATTCTGTAGTCGTGACTCGAGTCAGTTCTTTGCGGGAAGACGGTTATAGCGGATCTGCGAAAAATAACTATTATTGGACCTTAAATATAAAAATACTTTGCTGACCACGATTACCCCCATTTTCGAATCTCTTTTCGCAAATTGATAAGTATATGATAAGGTGATCGCTACAATTAAAAGTGATATGGGCTTGTAGCGTGCTTGCAGAAAATATATATAAAAAAAACTATTTATTATTCCAGGTTTGGCTCTCGACGAGGGGACTAATCAACGGTTAACAGCACAGACGCGAAATGTCGTATACGCATTCAGTTATGATAGCCCGTTCTAAATTTACCATGACATGGGGGCTGCACCCAGGGTTGGCTCACGTCGATGGGACTCCTCAACGGTCAACAGCACAGACACGAAATTTTGTACATGCATTCAATTACGACAGCACATTCTAGGTTTCATCAAGACAGGACTGCGGCACACAGGGTTGACTTCCAACGAGATTTTGTATACGCATTCAATTATGATAGCCAGTTTCACCACAATAAGGCTGCTGCACTATTAAAAAAAAATGGAGTCGGTTTTTTATTTTTGTTAAAATTTTGTCTATTACTACATGAATTGTCTATTACTACATGCAACCGAATAAAAAAAAGTCGTCCATTTACCCTCTTTTACATGCCTGATTAAATCGCGCCAAACCTGCACTTGAATAGCCTATTTGATATTATACGAGCATTTCCGATATGTATTCTTTCTCTATCTGTGCGTTGCTTTAAAAATATATGAATTTGCTATAAATATATTTATTCAAATACATTTTCATACATTTTGGCGAGATTCCATGTTTCTGAAGCGCAAGTTAAAATTGATATAATGACTGGTTTTGTAGGTAATTGGTAGATGGACAGGTTTTCATTTGAGACTGGAGTCTGACTTAAAACCTATTATATCTGTACCATTAAAGATATTTTCATCCTTCATTGATTTTGTTGTCGTCAAAATCATATTTTAATCCTTCAAAGAATTTCTTAACAGATTCAAAGTCTAGTGACAGACAATAAACAGAGCTGGTTTCACTCTCTCAATTATTTGATTTTTTCATGTTTTATCTGCAGACCCATACATTTTGCTGCTCTGTTCAATGCTTAAAAACTTTGTTTAAGGCTTGTGGAGAGCATGCAAAAATATCAATATCATCAGCGTAAGCCAGTAGTTCTACCGATTGTATTAATACCAGAGTTGCACATTGTCTTCTCAAGAACCAAATTCAAGAGCATGCATGCCAATGCATCTAACTGTCGCAGTCATTGCAGGTTATTACGAACCCTGGATACATTGGTTTCTATAACTAGTAAATAATTATACGATGTCTCAATAAAATTCTATATTGCTAGAATGGTTACGCAAAAGATAAGAGGGTTTTTGGTATTGTATATATTCTAGTTTATAGTTATAATTATAATAGTTTCCCAGCGTAATCTTCTAACATCGGGGTGAAGTCTCCCATCGGGGGGAAGTCTCCATCCCACCTTGCACGATATCCCAGAAGTCGGGGATATCATGCAAGGTGTACGCAGGTGCGTTCACGGTTCAATGAGCATCGCAATTATGGGAGACGACACGGTACTAAGGTGCGGACTAGATCTGCGGAGTCATAGGCAGCTTTACACTCGATAAACAGATGGTGGGTCTCGATGTTAAACTAACGGGGTTTCTCTAGGATTTAACCATAACACAAGGGGTAAATTAAATTACGTGCAGCCTCGATATTTCTAACAACAGGAAAATAAATCAACATATGTATTTAAAAATAAACTATCAATTAAAATTAAAAAAACAACGCAAATTAAAACAAAAAAAGCATTCAAACAGTATTTGTTGAATAAAAAATTGTATTCACTTTCAGAAGTTTAATTGTACCTACTTCTATGTCGCTTTTTAGGTCGCTCATAATAATTTAAGATTTTTATATGGCTATTTTTTATTTATATTATTATTGCAATGACTAATATGTATTTTAATAATTATTATTATGACTATTTAGATATGTTTTGTTTATTAATATTTAAATTTTTGTTAGAAATTCCAGTTTATATTATGTGATTATAATTCCTAATGAAGTTCGAATTGTTTATTTATTTTTATTGATTATATTTACTAAAGTAGGTTAATCAAATTGCAAGAAAGAAATATTTAATTATATTGTGATTCCTACGCCCGTAATGGGGTTTTCGAAATAAAAATTGCTCCTACTCTTACTTTTATTCTACTAACAATAACTCCAGTAAGGTTTTAATTCTCAGCTACCGAAAGAATTGCTTCTATTTGTGCCACCATTAATCATGAGTAAGACACGCGTGTCGTTTATAATCCTTCACAAAGATATTACACACAGCAGACAAGAGATGTCCGCAGTAGATCGCACCTGTATTCTTTTTGGCAAGTCACCATTTAGGTACTGAAATTAGGTGCGTGAATAGCTATGCAGTAATTCCACCAAACAATATATAATCTGTCAAGCTTAGATACCTAACCGCAGGTTGATTCAGTGTTTGTGTTCATAATTTGTAATGTTAGAGACTTTGGAGCTGTCATCTGCAACGGGCAAACCCGACATCTCAGACTGTTATAACGATATAGATCGCTCTTTTAGCCGTGAGGGGATTACACTGACTCAGGGACAACACAGTCCATAGTCTTGCTCCGCCAATATGCCCGTAAAAACCCGACGCTAACCGCGAGGCACTGGAATGTGAAAACAGCGGGCCAACCTCACACCCTTGCTACCAGATTTGGGAGGATTTCTCCGTTCTTCGGTCTGGTCATGGGCTCGAGGTCGCTTGCGCGGACTATACCTGACGTAAGCGGTTATTCAGTCTGAATATTTTGCGGACCGCGACGCCCGTTGCCCGCCATGGTCATTTGGGATCGGGTGGCCGGCAGATCGATTCAATGGTTGAAGACGTCACGTCGGAAACTATTCTCCGCTTACATAGTAAAAGTACGTCTCCAGACCCCTCTGGTTATTTGCCAGCTGGGCATTAGCCACCTAGCAAACCGGATAGTGCACCAATTCCGCCCGAGGTATTTCCCCCGAATTCGCGATCTTCTTATCCCAATCGCCTCCGACTGCAGAATTAGAGCCGTGGCAGAAGCTCACAGCGGTCCTAACAGGGTAAGCCCTTCTTCGAATAGGCTACCAGATAGGAGTTGAACCGTGAGTTAAGCAGGCCAGATGACATAGATTTTTGGTCAACACCAGCCAAGCTGAACGGAACCATTAGGAATCTGATGTTAGAGAGTAATGAAAAAATAATTATCCTGCATAGGTACCTTATATTTCCCTTATTAGTGCTGTACTTTATGTGATTGCATAGGGCCTCGAACATGCCGCTCGTAGTCGTCACATATCTGCAGTCAAAAACCTGTAACAAGACAAACAAAACATTAATCGTAAAAGAATAAATTTATTATATCCTACACATTGAACAGGGAACGGTTCGGAATACTTGGTATTCGAAGAAGAACTCGAAAGATGTGCTAACTGGTTCGTTATTTTAGGAATCGTCCTTTTCGCCCTCTTTCTTTTCTGTCGCGTTTAAATATATATAATTGCGATTCTTCTTCCGGGATTTAATGTTGCTTCCCATCGAATGTGATCATAATCGCATCTGTTGTTTAATGTGCCGTACCACCGTACAAATATTTTTGTAGTCAGGCCAATGGGAAGGGTAATAGCTCTTCTTAATTCCTTACCCACAGAAATAGATATCTTTTGTATATCCCTTTGGCAGCTGAAAAGGCAACTCCCTGCTATCTCATGTTTATCATAATCTGTCTTTTATTTAGTTTCATATTTTTATGTTTTTTTCTTGTTTAATGTTAGCATTAATTTAGTTATGTAAGTCATTTATTTTTAGACTTACACTCTAGCTTTAATATTCAAGGGCGAATTGGATTCATCTGTAATGCTCTTAAATACTATTTGAAACTAATAAATAATAAATAAATAAATAAATTTCACATGCCGCTTATTCACAACTAAAATATCCGCCGTGCAATTATCGTAAATACAATAGGTATAGCAATAACCTGTAACTGAAATAATGATAAAAATAAACCCAGAGTCCTTATATTCAATTCAATTCAAACGTTTTGCAATATATAACTTTACAGTTGTGTTGACAGTCGAAGATAGAACTGAACCTTAAAGTGCGTAATTATTACGTATTGAAACCTGTATACCAAATAAAAGATTCATATCCTCAATTAAATTATATTAAAATATTATAAACTATATTGAGAAAATTCGCTTGTTATTATAATTTTACAGCGGAACTTCTCATTACGAGCATAATTCGTTTCAGACTCTTACTCGTTAAGCGAAACAATTTTTCCCATACTTGTTATGAGAGGTCCGAGTACTCGTTATGAAGAATTACTGCGAATTACTCGTTATGAGAGGTGCTCGTTATGATAGGTTCCACTGCTTTTTTTCAAGATAGGATTACGTATAGGCGAGTTTAAAGCGCCATCTATGCCCTTATATGCGCCGCCATACTTGCTGACGTAAGAGAAAATTTTTCAATATTTGGAACTGTGAGTGCCAACTACATGCTGCGTTCCGTTGTAAAACCCAAACTGCCAAAACGTAGTAGGGCATATGTATATAATTAATGGTATTATTTACATGACCGCCTTCATCCGCACTGCGCAGGAATAAGAACATGAATTCGGAAGACGCTTGAAGGGGTAGAGCAGTGGCTAATGCCCATGCATCAGATGATCAAGACTTCCGACTGACTGATTAAGGGTTTGACCACGTCCCGCTGGGCATATGCCAAGGGGAATTAGTAGCTTCGAACTTTTTGTAATTAATCACATCTATACAGCTGTAACCAACGGCAGTTAACTTATGATTGAGGTTTTACAATTATCATTAACCGCGCAATCAACGTTGACATTATTCTGCTGTGCAAACTAATAACAATCGATTTGATTAAACGTACTCTACCCATGTTCGAGACGTAATATAAACGTGTCAGTGATGTTTACGTCTCTTACATACCTATATAGGTACAATCGTAAGAGCAGGTTAGCTAGGAAACGAGCGCGTGTGAACTGAATCGACTGAGTAAATAAAATGGGACGGGAATGGGTTGAATAAGGGTTAGAGAGCGGTGTGTTTTTTTATTTATTCAATTGAATAATACCTATTAGTCTACATTGAGAGATATTATATGTGTAGGTACTATGCATGCTAAATTAATGACTGCCTACTAAGTGACTTTTAATTGACAATTAATTAAAAAGTATTAATACAAAAACTATTATAACTATAAATATAGAGATCAAACAATATTATGAAAAAAAGAAATTGATGTTATATACATATACGAGTGGTATTACCCGGCGTTGCCCGTGTTATATCTTTTCTCAAATACCAATGTATACCAATTTTCATGGCGATCGGTTGAGCAGTATAGAAGTTGGTGTGCTGCAGCGCCGTCTAGTTGAAAGTTGCAACAAAGCGGATATATATAAAAACCTTAACCATGAAAAAATACATATATATGCCAACTTTCATGGTGATTGGTCAAACGGTTTCGGAGTCTATTAAACTCGGACAGACGGGCATACAGATATAATAACATCCATTTTTATATTATATTATTTTGGCCTGTTTTTAAAATTTAAACTTTGAATGCCTATATCTCGCTTATTTATAGCGACCGACACAATTTTCTTCCAGATTTAGCATTAAAATGAAAAAAATTGGAGAGAGGTTCCTATACTGCAGTTATTCCACTTTTATAACTATGTGATAATACTTACATGTATATATTTTAATTAAAGAGTTTTGAACAATGAAGCACAAATAATTAAAAAGCAGGAATAATTTCACTGTATTACCTTCACAATATTTTGAATTTAGAATAACGCTTGGCCGACTATGACGTTTGTAGGTTTAACATATCAGCGCCATCTATGGATTACTCAATAGATAACGCCATCTGTTAAAATCGTTTGGAACTAACAGATAATTGCGAATGTCAAATAATAGACATTGCAATAAAATAATATCGCGACTATAAATTAAGACGTAAGCTATCCTATCTTTCAAGTTGGATCAAACTGCACATTGTGTGCAAATTTGATTCAAATCGGTTAAGTAGTTTAGGAGTCCATCGCGGACAAACAACGTGACACGTAATTTATATATATTAAGATAAGATATAGAAAATTAACTATAAATAACAATAACGATTCAGTAGGCCATTAAATTACAGCAAAAAAGAGAAACTTCTAATAATTATATTAAAAAAATTAATTTTAGATAGGTATAGGTAAATTCAGAATAAAAATAATAAAAATGAATTTGGTGATATTTAATATTGTCTTAAAAAAATACATAGGTAGGGTGGGGCAAAGATCCGCAGTGGGAAATGATCCGCACCGTCAATTTAAAATGATCGCTTAATATTGTCGTGGTTTTAGACACATTTTTATGCTGGCAACATTGATAGAAGACGACTCACAAAAGTTACATGGCGTCCGACCGGCACAACAAAAACAATGAGGTTAGAATTCTTTTTACTTGTTTTGATGTAATAATCCGTAGGTCATCTTCAGTTGAAAATGTAATTTACTATACGCTTTGCTTACTTTTTTACTGGTTCAATTCCATAATTCAGGTTTTGAAAGGCGATCTATGGACAATAATTTGGCCAAATGCGCATTTCTTGTTTTAGGTTAGTTTGTGTTTACAAAATGACAAAATGGGGCAGAGGTCCGCATTTTGCATGGGGCAATGGTCCGCGCGCGGACGTTTGCCCCAAGATTTGTATTCATTGTTCTAATTTTTGTTTTTACGTTATAGAAACTACAAACGCAAAACTAATGTGAAGCCGTTCACACCAGAACTGTAGTTGCAGGCCCAAGAAATGCTAAATCAGGGGCTATCCATTAGAAAAATTGGGAAGGAGTTGGGATTCGATGAATCAACTGTACGGAAGAGGTGGGTTACCCCTTCAGTAAATTATTACGAGTTAGGAATCACTAACAATCTTTTATTCTGAATGTCGATTTGATTTCTTACAGGTTGAAAAAGGAAGGCGGCGCCAGAAAACTGGGCCGGTTCACAACAACATTCACTCATTTGCAAGAAAAGGATATTGTAGATCACTGCCGAACCTTGAACCATATGTTTTATGGTGTTTCCTTCAAAACGCTCCGAATTCTTATATTCAAATATGCTGAAGAAAACAAGATTCGACACAACTTTAATAAAGAAAAGGGAATGGCAGGGAAGGATTACACAATTTCTTTCATGAAGAGACACAAACTAAGTTTGCGAACTGCTAGAAAAACGTCAGTGGCCCGAACAATGGGTTTTAATCGCAATCAAGTGGAAGGTTTTTTTGGTAATCTAGAATCGGCTTATCAAAAATACAAGTTTGCTCCTGGTTCCATATACAACATGGACGAAACTGGAATCCAGACTGTTCCAGACAAACTTCCGAAAATTGTGTCCGACCAGGGCCAGAAAGAAGTAGCTAAAAATGTAAGTGCCGAACAAAGCCAAACAGTTACCGTTATCTGCTGCCTCAACGCCAACGGTGGCTACATTCCGCCCTATTTTATATTCAAAAGAAAGAGGGAAAATCCTCTTTTAATAAAAAATGGCCCGATCGGCTGTAAGATGGCGGTCACTGACAAGGGATATGTTGACACTCCTACATTTATTAAGTGGTTAAAACACTTTGCAGAACATGCCAAACCCACTCCGGAAGCTCCTGTTCTTCTTATCCTGGACAATCATGCCTCGCATGTTTCAATCGAATCAATATCTCAGGCTGAAGCATTGAATGTGGTTATGATCAGCTTGCCACCCCATACGAGCCACAAAACTCAGCCACTCGACCGGGTGTTTTTTAAACCCCTCAAAACCTACTACAACGAGGTCACGGATTCGTGGCAATCGTCCCACCCCGGGCAGGTAATAACAGTTTATCATGTCGCTGAGCTCTTTAACCGGGCTTATGAAAGAACAGCTACCATTGAAAAAGCAACTGCCTCCTTCCGCGCAACGGGAATCTTTCCCCTGGACCCCGGGGTTTTCTCGGATGCTGATTTTCTTCCGAGCCAGGTGACGGATCAAAGTCCGGAAGAAGATGATATCGTTAAAGAACCAATGCTAGATTTTGGCGACGATAACTGTGATGCCGTTCCCGATTGCCCTGTTCCTGAGCCTTCAGTGCTGCCTCAGGCTCCTACGTCAGTACTTGACCAAAGCCCGGAAGAAGATTTCGTCCAAGAACCAACACTAGACTTTGGCAACGATAACTGCAATTCAGCTCTCGACTTCCCTGTTCCTGGACCTTCAAGACTGCCTGATCCTGTTTTATCTACTGATTCTCCTGGACGTGTCTTCACGTCATCTCTTGTGTCAGTTGTGTCTCCAGCAGACATACTACCTCTTCCCAAAGCAACACGACGTAAGCGGAGCGGAAGAAGTTTAAAGTCGACACTTCTAACATCTTCTCCGCACAAGAAAGCCCTGCGGGACAAAAAATTACAAGCTGAAAGGTTGGTCAAAGAAAGAGAAGATCGTAAAATTAAAAATGCAATGAAACGGAAAGACAAGCTCAAGATGGCAGCAAAGCAGAAGAAGAAGCCACCACGTAGACTTCAGTTTGATTCAGATGACTCATCTCAGTCTCAGTCTATTTCATCTGGAACTTCGGTCTACAACGAGTCAGAATCTGACAGTGATCAGAAGATGGAAGAATCGTCTGAGCGGATGGTGCCTCCAAAGAGGTGCATAGGCGAATTTTGTACCGTTCGATATGAAGAAAAACTGTTTCCAGGAGTTATTACTGGCGTTTCAGAAACCCATGCCACTGTATCATCAATGGTGAAAGCTGGAAAATTATGGAAATGGCCCGACCGGCCTGACATTCTCGATTATGAATGGGGATCAGTCGTTTCGAGTATAAAGGAGCCAACAAAAACCAGCACAACCCGAAATGTTTATTCAGTCAGTGAACTGGAATGGTTTTACTCATAACTGTGAATAAATAAACTGATTAAAGTTAATTTTTCCGTGTATTTCATTTCAATGGGGCAAAGATCCGCAGCTGCGGACAGTTGCCCCGCATCTGCGGACGTTTACCCCCAAACAGTGGGGCAAAGGTCCGCAAAGGCAAGGTTGTCTACCTTTCCTTTTTTTTCCTAAGTGGTGCTTATTTCGCTAGTAATAAAATGGTATATGGTAGCACATAAATTAAGATTTCCAGTGAAGCCAAAACCTGCAGGACCTTTTACTTATAGGGTGAGAAAAAAGGTTGAAACCTAAAATTGCGGATCTTTGCCCCACCCTACCTACTTTAAATTATCAATCTGTGTGTCTTGTATTTAGTTTCTAAAATGGATTTATTTGTTATGATTTTCAGGTTAAAAAAATAATATTATCATCACTATTCGTATAGTGTTCATTGGTTCAGTTTATTATCAGTGTTGGTGTTGTGTCCGGCAGCTTCGGAAATAGCATATTATAAGCTATCACAGCTGTCTAAAATATTGTATTAAAAAAAACCTAAGAAATGCTTATATAGAACCCTGCAAAGAAAATAAAAGAGAAAAGTAACCTCAACTACAGACTCTGAATGGGTTAGATTTTGAAAAGCAAAGATAAATTATAATATTATGCATCGGAGATTGGTAGAGTACGAAACAAGCCAGGTACAGGAAACCACTTAGACACAGGAATAAGAACTATGTCGAAGTATAAGGTAATATAATCATAAATATACATACCTAAGTTAGTTTCTTTATCAGAAAAAAATAAAAAAATAATAATTGAATTTAATATCTATTTAATTGTATTAGCTATTTACTAGCTATTTAATAAATTTATAAGGTATTTAAATTTAAAGCTATTGAATAAGATATTTAAAAAACGGATCTCTTGAATTTCAATCAAACTAATTTAAAATACTGAACCGTCAGATATAAAAGCGTTATATTAATTTACTATTCACGAAGACATACCTTAAGATAACTATTTATATAAAAAATATATACGCCATAAAATAAATCAAGATATCAAAATTTCAACGTATTATAGGAGAAATATAGCACAATGTGCAACTATTGGGCGATAGATAGCATTAATTTTATACTCTACAAGTACGAGACAGACTAGATTTCATTATTTTTAGAAATTTAAGGAATAATTGATTGTGTCTAACCTTATAAACAATATATTAACCTTATATCAATATATAGAATAGAATAGAATAGAATAGAATCGAATAGAATAGAATAGAATATATCTAACTTTATAATAAAAACAAAATAGTATATATAGTAATATAAACTGATGATTTCTAAATGTAATTTAATTTAAATTTTTGTGAATTTATTTTGTATATTATTAATACATATTAATACTTATTAATACATATATAAATATATATTAATTTTTATTATGTTTTAAAATAAAATAATATTGTCAACTTTCATGACATTTTCTTACGAATTTTTATTAGGTAATTAAGATATTTCTGTTACATTAAGTATGATTTTGTTTATTTATATAAATATAATATTATAGATTTCTTAGGATAATTAAAATAAATTGTTTACCTTGGAACAGGCGGCAGACTAGTTAGGTTAAGACTTTTGTATATTGAATGTACTCATAATTTGAACTCTATAAATAATTTGAAAATTGAAATTTGAAATATAAAACGGATTTACCGCGTGGTTTACCAGCCTAGACTGCCGTTGACCAGGCTAGACTAAAGCACATTTTGCATTAAGACCACAGACATCGCAGCAAACAGTCGCAAAGTTTGCGACTGGAGACTTCGTCACTTACCGTACTCGCCAGACCTTGCTCCCACAGATTTCCACTTTTTTCGGAATGTGGATGTTATTTTGCAAGAGGTACGTATGTCTGTGGAAGTCTGCATAGATAATAGGGGTGAATATTTCGATTAATTTAATATAATATAATTTTCGTACAAAATATTTATTTAATAAAACGACGACTTTATAGGTTAGAGCCTAATTAGGTGAGCCAACCGAAGATTTGTTAACCCCAGTAAATCGCAAAAAAGTAGTCTGCTTGTGCACACGATCTCGAAATTTTAAGAATTCTTTAGCCAATAACTTTTGTTCGTCAATGGGAAGAGCTGATTAGATTTAGGGTTCCGTACCTATGACAGAAATGAGAGCTGCCATACCAACGGCCCTCTTTGAAATTTCATTTTTAGCCGTACGATCAGGGCAAGTCGAACGAAGTAGGGTATGTCTGAGCAACTCAGATGCGGATGAGTAAGGTAAGTCGTGGCAAGTCCGGGTGGAGGTGCGGGAAAGTAGGATAAGACGAGGCAAGTTCGGGTGGTTTTTCGGGGTGAGTGGGTTAAATATTTCATAAACTATAATATATCAATATAAAAAATATCGTAGTTTCATAAAATATCAAACTTTAAAAAAATATATATCTTAATTTCAGGAAAATATCACTTTATAAAATATAGTAACATACAAAAATATGGCATTTTTCAAAAATATCTCACTTTTAGAAAAATATAGGTAGTAGGTACATAGTTTTGAAAATTAACGTAAATTCTAAAATATCGAACTAATTAAAAATATACACCATCTGGAAGCATCTGGAAGCAATGTCAATTATAGGTATTTAGTGTTAGACATGTGAAACCGCACGTTTGCTAGGAGTACGACAGGGCGTTTTCGCCCGTCCTACACCGCAGCCGCATGGCGAGAGAGCAGTATAGGACATGCATTTTGTGAGACGAAATCTGACGTCTGTTTCACTAGTATTCAGTATTCAATTTATTCAATCAGAATATACAATAAAAGCATAAATTATGAATTAAAGCTAATTATCGCATATTAGAATTGGTCAGGTGCTAGTAGTATATTAATATATGTAGATATAAAACTATTAAAGCATAAATATTAATTCGACAATAGCGTTGACTAAAGTCGGCTTTACACGGCAGACAAATAAAATTTAAGAAAATGGAGCTGAATCCATGTACATGAGTATACATATAAAATAGATAATTATTATAAGAATATTAATAGTCATCTTAGGCACTTTATACAAAAAATAATCACACAATAGAAAGTATCAAAACAAAATTGGGAAAAACAACGTATGTATATGATCAGGTATGTTACGTTACACATTGTAATCTACATATTTAATATTAAATTCATAATATTATTATTAAACAATAAGAACTAAAATGAGGTACCTGAAAGTTACATATTAATGTTATTCCCATTTGAAAGAATTGGCATGCTCAAAAAAATCACCCAGCTTATAGAAAGCATGTGTGGATTGCAGCTTTTGTTTAATAAATCTTTTAAACGCCTTTGTTTCCATCTTTCTTGTGGAGAGTGGTAGTTGGTTAAAGAGCTTATAGCTCAAATATCCAAAGGACTTTTGTGTCTGCGTATTATTAACATTATTATCGTTAGTATTAACTCTTTGGGTATTTTTGACAGTTAATACTCGTCATGCGCATGTTTTGGCGTCTGACTCGTCATTTCATTTCAGTTCTATATATCTTATGGATACGTCGCCCTTATTTTCAAACGTTTAAAACTTTTAATATAATACAAATTGATATTATCACAGATTATCATTTGAAAGAAGTCTGGCTACTTTTAGAAATCGCGGAATGCTTCTGGCGGGATCTAGAAATTAGACGAAAATACAAAGTCATTGCTCTCATTTTCCCTGTCTTGATTATTTTTAACATGATAATTGATTCTATAATTCCATAAAAAAAAAACAAAACATGTTGATGTTTATAATAAATAAACCATTATCAGGCTCTCTTGAAGTTTATCGCAGTGAGCGCTCAATACGTTTCGCTTCGACTTATTTATTTATTTCAATAAATCGGTACATAAAGGGTAAAGTTAAGAAGCAATTACTTTCATATAATGTTGCCTGAAATATGTATCTATAGAATGGACATGTTATATGTTAGTTTTACAGAAAAGAGAAATGAAACAGAACACACTATGTAAATAAACGTATCTCGATTATATCCCAAAAGCAAACTATTTGCTGCCTTTGCCTTTGTCAGTTGCGTATACGTCAATCACTTTCTTACCCACCTATTTAAAAAAGCGACAAATCTGTCAATTGCAAGTTTTCGTTGAGTATCGCTTTGTATTGGGAGCAAAACGAACCACATGACTATTTTCGTGAGAACCGATCGCCGGTGGTCGTGAGGGTGGGTCAGAGACGGGGAACCCATCCAATATCTAACCATGTTTTCCCAACAAAATAAAACGCCAAAGTAATGTTTTCAGTATTTGATGGGGCCGCTGTTACTTTCTTCACAATAATAATGATAACAATAAAAACTTTATAAATAAGATAAAAACGAATTTTCCGCGTGAAGTTTGTAATACCTGACGTATCGGCGATTTTGCAACCGCCATTGTCTAAGGTAGAGTGTTGCAACTCCGCCGGCGGTTGTAACATCGCCGAAACGTCGGTTGTTACAAACTTCACGCGGTAAATTCGTTTTTAACTTATTTATAATGTTGTAACGGACCTTAAGTCCATTAAATACAATCAAAAAATGCATCGATTTCCAGTAAAACCCACAGACACAATTCAGCTATTATTTTGACTCGTGCAGCTATGAATCAGCACGATGAAACAATACTTTTACTCGGAATATTTTGGATTGCATCTTTTCACGGCCTATATAAACCGGCGAAAAAGCAACCAAATTATCATTCCTCGAGTGGTCATGTCTCCAGATGGTGACGGCACACTTCGGTGTCCCGGCTTCTCGGTCACATATAATTTCCCGGGTGATCACCTTCCCCCAAGGTTGCGACGGCATATTCGGCACTCTTTCTCACGAGTTAGGTCAACGAATCCGGCTCCTTGGTTTCCTTTCCTTACCTTTCCCAGTCCTTCATCCACTATTCCCGTATAACCTCCGTCGCGCAACCCTTGCGTCTCGATAAAGTAATTCGCGCGCTCGTTACTCACAGGCAAATACGTTCCTCCTCACATTAAATTCACTTCAATCGATCGAGGGTCCTTCACACTATTCGGCAAGCGTTATAACTGGCAATATTCAAACCTTCGATCAATAAATTCCTTCTACTTCACATAAAAACCGCCATTCAATACGGAGATAACTCGTAAGTTGATACCACCACCTCACACCGAACAACCTGGA
Organism: Micropterix aruncella; assembly: GCA_944548615.1. NCBI lineage: Eukaryota > Metazoa > Arthropoda > Insecta > Lepidoptera > Micropterigidae > Micropterix > Micropterix aruncella. The sequence continues at coordinate 26,141,719 of OX155954.1, read as the reverse complement.
GTTTTGTGAGGGGTGGTCCATCACAAAATGTAATGTTTGAACCAATATTCATGTGATATTTCTACTATATAATTGTTTAGTCCGTAGCATACTTGAATATAACTCGGTCATCTGGTGTACAAGTGAAAACAAATACATTCAGATGGTAGAGCGTATTCATAGAAAATTTTTAAGATATATTTATTACAGAAAATACAATATTTAACCATACTTATTTCCGTCCGATTTTGTGCTAGGAATGGTAGGATACAGCAGTCTTGAAACTCGTCGATATATTTCACTAATTATATTTGCATATAAACTAATTCAAGGAACGATTTATTTGTCAGAGATACTATGTAAGTTGGAATTGTACGTACCGGTAAAAAACACAGCGAGGAGATCGCATCTATTGTTTAATGTGCCGTACCACCGTACAAATATTTTTGTAGACAGGCCAGTGGGAAGGGTTATAGCTCTTCTTAATTCCTTACCCACAGAAATATATATCTTTTGTACATCCCTTTGGCAGCTAAAAAGGCAAATCGCTGCTATCTCATGTTTATCATAATCTGTCTTTTATTTAGTTTTATATTGTTATGTTTTTTTTTCTTGTTCAATGTTAGCATTAATTTAGTTATGTAGTCATTTATTTTTAGACTTACACTCTAGCTTTAATATTCAAGGGCGAATTGGATTCATCTGTAATGCCCTTGAATACTATTTGAAACTAATAAATAAATCACACACCGCGATAGTCTTCGATGTCACAATAAAAACTTTATCGAACAAAATCGTATTTGCACAAAGGCGGCATTGCCACACTAAGGGACAGTTGTTTGACCCGTAGTTTCTTTGTTTCTACTCTTTATTGTGAAAATTTCACAATGGGCGGGTTTTTTATCATATGACAATTTCTTACAACCAACCTGTGTGTAGCATGTAACATGTGTGTAGGTGTGTGTCTTGTTATTGCATTTGATCGACAGTGTTGAAATGCAGTTCCGTTGATTTGATCCCCACGGAAAATGGTGACCCAGCCGGGAATCAAACCCGGGACCTTTCAATCTACTCGTAAGATCAGGCGACCTAACCACTATGCCACCGGGTCGTGAATACTCGTATTACCAATTTACCATAGTAAAATTATAAAACGCTACGGTAAATAATCTAGCTGGGTCGTTTGATCGCCAAAACTACCAGTTAAATCTTACGATAGTAATTCGAGTTGCCAGTATGATATACGTAATATTTCACAAAATCGCGTTTCCCGGCTAATTATAGCGTTATTTTATTTTCGACGCAATAATACGGCTAATGTCATTTCGTTTTATCGCGCATCACCAAGCGCAGCTGTTTCGCCTATTTGAACGCGGAGAAAGCATTTCATCGCTTTAATTAATTTTTAAATGTATTTATTTCAATCAAACAAGAAACACATAATATTGCCGTCCCAATGGTCATGGTGCGAAATAAACGACGCCCCACTTCCACGTGACCATATCCACACACCCAACTAGTCCGAATATAGCCGGTATCTGGGCATACGACGTATTGTCTGATGTCTCTTAGGAAGCATAACTGACGTATTCGTAACCGAGTACACTTCTTATTATATGCAAGTAATTATATCTATCTCCTCGGTATTTGGAGCTTAATAAAAATTGTAAATATAATGTTTATGTTTAAGAAATGTGTTGTATATGTACATACAGTATTGTTTGTGTACCTTTTATAATAAATAAATAAATAAATACACATATACGTTTAAGAAATGTGTTGTATATGTACATACACATATACGCTTAGGAAATGTGTTGTATATGTACATACACATGTACGTTTAAGAAATGTGTTATATGTGTACATACACATATATGTGTATGTACATGTGTACATGTACATACACATATACGCTTAGGAAATGTGTTGTATATGTACATACACATATACGTTTAAGTAATGTGTTGTATATGTACATACACATATACGCTTAATAAATTTGTTGTATATGTACATACACATATAAGTTTAAGAAATGTGTTGTATATGTACATACACATATAAGTTTTAGAAATGTGTTGTATATGCATACATACATATACTATACATATAACATACACATGCATACCTACATATACTATACATATAACAATTTAAATATATTTAGTATTGCTCCTATGTATTAGATTATATTATGTTGTATAATAAATAAAATGTAATATAATTTAATTCATAGGATACTTTCTTCAGAGCGTCTGGACGTTTTTATGACATACTCTATCAAAGGCTTTGTCATAGTCGACGAAGCATACAAAGACGTCGGTGTTGTCGTTTCTGCAGCGTTGAATGAGTAGGTACTTGCAGTGCAAAGACAGTCTCTTCAGTGCCAACTCCATATCTAAAGCCGAATTGGATTCTAAAAACTGTAATACTATAAAAATTTATTAAATTGCATTTATAAGTTTTCTTTGTTTGTACTCTTTATTGTGAAATTTCACAATGGGCGGGTTTATTGTCATATGACGATCTCTTCTATGACGTGGACAACCAACCCTACTATGACGTGTTTATATGTATGTGTGCGTGTAACATGTGTGTCTTGTTATTGCATTCGATCGATAGAATTGAAAATGCGATTCCGTTAATTTTATCCCAACGGAACATGGTGACCCAGCCGGGAATCGAACCCGGGACCTTACAATGTGAGATCAGACGACCTAACCAATATGCCACCGGGCCGGGCCAGAAGTGGTAGAAGTGTGAAGATCTATTAGAAACATCTCACTAAACATTGAAAGCAAATTAACTTTTTGACGTCTCCTTTACTACAGCGTTTCTTCCACATTAGGAAAAAAATTAAACTCTCTCTCATATTTTAACGAGGGTTTATCGTAATTATCCAGCTCAGACATACAAAAAAGCCCAGTCATGAATAAGCCAAGAGCCATTTGCGGAGGGGGCTGTTTTTACTGCAGTAAATACTTTGCCTCCGTCTATGTAGCAAAGTAATTAAGTGGTAAACAAAATGAAATATTTTAATGATGATTCATTATATTATATTTTTAGATATATAGCCAAGAAAGAGTATTTTTATTTTAATCAGCATAAACAATATTTCTTTCATTGTTTTATTTTTTCACACTTTTTTAGGTCGGTCTATAGCCAGTCTGTAACCAGTATGTAACCATATGAAATCGGAGACTATCGCGGTTTTCTGACATTATATGTAAATAGGATAAAAATAAATTTACTAACCATAAATAGTAGGTATAATTTACAATTTAGTGAAACTCGTTGTTATCTTATTTATAATGGAGAGCCATTGAAATAAGAAGAACCCTACAAACTCCCTTCTGCATTGAACCCTCTTCTTAAAATGTTCCAAATGCCCATCGCCAAGCGCAAGGACGTAACGCAAGACACAGTGAGTGTTGTGTGCGCGGTGGATTTTCAAAATTCCCGAGCGCTGATCCCGCCACCTCATCACCGTTATAATCCACGAAGTAACAGCAACAGTTTGCCGCCTACCAGCAGATGACGATTGGCAGCACTTTAGTCTACTCTGGACAACGGCGATTGCAACATCGTGAAACAAACCGAAACTAAACAAACTTCACGCGGTAAATTCTTTTTGATCTTATTTATACAGTATGTAACCAGCATGTACCGATGTAACCAGTATGTAACTTAAGGAACCGCAATCCAACCATTTATGATTGTCAAATTGGAACTTGGAAATTGTGTGTAGTTCTGATGACAATAAAATAATATGGTACCACCGAGCTGATCTAATGAAAGAGCCGGAAGGCGGTCACAAGAACTTTATAATGCGACAAAGCATCCGAGCCGTGTTTGGGCTTGTTGGAATTATCTTGAGATGTACTCTGGCCATTAGGGATTTCCAGGGTCTGATGATAGAGCCGGACGGTTGGGAATAAAATTTTATAACGAAATTTTATAACAATTTGAGATGTGTTTGGGCTTATTGAAATCGAGTTGAGTTTTACTCTGGTCATATATTTGTTTGTTTTTTTAAATAGTAATATATAGGTGAGAAAATCATCAGGGACTGCTTGGAGTATGAACATCGGTCATCATGGAAACAGAGCCAAGGATGTCGCCAGGCAACGCCATGATGGAATAACCACTTCCTAAGAAAACCAAGGCCCTACTTGACATGAGCAAGAAGAACCTAAGAACCACTATCGGTCTCCTCTCCGGACACACGACCCTTAGAGCACATCTATTCAACCTTGGCTTGACCCAGAACAAGGACTGCCGAATATGTGGCGAAGAACCTGAAGACAGCATACACATCGTTGGTCGCTGCCCAGGGCTCGCCGCAAAAGAACACAGTTTACTGAGACGAGCTTTTGTCGAAACCAGCGATCTGCCCAACTTAAAGGTCAGTAATCTGTATGGACTGGTAAGCAGTACCGGGCTAATAGCTGACCACTGACCCAACCACAAAGTGGGTAGTTACAAAATATCTTTTAGATCCAGGTGACATCAAGGGCTATAAACAAGCCTTATATTTACTACTACTACTACATTGTAATATTAATTTTTTTCGTTTATTTTATACAACAATGGAGTTATTTGAAAAGAAACACCAAAACAGTCTACTGTGATAAAAATCACAACAAATAAATTGTAAAACGGCTGAGCTCGTATACGTATGTATGACTGCTCGGCCGCGTAAATCAATCAAGATTTTGCACATCAAAACAAACGCCTGAAAGAACAAAGGGCATTAAAATTGTCCGCGCGAAATACATTTATCATAACATGTGCGCAATAATTTTATTGTATTATTCGTTCCTGTGATTTATTGTACAGGGAGACAAAGCTGTATAAGTAATTTTATAAAAATGAATACAAATTTTGCACCTACTCGTATGTATATCAATTTAGCAACGGTGATATATGATAATTTTTCGCATTGTGCATACCTGATAAAAGTTGGTTGGTAAACATCTATATTTTATGTGTACCTGTTACTTTATTTTTTACTCTTTGAAATTGCGGCACTTTCTGCGCCCTTACTCCGTCAGCTTAAGAGCATAAACTCGTCATCAAATCATCCGCGTAATTCGATCACATTTATGGCATAATTCACAATCAATTTTCCGGGACGTCGTGAAAAATTCATTTCAGCCGTTCGCCGCGTCTCCTTTTACGACAGGTAGCGAAACAAGGCTACCTCTGTGCATGAGATTGTTCTTTTTTACAGCAAAGGCGCTGGTAGTGAAGAGGGTTTGGGGTTCGCTACAAAGAGCTATTATTGTACAGAGAGCTCTAAAGTCATCACTCACGAACCTCGAGGCGCCGAAACGACTCCGCTTTTTCATCATAAAAATCTTTTTTTTATAGAAAAAAAAGCAACAACTTTATAATCAAACAAAATTACTCAAAATAGATAAAGATAATACCGCATTTGAAATATTTGTGTATATGTGAAGTATATGCACAGTTGAAATATTTTTTGGCTCATTTGATGCATGTTATGTTTTCAGTTATCTTCTGTACGGCAGAGTTTCTGTATGGCATTGCCAGTCAGAAACCTCATTGAAACGTACCTAATCATGTTCCTTTTCCATTTCTTGTTGTCCTTTTTTATGTTTCGAATCGAGTTGGTGGATCAAAAGTTTGACAGTTCTTCCTACGATCAAACTTCCTCTCTATGCATAATAGTAGCTCTTTGGTTCGCTCTCATTCCCTCCTCTCTAAGGTGTGATTTTCGAGAGCTTTCGCTTAGCGCGCGGGAAACGGATGTCGTAATTTGTAAACAAGCCACTTTGTTACCGCCGGTCTTTTGCTATAGAGAGGAAGAAGCTTCGCTACGGAAACCCCGATGCAGGAAAATGCAAAAGACGGTGCTACAATAGAATGAAAATGCAAGAACTCTGGTGCGTTATAGTATTGCTTTCTTTTCTACTCGTTTACGGGGAATTAAAAGTTCTGCATGAGAAACCTATAAAACTATTTAATTTGTATAGCGACAGTTTTTATTTAGGTTTCTGCTACCTAAAACACGAAAACGGGTATATTTTGGATGTCATATGGGACGAATGAATGGATGAATTGAGCCACCCTAGGAATATCCCCGAAACAGTAAACCGAATATACCAGAGAAACATTTTTAATGTTGAAGAGCACCTGTCTTTAACAAAGGAAGAGTAATGTTAATCAATCGACCACTATACAAGCTACCGAAAGGCGATATATCTGGGATTGTGAAGACAGTAATTAGTATTTATTGTATTTGTGAATATATTTTTCTATTATTGTGTATATTCTAGAACATCTTGTCTTTGTCTTGTCTTGTCTTTTCGTTTGATGTTTCCTTGTATCATTGATCCACTTTATTCGCTATTTTCCGTATCCTCATCCATATTTCATCCATTTCAATTACTTATTGCATTGCTTTCCACAATTTGGCTTTGTCAAAGTACAATATCTCGATTACATGTATATCTATCTCTCTACTCAATACGGCTGTAAGTAGTTATATGCTGAGACTTTCTGCAACGCATGTGACCACAGAGCCTTTAACAAGTTTGCATAATTTTCCTTAGCCACCAAGGTAGCCACAGCCTACAAAACATCTCTGCCTTGTTATTCAAGATTTTGGAAAGCACCTGGCTATCTCATCAGAAGATTTGCTGTCTATGTTTTTAGGCATAACGTTTTTCATTATGACCCATGTGTTTAGGGTTGTCCAAACTCACAGGTGAGCACCCATCCGGTAGCCTCCAAGCAGAAGTGCGAGCCCGGTAGGACTGTACCTGCTGGCCAGTGTCCCTGAGAATCGTCCTTACGGCGTTCCTGGACGGTTTGCGCACCGTGCGGCGTCAGGCAATCGATTGTGCATTCCGACTGAAAACCAGAGATTCTGGAAGCGGTTTTGTTTCCTTTAGAGCGGGGATGGTTTTGTAACGTTAAGGCAACTGCTCTTGAAACGACCAATCGGCTACTCGATACTGCGTGAAGAGCCGGGTAAAGGATGCCGTGGTCCGCGATAGAGTTGGTAGACACCGTATCGCTGCTACGTACGGGAGGCCGGAGAAAACTGGCTATAACTAGTAGCATGGGCGCTTGGTCTGCCGTCTGGGTTAACTACACGGTGCCGGGCGGTAAGGGTTGGTTTCGGCATACATAAACGAAAAGCTTGGCCTTTATATTTATTTCCGTTTTTTGTAGCAAGCAATCATTTCCTTGTTATGTATCTTTCGTAATTCCTCGATCGATTGACCTTTGTTAAAGCTGCTCCTTTCAAGATTTAAATCGGCCAAGTTTATTTAGTTATTGTAGAAACATTTTCTTGGCACAACGTTGTTATAAAATGACAATGATCCTGATAACAACGTTAGTTACTTAATTGTAAAAAATTTAGTAATTTTATTTGTTTCTTCTTTGACGGTTACCATTTGCTTGCTCGCTTGAGATTTGTGATGAACCACATCTTTCCAGGCATCTAGAATGCCTATCACGTTAAAGCCCTTCTCTCTGACTTCACCACTCGAATGCGCTGTTCACCTCAGCAAACTGCAGTAAATTATCACCTCCCCTGCACCCTGATACAGAGTCGCGCCTGACAGATCAAGAGTACACCAGTAAAGAACCTCGGATCAGGCCATATCGCAAAGATTTTGGTTCAATCTTCTCAGGAGGCGCCAAGAAACAATAATTGAGGCAATTTCATAAAAGAATTGCTCAAGAAATCTTGGGCTTCTTCCAACACGCCATGTGGAATGAAAAATATTGATATTTTCATGTAGAATGAAAATGTTTGAAGATTTCTAAACCCTCGGCGTGCAAATCAAACTCGCACTTGAACAGTTTTATTTATAGCAATATAACGCCACCTACTTATTCATCTCAAAGGAAAGGTTGAATGGTATATTAAATGTCTTTGAATGCAGAGGCCAACTTCAACAGTACGCTTTCCGAGCAGGGCGAGCAGGAAAATCCCATTATTTGAAACTGACACCCATTCTCTAAGAGACTCCACACAAAGATGATGTGTCGCTGCTTCGTGTTTTGTTTCAAGGGACAACGCCCCGCTTCCACCCACCCTCCCCGAATTTTGGCAAATTAAACTATTTATATATCCTTGTTCGACATGAATATCACGTTTCGATTTCCGAACAACTTATATGTTCGTTTTTTCGAAGCTTTATATTTCAATCGGTTAATTAGGAATAAGGAAAAGTCAGATTTTTTCGTTATGGGAATGTTGATGCAGCCTTAATATTTTTGCCTAAATCTATGTAATGGTCCAATAAAAAAACAAGCAGTAAAAGTCAAATCGATAACTCCAATACGAGCTGGTTTTTTCAGTTAGCCAGGAAAGAAAATAAATCATTGTCTCATCAGCCCTTCTTGCGAAATCTAAAAAAAGTACTGAGTATAACGAGAGTATAAAGGATGTATAAAGTAGTAGAGTATAGGTATAAAGTACGAGTATAAAGGATATCATATCAATGAAGGAAAATACCTGCAAAATATCCACAAGGTGAAACTTGAATGACATAACTTACAGCTCAATTAGTCATCGTAGATTTCGTTGCAATCCAGAGTCCATTTCGACACCAATGAAACTCGTACTGCCTATTGCACATAATGAATTGTCTTCCACAACACTAACCGAAAATTTGGCAGCTCTCTTACATACACATACCACAGAATACCGAGACAACAGTAGATTCCCTATCTCGAGCGACAGGGCATTGCGAGAAGAGGGTGCGAGGAATGTGGGCATTGGGGTACGTGTCGATACACGCCTTGGGTTAGCGTTACGCGTGGGTAAAGGCTGGCGATTTTTTTTGGCCATCTGGCGGCCATATTTGAGCCCTTACGACTCGTGACGTATTCGCTTCGATTTCAATTTTGTACTAAGAGAAGCTACTGTCTGGTATACTGTGCATATACGGTAGATAAATCATCAAGGTTATATATGTACACCAGTCGCCCCTAGCTCGTATCCAAACATGAGCCGCTTGTATAAAGGATATTCGATGTCGTTTTGAGACTCACTCGTCAGGAAAGTATATTGGTAAAATTATTCACGTAGCCGGATGATGATAGGGCTTGGGCGCACAATGCCGCGCTCGTCACAATAAAACCTGCCACCCCGTTGGCGTACAAGGCCGTCGCGGTAAGCCGCCACTTAAAAGGGAGGATTTCACGAAAGTTTGAACAGGACTGCTTCTGCGGTTACATAGATACGAGCACCATTCAACGAGCTGCGATCGCGCGACAAAAGAAACAGATAACCTTTCGATATAACATTCGCTTCGGCGATGTAGTATTTTCTATTCAAATTGGAGTAGGTTAAGTAAAACGTACAGTATTTAGGCCAGTTTCAGAGTTCGCCGGTTGGCCGGGTGCTTGCGATTATTGTGCATATCGCGTTCCAGTTTGTCTGAGAGAGTCTACATAGAAAACGCGTTAAGTGGCGAGGTGCAGTATTGTAGTGCTATCGCCTGTAACTTTCTATACTGCCAGCGCTAACGTGCTGCGTCACCAAGATGACCCATTATCGTCACCTTTATTTTGGCGTCTGCAGACGTTCTATATGACTACTATTGTTCGCTCAACAATGGTGTTTATTGTATAGAACAAAACAAAACCAAATAAAATTATCATTTAAAAAAAAAACGGTTCAAGACTGTCACGGCAGGTAGCCAAGTACTGATTTCATCTGAATATTAATTTCATAAATAAAATCGATGAGTGCCCTCTCTCGGAAGGCGGACCAACCGGGTCGGGTTACATTGCGACCACCTTGGGCGGAGCGGTTCGTTTCTCGGTAATGGCAGGGTTGGGCCAAGCGACAATAGATGACTTTAATATGTGATTAAAATATATGGCAGAATTTAAAAATATTTGAGTAGCTTGCATATGAGATATTCTAACCAAAATTTTAATATGTGGTTTCGTCCGAATGAGGAATCGGTGTACCGATTTCAAGATTAAAATATGACTAGTGCGCCCCCTATTGAACCGATTTCAACCATAAATTGTTCAACTCTTGCAATGACAAAATGATGCCTGCATGTCAACATTCAGCTCAATCGGATGAAACGTTTGGGGGCTATTGTGGAGGAATACACCCAGACACACAGACAGTCAGACAGACACACAGGCAGACTTCTTATTAAAAATGGTCTTAATCGGCTCACAATAGACATTTCCGTCTCCATCTATAAAATAAAACTTAGCTAGTTCACAGGACTATCCCTTCACGTAAGTTGTGGGGCCGGGAAAGTAATAATATTAATGTTCAAAGTCTTTTGCGCTTACCTCATGAAAGACAGTCTAATATCGTTAAAACTTCCTGAGGTGACCGGTTCGCCAGTTGTAGTTGGCAACTCTGGTTGCACACATGGTGTGCAGTCGGTCTCGAATGGGTTAAAAATGTAAACTGGCAATAATTGTACCAAAAAAGTGGTCTTCTGACTTTCTTTGGCGGTTATTGCCTGCCAGTGTAGCTCATATAATTCTAATAATAAAAATAAAAAAGGTACCTACTATTATTGCTCTTGGATATTGAGTACGTGTAAGCAATGTAATTTGAATGAAAAAAAATAATCAAATATAGGACATGCCCAATTATACTAACATTAAAGGTTAAAAAAATCATTAGGGGAGAGTGGGTTTCAAAGTGCCGATTTTTACATACGTGTAAAAAAAACACTAAAATATAGTCTGGCTTTCTGGACTTAGGGACATGCAGGTGCAGAATTTATTCTAGTTTTGATCTGTATAGTCATATTGACCAATATGTTAATATTTTCTCTCTCAGAAACATTTTCTTGCAAAAAGTCAGCTAGGAACAAACTACCCCGTCATGGGGCTGGTTGTTCCGTTGTTGAGGCAAGATGGTCCGGTAGCAGTTTTGATCACTTAAGAGGCCTATTACAAAATAGCGTAGGTATTCTTTTAAAATGAGTTTAAAAAATGAACGCATTTTTTTTTGGATGTAACTATAAAAGATAGGATAAATAAATAAAAAAATAAATAAATAACTATTCAACCCTGGGAGAAAACCGCGGCACTGAGCGCTCTTCTCTTGCGCAAGCAAATATATACACAATTTCTAATTGTTTTTTGCAGTGTTTTCTCCTTTCTAATGACAATAATTTATATTATGTCGTATTGCTAAAAGAGTGAACTTTAATATAGTATAAGTATTATATAAGAATCTTATTTTATTTCTGAGAAAATTAGAATGATACAGGAAGTTTTTTTTTAAATTTTGTGTAATTGTAAGTAATGTATACCTTGGATATGTGGTCAAAAAACGAAAAAATAAGGCCGCTATGGTCAACAAGAATACATGACGGACATAAAAAAAAATAGTATACGGTTTTCGTTGTAGTGATATTACTGTATTAAGGAGCTCAAAGTTTGCCTTCCGAGCGTTTTACGAATAACGACTTTCGGAAAATGGGCTGAATAAGTAAATAATATTCGTTATATCTAAAATTAAAGGCCGCTATGGTCAACATCAAGAAATGGTCCAGGTAATTCAGTAATTAAAGTTTGTAGAAATCTCTTCATTTCTTGGAATTAGAACGCCAAAAATCCACTTTTCTTGCCTTTCTGGAAAAAATATGTGATAGGGCTCTTAATAATGCAATGATCAACAATCGATCGTATGTTTATGTATCTTTTATCAGATATTTTTATAACCATGTATCATTTATTACAAAAATATTTAATATTTTCAATTTAAAAAAAAACGAACAAAAATAGGTACAAAATATTTAGTAGGCAAACCTAAATTTAAATTTAATTACTAAATATGAATTTAATTTTGAACTTAAAAACAACGTCCATTTATCAACAGTCTTAGATGTTATTATTTTGTATTAATTGCAATAACTTTGAGACCAATCGACTAACAGCTGTTTTATAGCAGTTGCTCTATTTTTCGCTACTGGTCCAAACACATTTTTTTGTAATGCTGCAGGAAATTATGATTCGTGCTTTACCTTTAATAAATAAACAAAAAAAAAAAAAAAAAAAAAAAAATATCGCGATTACTAGTCTTTATCCAGTCTAATACATTCAACTTTGGCAATAATTTATATTAATTATTAGAAGCTTCGTCGTCAGAAGCAATTTGGATATAAATAAGAATGAACATCGTCCGTGTCCAAGTATTTTAAATGTGCATAATTCTTGCACAAAATGCATTCAATCCATTGTTGTCTTGACTGTGAGTTGGAATAAGAATTGCAGCAAATGATACAATACCATTCTAGGCCAGCATTACCATTATCATTACTAAAGACATTGTCTTGTAGGACTCTCCGTTTTACAAGGTCTTTACCATCCGTTGCTTTTTCTTAACCCTTTCCCTAAGACATTCCCTTACCCTTTTATTATCCTTTCTCTTAGCTAATCCGTTACTCTTTTTTTAAACTTCTCCCTTATCCTTCATATTCTCTCTCCTGGCCTTTTCCTTAACCAAAGTATTTTTTTTCAGTCGTGTCTGGCAATACTGCTGATTTCCTTAGCTGTCATCTGGACACTGTGGACAAATTTTACAGTAGGTACAATCGTACCCTAACTTCAACAGATGCTAATAGACTACCCTTTCTATAACCTGACCGAAGTCGAGGGCCATGACTTTGCAAATATTATAACAATTTGAATGATAATTATATTTGTACTTTTAGTATTTAAATGTAAGATTTAGCTTAAGTTTAATTATTTAACACTGTACTTACTACTTTAGATGTTACCATGTACAGTTTTTAGCACGTATATATTCGATTTATTGACTATTTCAATTGTTAGGCTTCTGCTTTGATCATTCAACTTTTTACCTGACTATTTTAATTATTGTGTTGAGTGGCTTTTAGTAGGTAGACATTAGAATTATAAAGTATTTCATTAAAAAAGCCTTTAATTTGTTTTGTAATAAGATTTTACAACGAATAACTTTTAGTAGGTTCCAAAGTTTCTTAGATACTATTTTTTTTTGATAACATATGTATGTTAAGTAAAGATTAAAGCAGTAATGAGACTTACTACTTAAAACACAAATATTTTAACATGGCTAAGAACGGTTTTTAGCCGCCAATTGGACACGACGTAAATGTAATGTAATGTAACACATTTAACAAATATTTAGCCAATACTTGTTCTTGGTCTGGGCTGAACACCTGTCTTGATTTGTAGCTCACAGTAAGCGGTAACCCAGCTTCTAACCTTTTAACAAGACGAAATAATCCCGTGTCACATATCTCTAGATCTCGAGCTACTAGTTTCAGCTTCCTGCCATCTCTGATAACAGCATCAGCTGTACGCCGCAATAACTCAACCGAGGTTTTGCCCCGTTCTGTTTTTGTTTTTTGTAGTTTCTCATTCTAAAATAAATATTGGCAACTGATATTACTAGCTGCCTCATCGTGGGGTATGTTGTTTCTCGGAACAACCAGCACCGAGGCAGCGGAACGTTGAGCCCCAAATTCCATTTTTCAAAGCTCTCTCAAATGTTGATACATAGGTAACATAAGCCAAGTAATGATATTAGATAAACATTCCCGAAAGTTTTTCAAACAGTTAAGTATAAGTTGCCTTAGAATAGCTATAAAATTGTGTACAAGTAGAATATCTATAAAATTGTTCAAAATAGACCAAAAATTTTTGAGTCGAAAAAATATTTACTTTCGTAACATTTAGGTACCGCCTAGCGATCACCACTCTTACCGGCCAGACTACCACCTTTAAAATGGCTGCAAAACAGCTCGACAATATGCTGTTTTGGGACGCTTTTCACACTTATTGATATCTCTTGCCTTCGTGGAGTTATTGCTATCGGAACAACTTACCCCCGGCACTTTGAACCCCACTCACCTCTACATATGAAAATCTACACCTTTACTCCGCCCTCAATCCATCATGATTGCCTAATGGCATAATGATATTAGGTTTCATTTTATTCATTACGTTACGAAATTTATTTCCCATTTCCTGGGATAACAGCAACACAATTGGCAATTACTCTTTTATTTTCACTCACATCAGATGATTTATTAGGGCTGCGAAATATAAGACTGCTGGACGTCGTACCGCAAATTTCTCATTTTCCATTTTCCGTTGTTTTTACTGAGAGGTAATTAAAAATACTTCTGCAAATTACGGCACAGTACAGGTATTGCTAAAACCGCCGTGATTCTTTATTTACTTACCACGCTTATTCTAAATTCATGTATTATGTATACTGAATACTGAAAATACTAAACCAAGGCCTAAGTGCAAGACCAAAGCGAAAAGTCACTCGTTGTAAGTCTCGGCTTTACTAAGATTTATCGTCAAATCCAAACTATTCTGGGATTTGAGCTATTTAACGAAAGAATCAGGTCGATGTAGGTTTGGTCAGTCAATGTTCAGGTTTTCCATAAATAAATCGTTTAAAAGCTGCTTATTTTCCTCTTTTTTCATGGTCCATAACCACCTGAACCTCTCGAATTTCAGAAATCTCACAACAAGCGCGTAATTTTACAGGTTATACAGGTTTTTGATTATCTGTCTTTGTCTCCTGCACCGCACCAAAGAGCTGCAATGAGTCAGTTTTGGTGTACATGTTCCTGAAGCCTAAGTTCTGGCCTAATGTTTTGGGGAATGGCAGCAACTTCGAGGAGAATTCTTATCCTTCAAAAAAGAGCAGTGTGTAGTCTATTAAGAGCTTCTCCAAGAACTTCGTGTAAGCCCTTTTCATTGAGTCGGGAATCATGACAATAAAATAGTGCTACATTCACCAATATATTATATTCGCTCGTAAACATATATCGCAGGTCCCGGCGAATAGTGATTTCCATCAACACAATACCAGGAATAAACCTGACCTACACCTTAATCGACACCGGCTCAAAAGGGTGCACAACGGTGTCCTTCACCAAAACGTCTGTTTTTATAATAAGGTCCCTGCGCTATCAGAAGTCTTGGAGAGAACCAATTTAAAAAAATATATTTTTTATAACTTAGTCAAAAATCCTTTATATTATTAGTAAGAGATTTCGATAATGCCCAATCCATATTCCGAGATAATCATGCTATAAAATAAATAACATATCCTGACAGTTGACATTTGCCACAAAGAGTTTTTTTATTTATCGACAAAAGCTATTAATTTAAAATTTTTAATTTTTTGTATAAAATAAATAAAATATAAAATAATTCTCTTAATTTAATTTTAACTGAACATTTGTCAGTTTTTGTATAAAATAAATAAATATAAAATATTTCTACAAAATAAATAAAATATCCTGACAGTTGACATTTGCCACAAAGAGCTTTTTTATTTATCGACGAAAGCTATTAATTTAAAATTTGTAATTTTTTGTATACGATTATCTGTTTTCAAGACTCTATTATCTATTATCTATTACGTTATTACTAGGATTATTACGGTTATAGAAATTGTTTTATTTATTTAATCCATTATTTCATTATTACATTATTTTCCATTATTACATTATTTTCTCACCATTGCCGATTTTTATACCAATTTTAAAATACTAAAATTAATTTATATATTCACAACTATCACGATAGTTAATTTCCTATAATTATTTACACTATTGATAATATTAGACGCAATGACGCATCCAAGTATAGGAATGCCTACCTACTGGAGTAAAATGAATTGTATTGTATTGTATTGTAAGTCTGGCCGGATGAGTGTCTATTAGAGGGTTGCCTTCATCCTCCGGGATAGTAACGCGATTTTACTTGAGACTGTACTCTATAAGCCAATTTTATACCGTGAACCGTCGAACTGAACACGTGATCAAAATGGTAAAACGACTAATGTAAAGGAATGACAAAGAAACGGCATCCTTTATATATCTGAAGACAGAAAAGAGAAATGTGGGCTAGGCTAATTTATCCAAACATACCGCGATGAGGGATGATTCGGCGAGGTGTGCGAATTTCTTCTTTAACTTTATTATTTTGAATTGAATTCTTCTTTTATTTTGGATGGCAATGATCAATGCAATGTTGTAATATTATTATTGTGTACTTTTTTGTAATTGTCAGACGGGACAACTAATTATGTGCCAGTTACCCCCTTCATAAAAAAAGGTTCATTTTTTGCTTTGAAAACCAATCAAGATTAATACTGAATTCTTCTTGTATTTTGGAATGCAATAGTAACATGGCAATGATCTGATGTTGTAATTTTATAACGATGTAGTTTTTGTAATTGTCAGACGGAACAACTAACTATGTGCCAGTTATACCCTTCAAGAAGGCTCCCTTTTCGATATGACCTTCTAACTGTTTGTATAGTTGGAACAGACCTTTTAGTACACTATGCGTTATTTTGGCGCTTCTAAATATATCCTCATTAAATAAAATAAATAAATAGTCTGCTATGATCATTGATAATATAGGTTATTATATTGCTCAATACCGTACTACGTTTTGGCAGCTAGGATTTTACAACGAAACGCCACTTGTAGATGGCACTCATACTTCTAAACATTGATTATTCTTCTCTTATAATTAAAAATAAAGATACGGTATCCTGTCTCAAAATAAAATAATAATGTAATAAGAAACGATCTAGTTGTTATTATTTTAATATTATTTACATAAAGATATCAATTTTATTTGGTATGCGGGTTCCAATACACAATAATTAAGCACTTCAATATTCAAACACACAAAAAGGTGGCAATCTAATATCTCCGTATTATTTCGGTGACGTTATCAGCCTATATAAAATGCGATAGATGGTTCTAATAATTTAATGCTATTATTGTTATGATTTGTTCAATAATGGATTGTTATAATCAGCTGTCACAGATGGAGTGATAATGTCTCTTTTCAGAAAGACCGTATCTTTAATTTTAATTTTTATTTAGAACGCTATCTTTTTGACTGAAAATAAGAGGAGATTAATAAATGTTTCAAACTGTGACTGCCATCTACAAATTTATTTATGAATATAATTATTTAAGAATTAGTTACTATAAAACATTGATTTTGCTTACAAAACTAACAGGAACCGAATGGCAAAACCTTAATCTTTTGCTTATTTGATTCTGTCACCCAACTGGGACTAGCCCGTTCTAGGGTGGACACGACTCTAATATTACAAAAAAATATGTGGAAGTTTTAGGAAAATGCTAATTAAACTAAATTGCCCTAAAAGGCGGTACTCAAAACAAATAATAATAAAAAATATTTAAAAAATAATATAGTAAATAAAATATAATTCCATTATATAATCGGCAATAAATGGAATATAACATTTGACTAAATAGAGAATGACAAAAAGAGTAGTCTTAAAATTAAAATAAAGAGAAAAATAAAGTTATATAAGAAAAGAAATAAAAAGTCATTAATATTTGAGATATGTTAAGTAATAAAGGGTCCGCCAAATAACTTTTTTTTTGAAAATGCTATAAAAAAAACAACTGAATATTTTTTCAAATTTCTTTTTTTATTTGAAAGTACAATCCCTCCGGTTAATGATGGAAAATAATTTCATTCAAATGGCTGCCTCGGCTGGCCATGCAGTAGCCTACACGATGGGTCCAATTTTTAAGTACATTATCGATTGTGTGCAGCTGTATTTCACCAATGGCTTCACGAATATTGTCCTTTAAAGCGTCAATTGTCTCTGGTTTGTCGGCGTAACACTTATCTTTGACGGCACCCCACAAAAAGTAGTCCAACGGTGTCAAATCGCAGCTCCGAGGTGGCCAAACGACTGGCGGACCCTGTATAAAATTGCGTTTTTCTATAAAATGCTAGCTGCCAAAACGTAGTACGGCATTAAGCAATCTAATAACCTATCGAAATCTAAAACGAAATATTTAAACATTTAGTTTTCGCCACTAACATTTGTAGGGAAATTCAGTCCGAGCCCCGTCGGATCTTTTATCCTATAAATAGCTCTCGTAATGAAACTCTAAAGGTGAAAATACGACGGCCGCGTCTCTCGTAATGGTGTGAGCGTGAGCGCAGCGTTTTCTTTCAAGAAAAATGTCTTCGGTTCTGCTCAGCTGCGATACGGTTGCCTGAGCAGCCGCAGCGGTTATTCTCTCTTAAAAATACCGCGAAGAAAGACGGGCGCCACAAAGACTACCCGCGGGCCGTAATTAAAGGGAAACACGGCGGGTAGGCAACATTGTGTTTGCGCGGAAGGCGTTATCAAGGAGGGAGTATGATGCAGTAATGTTATTTTCCCGGTGCGCTTGAGCGGTCTGCAGAACCGGCTTAGAATAATCAAGCCTGAAATAAAAAAATCGGTTGTGTTACCCCAAGGCTTTCCCGGCAAGTAGCCAAGGACTGTTTTTATCCGAATATTATTTTCATTTATAAAAAAAGCGATTAGAACATCGTTTGCAATTCGATTTTACTTATCCGACCCATTAACTGACGAGGAGGGAAAGTATTGTGAATGCGGTAAAATTTCCGACCATTAACTGGTCGGAAGGCAGCCTCACGTGCAAAAAACTGCGACGCAATTTTTGCTCAATTTCTTAAATAAATACTAACAATATCGTTTTTTTCTGAATATTACCGAATAACTAATCTTGTTAGTCATGTATATTATATAGTATTTATATAATATACAGAGTGATTTTTATTAACCGGCATCCTTCAAGGGGGTGAATCATTACGAACAGGTAAGCAACTTTTGATAGAAAATAATACGAAAAATATTTTTTGTTTTTCTTTGTACAAAAATGTTTTTTTTTTTACTTTGATTTTGTAAATTTGAAGAACTGGACTGTTATATAAAAGCTTGACAAGCGTTTGAGCAAACTGCGCCATTTAGCGGTGGCTAAAATATCACTAATAAACAATATACCGATATTTTACCTACTGCTAGATCGTGCTCTGCACTTTTTATACAATTTTCTAGAAAATGAAATTTAAAAAAAAATCGAAAATAAATGTACCTATATTTTTTTAAATAATATATTTATTTTTCCACGTTTTCTTATTAAAAGTTGCTTACGTGCTCGTACTGATTCACTCCCTTCAAGGATGCCGGTTAAATAAAACCGGTATATGGGGGCCGACCGGCAGGGCCACGAGTGGATCTGTCAAATGACGCAAAATGCCTAAAGGCATTATTGGCGCCCGACCAGTTAAGACCATTTCCAGAATGGATAGTCTGTGTATCTGTCTGTCAGGGAGCTAACGGGCCCTTGCTGAGTTAGCCGCGAAAACCCATTGTAAAGAAAATTTTTTACTACTACTTTTTCTTTATCTGCGAGATATGATTTTATAATCTATTTCTCGATATGTTATGTTACGATGCTTTCAAAGTCTATTGGCCCACCACATTGGGACGTCATTTGTAGAGAAGATTTTACTATATCTATTTCAATATGTTACCACCATACAACGACAGTGATAATATTACCTTCAAGAGGATAGGCTTCCAATACCTTGCCTAATAATTTCCCTCCTTGTATTTACTTCCTCAATGAAACAAATCTTCTCCAATTAATAATCCATATATTAAACCAAAATGCATATTTAAACAATTAAAATTATAACTTTTTCTATTTTAGTTTAAGTACTATTATTGTGAATTATATTTATAATAATGAGCGCCTAATTCACCACAAAATATTTACAATTTATTCTTTGAGTTATTTTCGATCGATTATTTGTCGATGACAACAATGGCTGCGTTCAGTCGATTGTTAATAAAATAATATTAATAATGATAATGCATGAGTTTAAATCTCCGCCGTGAAATTCGACAATTAGATTCTAATCCTTTATTTATTTAAATGTGTTCAATGTCAATTTATATTGAAACATGAATCGTAATGTTTACATACAACAATAAAATTACTTATAAACTAACACACTGTCAACTAGTCGATGGCGTTCCAGTGATATAATGAATTTAAATGACCGCAGTCGCTAATGCCCGATATAACCTACGACCTGGTTACCATTCAGTCCACTGAATGTCCATATGGTTTTCGTTCTATTATTTCTATTAATACTATTCCCTCCCCGTTATCCTTGAAACACCATCGATCAGTCAAAACAAAAAACCTTAATATAATCTACAATTTTCCTTATCTTTAATTTTATTCTAACATTCAGTATAATTCGAATGTTTCCTTAACTAGTTTCCAAATTAAAAGCACATTATATAATGGCTGGTGTCTGAATCAACGGAGTTAGCAAAGGCTAACTCTCTTCCAAATTAAATAATAGTCTGACTAGAGGTTTACCTCGTAGAACTATCAACGACTATTCATATCAATCGATGTTAAATGCCTCATTTTTAGTTAACGTGCAAATATGTAGAAATCACGCATTTACGTTACAACTACTTAACATTCTAATAATTTCAACAAACCCACAAAACTCGAATATTTATAACCCCAAAAAATATACTTACATATTTTTAGTACATCTCTGCCGACAATGACTCTCGGCTATACTTCCCGTATTTACAGCTGCATTCACATTATGCACTTATAACTAATGTCAATTTCTTCGATGCGTGTCGCCTTTCTAGAAATCTGCCATCACCAAGAAGAATGTCTCTTTAGAAACCTCAACCGCTTCGCTATCGTACTGCAATTTCAAGCCGCTACTGCATTCTCATCAATGTTTTTCCCTTTTTTCGACGCTAATTTATACACCTCCGAAGGACGTTCGCAATGTTGTGATCTCAATCTGACGTTTCAGTTTGATTCGCCATCTTTGATATAATTTTCGTATTGCAACCCGACGAAATCTCGTACTTCTATTTTATATGAAATGTTGGATTTTTTTACATGCCAACCCGCGTAGCTCTCTCGATTCACATTTTTAGCACTGGATTTCTATTATTTGTTCGTTTTTTAGTGTCCTTGTAAAAAGCGCATCAATGGCGATTGCGATAAAGCGTTTCTGTGATATTCGATCTGTACACTTTATACGAATTTAAATGAACTGGGCACTAAGATGCTTCACAGCATCTCAGTGCCCTTATTTTAAACTGTTTATTCTCACATCTGAGCCCCAAGATATACTTTTCTTTCCCAAACTTTCGCAGCTTTTGTGCGTGCAACTAAAATTTCTTAATGGATGCCGGAAGCAACACGTCCATCCCTTTTATAACACCCTTATCGATGTGACCTTTTTTTGATAATTTAACCCACAACTATTGACTAATCAATCACAAAACGATCTGATTTATCTATTTTTTCGTTAAATAACGCTCTGCCACATTGGTAACAAGCGAATTTCTTAACGATAATTCGTGCTTCTAATTCTATATATGATTTTAAGTATTTATTTTACGTATTATGAGAAATTGATGTTTCATATTCGGCGGGAAATCTTCATACTTTGACTTCACCTTGCCGCCTTTCTTGTGCATCGTTTCCGCTTTCGCATTTGAAAGCGAAATAATATAACTATTTTATTTCAATTTTATTTATTGATAGTATTTTTATCTAGTAATTCCTCTATTTTAATTAAGTGTTTCTAAATTTCCTCATTTTAACTATTAAATTTTATTTTGACTGGCAATTATTTGGTGAAAAATTCTTTGGACATCATCGATTCGGCTTTCTTCCATCGATGTCGATTATGTTTTCCAATTTCTCTTAATAATAAATTAAATGTTCTTCAAATGACTTTATCAATATTGCTATTAATTCTCCCATAATTCCTACTATTTAATGAACCCCTTTTTATATTTCTTTGAAAAACCAATCGGTCGACTTTTTTTTAAGACCATAAACATGCTTCTATTGTCTATTTGTCAATTATTGATATTTACGTCGATTTTTCGTAAAAATCTCAAAATATGCTAATTTCTTGCCAAATATTCCTGATTGTCTATATTTAAACCCCTAATGATGTCCTTAACTCTCAAGAACCACTCAAAACCCCTTTATTTATGTGACGCTGGCACTGCACTCTATAGTTTAGCAACTGACATTCTTCATCTGTCAAGTTTAGTTCCTAATTAAATCGCTAGATGTCACTATGATCTTTTTAAAGTACAATTTAATTTTAAAAATTCGATTAATCTATTTCCGGTTAGCTTAGAGCTGCTAAGCGATCATGTGATGATTTTCAGATCATTACAATACCCCCTCCCAAAATCTCAGCTTGCCCTCAAGCAATCATATCACATATCTTTCTTGTTATCTGTTCAATCTCCAACCGCTTATTCATGATGTTTGTAATATAATATTAATGTTAATAATTTTATAGAAATAACTATGTAACTCCTACGATATGTTTGTACTATAATGTCAATGATAATAGTTTATGTTTAATTCACGTACCTTTACGATATGTTTTGTGCTATATGTTAATTATAATATTTTACGTTTAATTCACGTACCTTTACGATATGTTTTGTACTATAATGTTATGATAATATTTTACTTTTAATTCTCGTACCCTTACGATATGTTTTGTGCTATATGTTAATTATAATATTTTACGTTTAATTCACGTGCCTTTACGATATGTTTTGTACTATAATGTTATGATAATATTTTACTTTTAATTCTCGTACCCTTACGATATGTTTTGTGCTATATGTTAATTATAATATTTTACGTTTAATTCACGTACCTTTACTATATATTTTGTACTATAATGTTATGATAATATTTTACTTTTAATTCACGTACCCTTACGATATGTTTTGTGGCTTGCCTTCCCTCTTCAAGTCTATAATTTCTATCTTGTTTCCATATTCTACCAATCTCCTAACCCAGATCTTTTAATGATAATACTTTTAATATTATTTCTAACTTTCTCCTCTATATCTCACCTCAATAATATGATACCTATAATAATAATAATGATGAAGATTCCAAACACTCCTGTTGCAAATTTTAAAATTTATATAATATATTCCAACTTCTCCTCCTCTCTTTCGCTTCAACATGCGTCCGCTCAATTAGGAAATAAACCCGAGTCCTCGACCATGTCTCCACCTACTTGCTCTGTTCTATCGACCAATCTATAAATAATCTCAATACGTCAATATAATAATTATAATATTTCTCTCCGTTGCAAAATTTAAATTGATTCCGTCTATTTATTCTCCGTTCACCCACTCCGCTCAATTAGGATTTCTCCCGAGTCCTCGATGGTGAACATTTTAACTGTCTAACTCTTCATAAAAAATATAGTTTGAATATGCCTAAGTCAGAACAACGCACTCGAACAGGCTCTGGTCGTCCCTTAATGTTCTAGATTCTTTTAAAATCGTGACATTGTCCCAACCAGTCGCATAGTAAGTTTTTATTTAATATAGTATGCTATTTCACGCTGGGCTTGTCCTTCTGCTATTTACTTAGACACAATCTCAAGTTAGATAACCTGACGATTGTTAATAGGTTCTTCACTAGTCTATTGTTTGTGATTTTAACGTACACTGTAAATGGTTTCTAACTCTCATTCGTTATTTAAGAATTTGGAAACTGAATTTATCCTTTCACCGTTCTGCATACTTCACGTTCAAAACGCCTTTCATTCTATCTTCATACCAAAATCAATCCCCTCCTTCATCACAACTTATGTTGGTTTACTAATTAACAAATGTAATCTTCGTCCTTCTTCTCTCACCCTCCTGGATCGCTACTATTTATCTCCTTCTTAACATAAACTAAATCAATATCCGGTCTATTCTAATTTCGCAACCCCATAATAACCCCCTTGGTGCATGTAACCATAATGCCACCGTAATAAAATAATCCCATTGGGTATCTGAGCTCCTCCCTGTCGAATCTAGACCATATCCGACTCTGGGTGTCAACTCGTCCAAAAGCGTAGACCTGATCAGGGTCACGCGTTGAGGTGCGACCTCAACCTTGCCGAGACCTCCATATATACTCCCTCGCAAGTTACCAAATACAAAACAAAACCATGGACCCGAGCAGTGGCTCCAACTCCGAAGACCGCCCACTTCAGATAAAAATTCCCATAATATTATAGTCGCTCTAAAAATTAGCGCTATTTTTCGATTCTAAATTCTTCATCCCGCTCTAAATAGCGAGACGTCGACAATACCACCAAACATTCTATACTAAATAACAATATTCTACGACTCTTCATTCATCTTATAGTCGCTTCCTATATAGCACTATAACTCAATTCCTCAATATATAATATTTTATAATAATTATAATAATGATTTTAATCAGGCCCTATATAGCCTCAATAATATAACGATCAACCAACTTTATCAATAACAATAATCCATCGACTTCACTAATAATACTTTGGAATCTTCTCTCCAATATAATAATCGTATCCCGATACTGCTTTGCCATTTAGTTCTTACAACAAAAACTTATTACACTAATGAGATTCCTAAACGTGTTCGCTTGTATTTCTTCGCTTTAGGTAGGAATGATTGGACAACAAGTTGTAGGTGATTAGGATAGGATTTAGGATAAGATAGGATAGGATAGGAAAGGAATACTTGTTGCTTAAAACGAAGAGATTCAAACAACACAACGCTCTCCTTGTTATAACTCTTTTCCCAATTTTGCAAAACAATATCACTCCACTAGATACCCAAATGAAAAAAAATTGTCAGCTTATTAACAATATTTTACAACCCAACGATTTCACGAGGTGCATTCTTCCATACATATACGTATCAAATGGATAATATGTTTAGTAAAATGTAACTGTATGCTATATATATATACGCAAAATAATGTGTGATTCTAATGTGAAAAAATTAAACTATACTGCTCAACTAAACGTGTAAGCTAATATGTATTGTAATTAAAATATTTCTGATTTATTGTATACTGCTTTTGGTGTATGGCATTAATGATTTGTTGATATTAAGACTTGGTAATGGAATAGAAATAAGGAATGTGATAGGATAGGTAGTGTATGATAGAATGGTAGGATAGGAATGGTGATAGGATGATGGATAGGATGGTAGGATAGGATATCTAATCTATTACTAGTAAGGAACAGGAAAATGATATTATCTGTAATGTAATTTATAACTTGAAAAATGATGAAATCTAATGTTTGATATATCGTGTTAAAATAATTTATTATCTTAGTATAATAATACAATACATACACAAGAACACACACCCCGCTACAATCAATAACTCTGATATTCAAAATAATCTACTGGTTATTCTCTCAATAAAATAATAATAACTGTAATGACAGCCAATATAATAATATTGTAATGCTATGACAACCACAAAACATACCATCAAAAAACCGTGAGTTTTTTTTAATACTCCCAATAATTTATTGAGCTTCTATAACTAATCACTCAACCGATGGAACCGTAAGGTTCTTTAATCACCCCTTACTAATTTTTACCATATCTTTTATGTGGCATCGCCCTATGGCTTTACCTTCCGATTTTATATATAAGTAAGTATTTTAAGTATCTATTTACTAAGTACGTATTTTAACGTCGGCAACGTCCTCATATTTGATATCTATACCCAATTCTCCTATAATATTCTGTATCTTACCATCCGCCGACATCAATTGTATATTATTGCATTTGTTATCAACGCACAATCCTGAAATAATGTTATATATTTTCTCCCTATTATATTAACAGAAGATCCTGTATCTACTAATGCTTTTAATTTAAAATTATTTAACCTTACATAAATATAAGGTCTCTGATCCATATCATTACTATTTAGGTATTATTAAAAATGCGAACCGACGACCCTCTCCCAGCCATCGAATTCTCTATTCGTATTTTATTCGAGATATATCTCTCTCCAGCCTTCGTTTTTTCGATGACGAAGCTGTTTGAGACATTATGATATCTATGTCTATTCTTAATTTATTTGTCGTATTTAATTTATTTTATTCTAATTTAAATAAATTTAATTAATTTATTTTATTTATTTTTATTTTGATTCAAAATAAATTTAATTTATTTTATTTTTTATTTAAACGAATTTAATTAATTTATTTTATTTTGATTCAAAACTAATTCAATTTATTTTATTTTTTTAATTAAACGAATTTAATTTATTTTATTTTATCCGAAGCAAAAGGTTGACGATTGCTATCGTGCCAAAGGTTATTATCCGCGGCGTCTTGATTACAATTATTTTAATTTATTTTAATTTCAGCCTAATTTTAATAAAATTAATTACCAATCAGCTTTGTTTATTTTTATTTTAACTATTTTTATTCCCGAGATACTATTTTAATCGTTGTTTTAATTACGACGAATGCAGTCAACATGTGTACATAATGTACAATAAACGTTAAATTATGTATATAGGCAGATTTCCAGAAACAACACACATATACAATATATCAACAATTCGCAATGCTAAATATACAGTTATATCACACGATTCATGTTTCTATATTTTTTATTTATTAAATGCCCAAATTACGATCGATCGAAAATAATTTACTATTTATTTTATTTAGAATCTATCAAGGCCCCACACGTTGGGACGTCATTTGTAAAGAAAATTTTTACATATTAGGCCCCACCAGTTGGGTGCCATAATAATTGGATGCCATAATATTTTCAATCGATTGTTAATAAATAATAATATTAATACAAATGGCATGTGTTTAATACGATGCACCAAATTCGATAATTGGATTCTGGTGCTTTTATTTATTTAAATGTGTTCAATGTCAATTTATATTGAAACATGAATCGTAATGTTTACATACAACAATAAAATTACTTATAAACTAACACACTGTCAACTAGTCGATGGCGTTCCAGTGATATAATGAATTTAAATGACCGCAGTCGCTAATGCCCGATATAACCTACGACCTGGTTACCATTCAGTCCACTGAATGTCCATATGGTTTTCGTTCTATTATTTCTATTAATACTATTCCCTCCCCGTTATCCTTGAAACACCATCGATCAGTCAAAACAAAAAACCTTAATATAATCTACAATTTTCCTTATCTTTAATTTTATTCTAACATTCAGTATAATTCGAATGTTTCCTTAACTAGTTTCCAAATTAAAAGCACATTATATAATGGCTGGTGTCTGAATCAACGGAGTTAGCAAAGGCTAACTCTCTTCCAAATTAAATAATAGTCTGACTAGAGGTTTACCTCGTAGAACTATCAACGACTATTCATATCAATCGATGTTAAATGCCTCATTTTTAGTTAACGTGCAAATATGTAGAAATCACGCATTTACGTTACAACTACTTAACATTCTAATAATTTCAACAAACCCACAAAACTCGAATATTTATAACCCCAAAAAATATACAACAATGACAATATTGGTTACTAGCTTCGGCCCAAATAATTAAATAACGCCAGCTTCGGCAAAATAAACTTACATATTTTTAGTACATCTCTGCCGACAATGACTCTCGGCTATACTTCCCGTATTTACAGCTGCATTCACATTATGCACTTATAACTAATGTCAATTTCTTCGATGCGTGTCGCCTTTCTAGAAATCTGCCATCACCAAGAAGAATGTCTCTTTAGAAACCTCAACCGCTTCGCTATCGTACTGCAATTTCAAGCCGCTACTGCATTCTCATCAATGTTTTTCCCTTTTTTCGACGCTAATTTATACACCTCCGAAGGACGTTCGCAATGTTGTGATCTCAATCTGACGTTTCAGTTTGATTCGCCATCTTTGATATAATTTTCGTATTGCAACCCGACGAAATCTCGTACTTCTATTTTATATGAAATGTTGGATTTTTTTACATGCCAACCCGCGTAGCTCTCTCGATTCACATTTTTAGCACTGGATTTCTATTATTTGTTCGTTTTTTAGTGTCCTTGTAAAAAGCGCATCAATGGCGATTGCGATAAAGCGTTTCTGTGATATTCGATCTGTACACTTTATACGAATTTAAATGAACTGGGCACTAAGATGCTTCACAGCATCTCAGTGCCCTTATTTTAAACTGTTTATTCTCACATCTGAGCCCCAAGATATACTTTTCTTTCCCAAACTTTCGCAGCTTTTGTGCGTGCAACTAAAATTTCTTAATGGATGCCGGAAGCAACACGTCCATCCCTTTTATAACACCCTTATCGATGTGACCTTTTTTTGATAATTTAACCCACAACTATTGACTAATCAATCACAAAACGATCTGATTTATCTATTTTTTCGTTAAATAACGCTCTGCCACATTGGTAACAAGCGAATTTCTTAACGATAATTCGTGCTTCTAATTCTATATATGATTTTAAGTATTTATTTTACGTATTATGAGAAATTGATGTTTCATATTCGGCGGGAAATCTTCATACTTTGACTTCACCTTGCCGCCTTTCTTGTGCATCGTTTCCGCTTTCGCATTTGAAAGCGAAATAATATAACTATTTTATTTCAATTTTATTTATTGATAGTATTTTTATCTAGTAATTCCTCTATTTTAATTAAGTGTTTCTAAATTTCCTCATTTTAACTATTAAATTTTATTTTGACTGGCAATTATTTGGTGAAAAATTCTTTGGACATCATCGATTCGGCTTTCTTCCATCGATGTCGATTATGTTTTCCAATTTCTCTTAATAATAAATTAAATGTTCTTCAAATGACTTTATCAATATTGCTATTAATTCTCCCATAATTCCTACTATTTAATGAACCCCTTTTTATATTTCTTTGAAAAACCAATCGGTCGACTTTTTTTTAAGACCATAAACATGCTTCTATTGTCTATTTGTCAATTATTGATATTTACGTCGATTTTTCGTAAAAATCTCAAAATATGCTAATTTCTTGCCAAATATTCCTGATTGTCTATATTTAAACCCCTAATGATGTCCTTAACTCTCAAGAACCACTCAAAACCCCTTTATTTATGTGACGCTGGCACTGCACTCTATAGTTTAGCAACTGACATTCTTCATCTGTCAAGTTTAGTTCCTAATTAAATCGCTAGATGTCACTATGATCTTTTTAAAGTACAATTTAATTTTAAAAATTCGATTAATCTATTTCCGGTTAGCTTAGAGCTGCTAAGCGATCATGTGATGATTTTCAGATCATTACACCATTCTGTTCAGGGTTGGTCACACTCACAGGTCAACACCCATCCGGCGGCCTCCACGCATGAAGAACGAGCCCGGGAAGGACTCTCGCCTTAGGGCTAGTTTCCCCTAGGAATCAACCTTCTGGCGCTCCTGGACGGTCTGCGCATCGTGCGGCGTAAGCCAATCGATTGTGCACTCTGACCAACAGTCGGGGGAGTCTGGAAGCTGTACTGTTTCATATAGAGCGGGGGTGGTTGCGGATCTTACGGCGACTGCCCTTGAAACGACCATCGGCTACCCTATCCTGGGTGAACAGCCGGGCAAAGGATGCCGCTATTTTCTGTGTATTCCTCCATGACAGCGATTGATGAAATTAATATTCAGATGAAATCAGTTCTTGGCTACTTGCGGGAAAGTCTTAGGTGACACAACCGATTTTTAAAATAGATATAGTGGTTTACGCATCTTATCATTAAAATTTTAAAAAGATGGGTGGAAATAGAAGAATGTAAATCTAAAAATAGCGATTATTGCTGCTAACAAAATATCAATCAAATAAAAGATAAGAAAACATAAGATTTGATAATCAAATGGAAAGAAAGTATCGCGCTTATTATACTTAAAAGAGGACACGTTGTGTATCTGTTTATTAAAATGAAATTTGGAAAGGTATATGATACCGTGTATCAACCAGATTTTTTATAATATAGGTTTCCCATATGTCTGCGTTTTTACGATTGTGCTGGAACGCGCGGCGTGATTTCTGATTACTACACTCTTCAGTTGTAGTAATCAGAAACAGAGTTCAGGGTGTAGTAATCAGAAAACGTGTATCGATATGTCCCCACTCGTGCGCTTTCGTCTTCATCTTGCGCTTTCCTCTGACGCATGCGTTTAATACCATAGCGTATGCAATAGCGCTTGGGTCAAAACTAGTTGAACGACAGCGCACGCCTCAGCGCACGCCGATCCGGCACCCTTTGAATAGGCGTGCGTCACTCCGTGCAACTTGCGACACAAAACGGCGGAAGATAAAAAAATAAATTAATAGTTTAAAAAAAACACTAAAAACACGCTTTTATAAATGCACGTAAAAACCACATCATCAGACCTTGAAACCTAATGGTGATCAAAGTTAATTTATTTATTTATTTATTTATTTCGGGAAACATACAGCGCTTTATTAATTATTACTGATTATTCTAATAAACAGTTTCGCTGGCCGATTAATTGTTTCCTACATTATTTTCTTATACGGTAGATCAAAAATTGCATTGCACTAAATTAAATTAAATTAAATTGCAATTGAACTATTGTAAGGATAGGAAAGGAGAGGGATGGGATATATGTAGGATAGGATATAGATATTCAAATTATATTCACTGTGTAATCACTTCCTAGACGCCTAGTGAGCTAAGGACAGCTTCGCTGAATTTAGGTTGATTCAGGTAAAAAATGTCGATATCTTCGAATCGTCTATTATATGTGGTCATCAAGCGGTGCATAACAGAGTTTTGGGCGTAACTAGTATTCACACAAGGGATTTCGAACGTACGAAGAGAGCGAACCCTTCGTGGTGGAACTAACAACGACAGTTTATTTACCAAATGAGGGCTATCAATTTTGTTATGAATTATTTTATGTAATAATATCATATCAGCCTCTGTGCGGCGGTCTTCCAGTGAACACATACTGAAATAGTTCAGCCTGCTCTCGTAGGTTCCAAGTCCCAAGTGCTCACGATAGTCCAGGTATCTAGTAAAACGTCTTTGGACGCCCTCCACCCTATTTTTATACACGCCATATTGCGGATTCCAAATCTGCGATGCGAACTCTAAGGTGCTACGAACATAGGAAAAGTAAAGCGACTTAATTCCAAGACTTTTCTAACAAGTCCAAACACAGCTATAATACGTTGTTCCATCATTAAGTTCCAGTTCATATCTTCCGACTCCATCATCAGATCAGTTCGACAGTACCATATTATTGTATTGTCATCAGAACTACATACAGCTGCCAATTTTTATGACGCTACGATCCTTGGAAGATGATTAAATTAGTTACCTTAGATTCCATTACATAGTTAGCTACATACAGGTCGACTTAATAAAAGCGTTTTAAAAACGTTTCTATTTATAGAATATTATCGAAATTATCCTTTATTATGAGACCAATATTACATATTATAATACATTATAACAATAAAACAATTATAATACGTAATAACATAATTTTAATACATTATAACAATATAATAAAAAGGAACGACACTTTGACTGCTCTGGGCCAAAAATACAATTTTAATGTGAATATGGTAAAAACAAGACAAAAAACCTGCGGTCATACTTCTCCAAGGAACGTCAATGATTACTGCAAGCTCACACTACTTCATCATGATCTCCACCGGGTACTGTTAGTGATAGCAATTGAATAGGCGAAAGCACATAAGTGTAGACACATAGCTGCATGCGTCTTGAGGCATTCAATAAATCATGCGCTAGACGCAAGATGAATTTGAAAGCGACGACGCAAGATGAAGCCGAAAGAGAACGAGTGGGGGACATACCTTAATTTCTTTTTTTAAATTATTTATTTAGGTAAGTAACAGCATGAACTTATAATAAGATACATAATTCTTAAAAAAAACATGTTCTTATGCCGATTGTAACTTACGCGGTTCGAAATTATTTGAAAAATATTTTACAAACTAAATTATGAAACAAAAAATACAATACATCCTTAAATATTTAGTTAACCGCAAACACATAAATCATACTTATACTTAATGCAACCAAACATTTTCTAACCAATACGTCGAATCGGATAGTTTTCAATAAAATACAGAATAACTAATTATGCCCAAAAATAGAGATAGCAATTTAACATATTAAGTTAACTTTTAAATCTCTCCGGTGCGCCTCTGCCTCGGCAAGAGAACCTTCTTTAACTAGGCAACTAAATGTAGCATGCAATGCAGGGGTGTCTCTTAAACTTGGCAGATTGGCTGTTTATTACGTTTTGCATACTTAGCAACTGCAAATATTTGAGTAACGCCTTTGAGCGTCTCCTTGCCCGGCATGTAACGCGAAGAAACTCGCCCGTTGTGAAATTGCAGGCTCTGTTTGTTAAAACACTTCAAATATTTTAACGTCTCGTAGTATGCTACACCCTCCTCAGTGAGGCGTTGGATATACTCGTTACTTTATTTTATGGAGCTCGCGGATTTTTTAAAATTTTATTATGGAATAAACAGATATATATACCTATATATATATATATATATATATATATATATATATATATATATATATATATATATAATATATATATATATATATATATATATATAATATATATATATATATATATATATATATATATATATATATATATATATATATATATATATATATATATATATATATATATATATATATATATATATATATATATATATATATATATATATTTATATATATATATATATATATATATATATATATATATATATATATATATATATATATATATATATATATATATATATATATATATATATATATATATATATATATGTATATATATATATATATATATATATATATATATATACATATATATATATATATATATATATATATATATATATATATATATATATATATATATATATATATATATATATATATATATATATATATATATATATATATATATATATATATATATATATATATATATATATATATATATATATATATATATATATATATATATATATATATATATATATATATATATATATATATATATATATATATATATATATATAATTCGTTTAAAGGATGACACTTTGATGAAAAAATAAAATAATAAAGCCACTTACATAGCTGGAAGGTTTTCCCGGACTGGACTGGGAAATGCTTATTGTTTAAACGAGATGTATTCTTGGATGAGTACCACTTTCGACGGTACACTGTAGGTTTAATGGGATCCCTTTATCGCTAGCGAACGATCACCCTTCATCCACATCTCAAAACAAAGCGTATCCTTTTGCAAACCAAAATAAAATGTCTTTATTAAAGACAAATTTAAGCAAAAACAATGAAAAAAATCACAATCAATCGTCTCTTAAATGCGGAATGACATTTCGAAATTTCGAAATGACATTTCACAAATGAAATTCGAATTTCAAATCGAATTTTCGAAATGTCATTCCGCATTTAAGAGACGATTGATTGTGATTTTTTTCATTGTTTTTGCTTAAATTTGTCTTTAATAAAGACATTTTATTTTGGTTTGCAAAAGGATACGCTTTGTTTTTGAGATGTGGATGAAGGGTGATCGTTCGCTAGCGATAAAGGGATCCCATTAAACCTACAGTGTACCGTCGAAAGTGGTACTCATCCAAGAATACATCTCGTTTAAACAATAAGCATTTCCCAGTCCAGTCCGGGAAAACCTTCCAGCTATGTAAGTGGCTTTTATTATTTTTATTTTTTCATCAAAGTGTCATCCTTTAAACGAATTCTTTAAAAAAAGATTTTACAAAAAACCAATCAAATATTATATATATATATATATATATATATATATATATATATATATATATATATATATATATATATATATATATATATATATATATATATATATATATATATATATATATATATATATATATATATATATATATATATATATATATATATATATATATATATATATATATATATATATATATATATATATATATATATATATATATATTAAAATTATTTTCAATAATATATAAAATTAGTTTCATGAAAAGTTACTTATCTGGGGTCCTGGTGGACCAGAAACATTTTAACGAAAGTTAATGTCCTCTTTATATACTTTGGGCAGCAGCACCTGTTTCCGCAATTGATAACTTAGTGAGATTCGTAGTTATTGCAGCCGAATTAATGTGTGCCCTTGGATGTAATAGTATGGAGGATGGTTTCTGTAACAGAAATGGATGTTAGTAACTGATTTTGAAGAAATTTTCTTTGACTGAGAATATTTCGACGCTAGTCGTATTCATATCGATGACATTTCTCTTGTGTCGAAATATTCTAAATCTCAAGTGTCGAAATATTCTCAGTCAAAAGAAATTTCTTCAAAAATCAGTTACTAACATCCATTTCTGTTACAGAAACCATCCTCCATACTATTACATCCAAGGGCACACATTAATTCGGCTGCAATAACTACGAATCTCACTAGTTATCAATTGCGGAAACAGGTGCTGCTGCCCAAAGTATATAAAGAGGACATTAACTTTCGTTAAAATGTTTCTGGTCCACCAGGACCCCAGATAAGTAACTTTTCATGAAACTAATTTTATATATTATTGAAAATAATTTAAAAAAAATTACACTCTACAATATCTATATATATATATATATATAAATATATATATATATATATATATATATATATATATATATATATATATATATATATATTATATATATATATATATATATATATATAATATATATATATATATATATAATATATATATATATATATATATATATATATATATATATATATATATATATATATATATATATATATATATATATTTATATATATATATATATATATATATATATATATATATATATATATATATATATATATATATATATATATATATATATATATATATATATATATATATATATATATATATATATAATATATATATATATATATATATATATATATATATATATATATATATATATATTTATATATGTGTATATATATATATATATATATATATATATATATATATATATATATATATATATATATATATATATATATATATATATATATATATATATATAATATATATATATATATATATATATATATATATATATATATATATATATATATATATATATATAAATTATTATTTTTTCAAATTGAAATTATGTTTATTACTAATTAAATGAAATGATAAAATAAATGAAAGGGCACTTATCTGGTCTGTGGCGACCAGGAGCGACTCCACGCCTTTTTCTTTTTCTCTTCTTTCAGTATTTGCGGTTTCCTAATGTGGTATTGGAACCTTTCTACTTTATCCTACAGCGGCAACACAACAATTCGAAAGATGAGATCAATGCTGGAAAATAATAGGCGATTAG
>OX155954.1:25969303-26106363 GCA_944548615.1 Micropterix aruncella | reverse complement strand
CTAATCGCCTATTATTTTCCAGCATTGATCTCATCTTTCGAATTGTTCTGTTGCCGCTGTAGGATAAAGTAGAAAGGTTTCAATACCACAGTAGGAAACCGCAAATACTGAAAGAAGAGAAAAAGAAAACGGCGTGGAGTCGCTCCTGGTCGCCACAGACCAGATAAGTGCCCTTTCATTTATTTTATCATTTCATTTATTTAGTAATAAACATAATTTCAATTTGAAAAAATTATAATTTACACATTTACAATCAAATATTAATATTAATATATATATTTATATATATATATATATATTATATATATATATATATATATATATATATATATATATATATATATATATATATATATATATATATATATATATATATATATATATAATATATATATATATATATATAAATATATATATATATATATATATATATATATATATATATATATATATATATATATATATATATATATATATATATATATATATATTATATATATATATATATATATATATATATATATATATATATATATATATATATATATATATATATATTATATATATATATATATATATATATATATATATATATATAATATATTATATATATATATATATATATATATATATATATATATATATATATATATATATATATATATATATATATATATATATATATATATATATATATATATATATATATATATATATATATATATATATATATATATATATATATATATACTATATATATATATATATATATATATATATATATATATATATATATATATATATATATATATATATATATATATATATATATATATATATATATATATATATATATATATATTACGTGTACATAATATCTATATTACATGTTTTTATATATAATTCTGTTGAGGTTCGGTCTACTCGGCACAACCTCTAAATGTCGCTGGTGAGGATTGCAGGACTCCAGATAAAATGCCTTATTACAGTGGTTGCACAATAATTTATTGTCGGTTTTAATACAAACGCGCACGCGAGCGAAATATATGTAAATATACAAAACAGGAATTACGGCAGCGCGATATCGACCGTCCGCTCCGATCGAATGACAGGTTGACGTGTGTGGCGGCGTTCGGCCCGCTCACTTCTCTTTTCACCCGTTGGTTGCGTTCGGCTGTGTTGTCTTGCCACTGGTTGCCACACTATGACGTTTACAATATAATCGATATGAAACACTTAACATTTTTACTTAATTATAGGTATTTTATTTCAATAAAATTTACGTTTGCTTAGTTACGATTAATCGCATGTCTTTGTGTTATAAATTTACAAGTAGTTCATTACTTTCCAGGCAGAGGAAAAGTATTGTGAACGAAATTCTGTTTTTTTGTGTATGTATATGGTCTACTAACAACGATCGAAGAAGAAGTACAAAAACGTCGACTACGATGGTTCGGCCATGTTTGCCGAATGATCGATAATCGCTTGCCACGTAAACTTCTTTGACGAGACCGTCCGACAGAATGGAGAATTCAGCGATCGGCACCGAAGAAAACTTGGCTAAATAACATCAAAGACGACCTTAAGAAGCAACGATTATCGGCTAGGGATGCTCGAGACGTGGCAAAAAATCGTCAAGAATGGAAGCAAATCGTGAATGGAGTCCGAGATCCAGCGGCACCGACAGCAGCGTATTGGCTGCGAGGGCGACCCTCTCCCCAATCGCCGGCTACGGAATAAATAATAAAATAATAAATAATGTATAATATGTGTATTCCTCCACGATAGTGCCAAACGCTTCATCCGATTGAGCTGAAATTTGGTTTGCAGGCATCATTTGGTCATGGCAAGAGTTAATATGATTGTAATTGAAACAAGTCCACCAGGAGGAGCGCTATTCATACGTAAATCTTGAAACATTGGACTTAGGCTTAAAATTCGGTACACAGATGCCTTGTTGGACCGAAACCACATTGTAAAATTTTGGCAAATCTGGAAGTATATCCTTTTAAATAAAACAAGAATTTTCAAATCGGTTCATAAATGACGGCGTTCTGAGGTAACACACATTTTAAAAAAATACAACCGAATTTATAACCCCCTCCTTTTTTTGAAGTTGGATAAAATAGTCCTGAATTGATTTATTTTTAGTTATGACTAGATATGTAGATAAATAGATATACCATAAATTGTAAACACAATTGGAAAGATTATAGTCGATGTTTTTACGATGTAATCAAAATAAATAAACGAATACTGTAAACGAAAAACGAATAAACAAATCAGATTAAAAGTGATAAATGTTGACAGCCGTAGCGCGGATGAACACTCGTAAATCAAAGTGCATTTTTGCTGTCCTCATCGCTTAAGGACTTAAGGGGCTTTTAAATAAAGCATTCTGTTGAATCTAAGCGCGAGGGTAAAGCTGCATAATTTTATGCATCAGCTGCAATAACTTATATTAGCGTTATAGTTTTAATCCATGGCCAGATTAGAGCCCTCTATGTATTTATCATTCAAATATACCACTATTCGAGCAATTTAAGCAAAAAGTTATCATGTAAGCTTCACTCCAAACATAAACAAGAATAATTATAAGTATAAAATTAAATAAGTAAGTTAAATACGTATACCGCGTGAATTTTGTGCACTGGAAAGTAATGTTGTATGACTGGACGCCAGAGATGCTGAAATTTTATTTAAATGCCTTTCAGCATACGCTTCCAGACCCCAGTAACCTCGCTCGTTGGAGCTTTGCCGAGGATAGTTCATGCCCCCTTTGTAGCAATACCGCTTGCACAGCCAGGCATATTCTAACTGGCTGCAAGATGGCCTTAGATCAAGGACGGTACACTTACCGCCACGACAAAGTCCTTGCTGTTATTCGCGAGGTAATTAGCCTCTCAGTGGCTCGTGCCAACAAGGGTTTAACAATACCCTCCAAACCCCCAATACAGTTTTTGCGGGATGGCTCTAAAGGTAAAATACATTTCACTACAAAACCTTTCTCAATAATCGAGAAAGCTTCAGATTGGATTCTGGAGGTCGATTCGGTCTCTAAGCAGTATAAATTCCCTGAAAGTCTCGGATGCACAGCCCTGCGTCCAGATATAACTCTTTACTCTCTATCTAGGAAGGTGGCCCTTGAATCAAATATCCCAAAAAAACACGAGTACAAATTAAATAAATACCATGATCTCGCAAATGCCGTCACCAGGAACGGCTTCACTGTTCACCTTCACGCGGTGGAAGTTGGCGCTCGTGGCCTGCCAGCTAAATCTCTGTTTCACCTTTTTAAAGATCTTGGTCTCTCCAGGAAAATAATCAACTCCTTGGTCTCTCCAGGAAAATAATCAACTCCTAGAAAAGTTATCTAAAACCGCGATTTCCGCATCTCAAATTCTATGGCTTTGAAGGGGGAGTGAATGGGTGGTAAGGTGAACGCTCACATGTGGCAAGACAGCTGTCCTAAACCTACCACAGCCGGTCGTTAGTCCGGAATCCACTGCTCACCCCCCAGAAGTGTAATAACACTATATGATGGGCCCGACTTTGGTCGGTGAATTTCATGGCAGCTCCGTTTGTATTTTATTTATTTTATTGCAGTCGTTGTTTTGGCAATGTTCAACCGCCTTGTCCAGACGTCTATCTTAGACAACGGCGGTTGCAACAACTAGAGGTGTCAACTCTAACGGGCGAACCCGTCACCTCAGGAAGTTTCAACAATATTGGATCGTTATATCCCCCTTGAGCTGAGCATAGAAGACTTGGGACGAAAACAGTCCACTGTCTAGTTACGCCACTCGCCCGTAAGAATCCAACGCCTTACCGCGAGATGACCAGGTTAACCAAACAGCGGTCCGACACTCGCGCCCTTACTTCCAGTTGCAACCAGATTACTCCGGTCTCCCGACTGGTTACAGGTTCGAGGTCGCTTGCGCGGTCCTCTCCTTGCGTAGCGGTGATACGGTGTCTACCGAATCTATCGCGTACCTTCCTACCGAATCTTTACTCGGCTGTTGACCCAGTATCGGATAGCCGATTGGTCGTTTCAAGAGCAGTTGCCGTAAGGTTAACAACTATCCCCGCTCTATAGGAGACAGTACTCTTTCCAGACTCTCCGGGCTGTCGGTCAGAATGCATAATTGATTGGCTGACACCGCACGGTGCGCAAACCGTCCAGGAGCGCCTGAAGGTTTACTCCTAGGGGAAACTGGCCCGCAGGCCAGAGTCCTATCCGGGCTCGCATTTCTGCGTGGAGGCCGCCGGATGGGTGTTCTGCGTGACCCGTGAGTTTGACCGACCGGTTGCGCCATCGCTAAAACGTCGGGTGCTACAAAATTCATACTCACCTATAAGCTATGGGAATAGATAGGAATATATATTTCAATAAATCTAATCGATATCAGTCCAGTGGTACTCGAGTTATTAACACACCCACACACCCACAGATAGACGTTACATTTTAAAATATGTAGATATTATATGTATTTTGAGTACATGATGCGTTATTTTGTGAAAATTCGCTGATTTGAATTTCATTTAGGGTCGTTACGATTAGCCTGCAGAGATTGCGGTTCCTGCCTCATATAAAATGTAATGAGAATATCCTTGGCGTAAATGAGATCGGCCCATCACAAAACCGAATTGCCGCTATTGACGCCAATCGACGCCACAACTTAAGTCGACTCGAAAAACCACAAGATCGATTCTTACTAGTTACGTATTAATAATTACTCTTTCTATCGTATGCACTCATGCGTTAACGGTCGTTATATTCCTAACACAATCCTTACAAAAAAAAGTTTAAAAAGATATTTTTTTTTTAGTTCTATTTATTTATTTATTTTTTATTTATTTATTTATTTTCAGGAAAACCAACAGCTAATTATAATTTAACAATGCCGGAGTAACATAGCAGAGAGCCAATTAAAGGTTTTCACGTTTAAATAACGTTGTAGAAACATATGTGATCTTTCAATTAAAGCTATCGATTAAGAATGCATCAAAAATTATTCAACAATTAAGAGGCCGTATACGAAATTTTGCGCATTTCGTGAATTTACGTAATTTTGCAGACTGGAATTTAAGGTTAAAATACTGTATTTCTATAAGTTTTATTGCACAACATAAAAGATCATTTATATTATTGTCTAATGAGTGAGCTACTTTTTTGAAAAATATTATAGAATTTTGATTAATTGACCTTAAACCGGAGACTGTTTGTGAATTTTTGCTGTCAGAGGTTTAGAATATAACATATTTACGAATCGTTTTGAAATCTAAACGGTATGAAAAAATTACAATGTATTGTTGTGAAAGTACTCTATATAATAAGTGAATCACTTTTTACTACTTTCATATAAAATTGTTGATAAAAAATATTTAAATTTGGTAATTTTTTTAGAAAATGGGCGAAGAATTGCTTTTGATTTTGGCCTTTTAGAACTCTCGTTTCTAAAATTAAAACAACAGAAATAAACTTTAGTTCAATATCAATCCATTTCCTCAAAAAAAAATGCAAAACATTAATTAAAATTGGCAATAAAGTCTTTTAAAACAATCTAATTCTCGCGTTATGATACTCGCCTATGATACGATTCACGCCTCAAGTCAGCTAGTCCCCGCCGAGCGCTTCCAAAGGGTGGACGTATCTCTTTGACTCCAAAAATCCTACCTATCTATAGTTATATTATACCATTGATTATAGAGGTATCGCGGCCCACATCGATTTCGTACACGGCCTCTTAATGCTAAAAAATTCACTGTTCAGCCGCTGCCTAGCTGAGTTAACACTCGTACAGAATAGATTATATTTATTATTGTATTATATTATATTATTATATTTATATTATTATAAATATAATAATATAATATAATATAATATATATTATATTATTATATTATATCTATTATTATACTATACAGAATAGATTATATTATATTAAATAATGGCCGCAACTATGTATGTAAATCAATCCGTTAAAGTATTTTAACATGGTAATACAGAGCAGTCTTTTATATTCATATTCATAGTAGTTTGGCAAATATTGCCTGAAAAGTAACGTGGCAGTTAAGTAAAAACAAACAAGACCTTTTTTCACAAATACATTTCAAAATGTATTTTGTACTTTCTTTTATAAATGTAGAACCAAACAAAATCAAGCCGCAGGAAATAACTTTTTTGGTCGATGAATTTCAACGTAGTTATTGCTTACAGGATTGATCGTGTTGGGATAGTACAGTGGGGCGGTGTCGACTACAACGGGCGAACCCGTTACCCCAGGCTTATGTGATCGTTAGGATATGTGATCGTTCTTTCAGCCGTGGGATGCGCTTAAAAGACTTAGAGACAACACAAATCTACTGTCCAGCTATGCCAAAATGCCCGCCAGAGGCCAACGCCTTACGGCGAGGCACCGAGAAAGGTACCCAGCGGGCAGCGTCGCCCCCTGACTACTACTAGTTTTGGAAGGTATCTCCGTCTGAAAATAACCATCAGGGTACTTCCTACCTCCCGATTGGTTACAGGTTTTAAGTCGCTTGCTCGATCCTCTCTCTAGTGTAGCGGTGATCGGTGTACCTATACCTAATCTCTCGCGGACCGCGGCATCCTTTGCCCGGCTTTCACCCAGAATCGGGTAGCCGAATGGTCGTTTCAAGAGCGGCTGCCACAAGGTAAACAACCGCCCCCGCTCTAGTAGGAAACCTATAGTAGGAAACAATACTGTTTCCAGCCTCCTCCGGCTGTCAGTCTGAATGCACAATCGATCGGCTGACTCCGCACGGTGCGCAAACCGTCCAAGAGCGCCCAAAGGTTGACTCCTATGGGAGACTGGCCCGCAGGCCAGAGTCCTGCTCGGGCTCGCACTTCTGCGTGGAGGCCGTCGGATGGGTGTTGACCCGTGAGTTTGGCCGACCCTAAACGTAAGGGTCTTAGTGGCCTAACTGTAACAGGGCCCATTAGCTCCTGTTGGAAAAGTACATACTGTATATGTACTTAGAAATGGAAACAATTTTGAAATACGAGAAATTATTAGATTTGTATGGTTTGCCGCCGCGGATTTGCTACGCTGTTGGTCATACGTCGCTTTTTAATGTTTACTAGCCATATATATGTAACTCGAGATCTTTAGAAACGAATTAGATATATTATACCCACACTACACCTAGGCGACGACACTTAAGCTATCCTATATAATAAAAGAAACTCT
Source organism: Micropterix aruncella (assembly GCA_944548615.1). Taxonomy (NCBI): domain Eukaryota; kingdom Metazoa; phylum Arthropoda; class Insecta; order Lepidoptera; family Micropterigidae; genus Micropterix; species Micropterix aruncella. Next base: position 26,099,149 of record OX155954.1, on the reverse strand, counting down.
ATTTTGACTTTCGTAGAGCATACCTCTATTTTCCCCTAACGAATCGCAACAAAATGATATCAGACATTTAGGATCGGCCTAAGGAATATACTCATATCATTTTCATTTTTGTTTATAAGTTACTCTTCCTTATAGTCAGAAGAAAATACCTGCTGACAAATTGTAATAAAAGGGACGTCTTTATAACCGCGAAAGACAGTGGTAGAGTGTACATGTATAATATGTGTCAGAAAGAGAAGGCACGTCCTGCATGCAATTCGGCGTCAATCATATACGTTTTGCCTTCGATTTGGGTTTTCGAGATGGATCTTCAAAATTATTCACAAATATTTATTTTCCTTCCTGCCGCTTTTCATGAAAAGTATAAACGGAGATTATAAAAATAAAATGGTAGATATTTTCCAAGGGAATGACGTTTTTTTTCTTTGCCAATACCGTTTACTTTATATGAAATTACGAAAGTGCGCAATTCTTGTAAACCGCCCAAAAATAAGAAGGCCACAGACAAAACAAAAAAACCTAGAGTTATAAAAAAGCGCAAAATTTATTTGCTTAATGTGACATTCAAATGACGATTTGGCCTTTTTAGCATCGGCTCTTTTGTCTCGCCAAGGCTTACGGCGGCGCTATTGTCGTCAGATAAGTTGAGGTTGTAACGACTGTGCCAGCGCACGCTATCTCTTCAGATCACCGCCTGGACAAAAACAAAGCAGACACCTGAACAAGCTGACGGCACAAAAGCCCCAATCGGGGTAACCAGCCGCTCTGACTCATCTGAATATTGTGAACGATAACCAAATTAAATAAATCGTAATGATATTAAATGTATTTTACTGGAAAACGTCGCTGTCTCCGCATTGAAGTAGATCAAGCAGAAGTTAAATGCGAAATGGATGCGTGTCATCTCATAGAAGAGACACTTGATGTTGCTAAGAACAAAACAGAGATTTTTTTTAATTTGTTGAGTGGGGCCTTTCTAAGGTCTTTATGAGCCTTGTAACACTGCGACCATTGCTGATCTATTGTGTTCGCCACCTACTATAGTTCTGCGCTAATCCTCGTGTCATTTAAGAACCGCAGCAGGCTTTTGGCGCCAGATTGTTTTACCTCCTCAGGTTGGAGGCAATGACCACCCAAGTGGGTGTATCTTTTACGCATCAGCGGGCCACACTCGCACAGGAGGTGCTGGGGAGTTTCCTCTGCTCCTTGGCAGAACCTGCACATTTTTGTGTCTCTGAGCTTAAGGTTGAACATGTGTTTGTTCAGGCCCCAATGCCCCGTGAGTGCCCTCACCAGTATGCGTAGATTGTTTCTATTTAGCGATAAGGCCTCACGGGCCGTCTTACGGTCGTAAGCCTTATTAAGCGCTTTGGAATGATTCAACCCTTGCGTGTTGTTCCAGTGGTTGACGGATTGTTCTAAACACATTTGTTTGAGCATTAGGTTTGCAAGGCTTTTTGGTACGCCACAGCGAGGTTCAGGGCCGTATAACGTTCCCTTTGCTCCCGTCTTAGCAGGTTCGTCGGCTTTTTCCTTTTCAAAACAGAGATACTTACAGAGTTTAATAATCTGTGTTTGTCACATCTCGGACAAGCATTCAGGCGTATTATTTTAGCGCACGCGCATGCGTGGTAGCATAGGAGACAGTTTTATTCAATTTAATAATTATGCAAAGAGCACCATAAATAATTTTTTTCAACACGAACAGGTAGCGTTGTTTTGTTCGCACCGAAAAACGAAATTGGACGCGCCGGAAGGGTAAACCACGCTGAACGAATCACAGTCCATATGCCGTGTTGGGGAGTCAGATACAGCATCTCTGAATTGAATCCGTTTCCTCTACATACTCTATCACACTTCTAGACATATCGTTCTGACGTCCTAGTCTATGCTTTCCTAAAGGGAGTTTATTTTTTAATTTTTTTCTTTCTTTTTTTTATTTATTTTGTTTATTCACGTTATCACGTCGGGGTCACCAGTGTGGGGGACCACCCCTCACAAGACTCCAGATTGTTCGGTGTGAGGTGGTGGTATCAACTAACGAGCTATTTCCGTATTGCAAGGCGGTTTTGAATGAAGTAGAAGGAATTTATTGATCGAAGGTTTGATATTGCCAGTTATAACGATTGCCGAATAGTGTACGTTGACACTAGTGTATAGATGCGCGACTGAGGTTACGAGGATATATGGATGAGGATGGTATGCGTGCTCCTAGTATCTTGTACTGGGCACGGCTCGAGTCTGTGGGATTACAGACTGATGCTTCGTGACTAGGGAGGATAAGGAAAGGAAACCAAGGAGCCGGATTCGTTGAACGACCTCGTGAGAGGGGTGCCGAATATGCCGTCGCAACCTTGGGGGAAGGTGATCACTCGGGGAATGATAATTTGGTTGCTTTTTCGCCAGTTTATATAGGCCGATAAATGATGCAATCCAAAATATTCTGAGTAAAAGTATTGTTTCATCGTGCTGATTCATAGCTGCACGAGTCAAAATAATAGCTGAATTGTGTCAGTGGATTTCACTGGAAATCGATGCATTTGTTGATCGCATGTAATGGACTTAAGGTCCGTTACACACTTATTACTAGTCAACATAACAGTAAAACCATTAAACATTGAGACGTAAAATTAATAAAGATAGTACCGTAACTATACAAATAGAATGACACTTATAATACTATCTATCATATAAGAATAAATAATTAATAGCTTGCAATTTAAACAAGTGAGGGTTGGCGGTAAAAATATCGAAATCTGGTGCCATCGAGTGTAGTTCATTTAAGCGCCGCAAAGCACGCGCTAACAAGTTCCACCTCGTAAGGTTAGTGCGCGAGAACGGCTCGAGCACGAAGATAATTATTTGGTATGAAAAGATCCACCTTGGCTAGTAAGCTAGGGCTATCAGTTTTACCACGAATTAGATTTAAAACATAGGACATGGTCAGTATTTCTTTTCTGAGACAAAGAGAATTATAGCCAACCATGCCTGTGATAAATGCAGTCGGATACAAAAATGGATAATATCCGTACTGCTTGAAGTACAAATATCTCAAAGAACACTTCTGTACCTTTTTCAGCATGAGTACCTTCTGTACCTTCTGTACCTTTTTCAGCATCTTCATGCGGATTCCAAATAGCTGCATTCGTTTCCATGCGACTTCTAACAATAATAATAGCATAACCCGAATATTATTGAAGAGCTTGGATTGCTGTAACTCCCTCTCTATCTCCTCGTTTGGCCGAAGCTTCAAACTACGTGACCCCGACATCACACTTCTGACTAGGCCTGATCGGACCATTTCCCCATTACTCTCTGAACCAGAACAAACCCCAACTCAATACGAGAGTACATCATAAGCAAGGTTAAATCGAGAGTCATTTAAGACAGACAGACTGGAACATTGTCTCTTTTAATTTCCGTAGCGAATGGCCACCCTAGGTCGCCCCTTTTCTCGATACCCCGCCTTGCAAGAGAATCGAATGGCGCATCATCCATTGAAAATAATAGTCGCTTTCGTATCATAAATGTACAATAGATATTGGTCTCTCTTTAGAAATTGGCTATGGTTACACAACGTATCTAATAATTGGATTTTATACGCCATTAACTTTTGATTACTACGCTTGATAGAATTGTTTAAAATTTGCTTTGAACTGAGACGATGACTTATATGGCTTGCTACGAGATTCCTCGATTTTTGAAGATTACAAGACTAGCTCACAAATTAAATGTAGTATACAGTATGTTAATATAAATAAAGAAATTAAAAATGTCAATTACCAGCAGAGAAAATGAATAATAAAAAAAACATAACGATGAAAACCAAACATTATTTTTTCTTCGAAATTCTTTGTCAGGGATTTGAAATTTTCAGTGTAAGAAAAGTTATGAACATAGGTTGTCCAATTCTTTAAATACAACAAATAGAAAATTGAAATCCATAATTCAGAAGAAACTTAAATTTTAAAAATAAAACTAATATTAAATAATACAAATTATCTTAATTCGTCAAAAGAAAAAGGGAAGCAAAATCACTACGAAGTGGTTTTAAATTATTATGAAGAAAAGAGTGGATTGACGTTTCGAAACAAAATCAAAAATATTTATCTTTTGGGATTTATCCTTATTCCTTCTATCCTTAACCTTTCCTGACAGACAGTTTTGAGTTGTCAGTTACTACGGTCGAACCCGTCACTCCAGGATGGTATAACGATATGTAATCATTATTTTAACAAAGGGGTGAACATGAGACTTAGTGACATAACAGTCCACCATCTAGCTACGCCAGCAAGCCCGCGAGAGATCAACGCCTTACCGCGAGGTACTGGGAAATGAAACCAGCGGGAGGCAACATTTTTCTAGAGATATAATTAGAAATCATCCTGTCGAATCCGATGTACAAAAATTTCTTACTCAGCCATGAAACTCCAAACACAGGAAATCAGTAATTGCATCTCTTCGAAAAAAGGGAAATTATTTACAAAATGTAAACAATACGTTAAGCCAGTGAGAAAACCAGCCTTACCCACAGCGAACGATGGTCATTTACCGTGTATTTATTGTCTTGGCTATTATAAAAAAAACAACTATGGAGACTTAGGAAAAACTGTAATGAGAATCCTGGTAATGATATCACAGTAGCCAACGACCAGTGCAGGATTTACGTATAAGCTACACAAGCTCTAGCTTAGGGCCCCATCTTTCTTGGGGGCCCCCAAAAAAATGTCGGAGTGAGCAATTGTCATATATACTTAAATATACTTCAGCAATAGCTCAAATAGCTTAGAGCCTTATAAAGCCTAAATCCGGCGCTGACAACGACCGAGACAACATTGAAGGAGCACATTAAAGGAATTTCTTGTGCGTAATAGCGTGAATAACAGACTGGTGCGTGAATGAGGAAGCATTGTTTTGGACATACAGGTTCACCTTCTCTAAAAGACTGAGATCTTTAATAAGTGTGAAGATGTTCTGCGCCGTCAATAAATATATTTTCAGCTGAAGGGAGTTGTTGCCGACCACCCCAAGAATAAATGCTGTTTGATATGTATCAATAAGGATACTACCAATATTGCCGAGGTACAAAAATCTATCGATTATTTTCTGCATCATTTCGAGTGTTTTAATATTCACCAGTTCATGCGGATATCATATTATATCTAGTCACGGGCGTAGCTATAGCTTTCACATGGGGGGGGGGGGGGGGGGGGGGGTCCGCGGGTACGAAAATGTACAAAGATAAACTAGTTATTGGCCGGACTTCACGCAGAAAAAAGCAAAATTCTAAACTCCAATCTCAGTTATTTAAAAATTACATAAACATAAAAATACACGCAAGTTAATCGCGGACAAATGATAGTTACTTTAAGTACCTACCTTTAAATAAAATAATTTCTGTAACCACATGGTCAATGAAAGGGTAAAATACATTTCTACGGTATTATATTTCGGCAGTTTCTCCTGGAGCACTGCTGCGCTGGGTTTGACTTCCAGTCGTTCTTGGAACAATTATATAGCTTGAACTCATCTGCTTTGCTTGCTCGAAAAGAATGGTGAACTCATTTTCGTTCCGAATATTTTGTCGTATGCTAAGGGGGGGGGGAGTTCCGGATCCCCTAACCCCCCCCCCCCCTCCCCTTATATACGCCCGTGTACCTAGTGGAGTACAATGAATCAGACCCTTGCAAGTAGGTAAGTATTATACGTCGCAAATGAATGTTCTATTACTTCGATCAGCCGTCAATCGCTCACAGTAGCTTCATTCCAAAGTCTGAAACGGGGGTGATTTTTCCGCTGAAAGATCCAACCGAAACTTGAAAGAGCGAAGTGAAACGTTCTCTCGGCAAATTTCCCCGCCACATCTGACGCTGTCATTTCATTTGACACCGTAAAGTGAAATATTTATCATGGGACTCCCGGGAAACGGCGGCAGTCTGCGGGAGGATATACGTCTTGTTCCCCCTTTTCTTTCGACCCAGCGTCCTCCGTCTCCTTTTCTTAGGCGGGAAACAGGACTTAAGTGAATAATTAACGGTTTCGGTAATACGTTACTGCCATAGCGCGAGTTAATCACCCCATGTGACAGTGCCGCGTCGTAAGTCCACATTTGCTGATGTCATCATGCCCCTAACCCTGCCGTAACCCTCCCAGAAACTGAAACCTCGGATAAGGTAAAAGTTAGTACATACCACATTATAATTCCTTTTTTTTTATTTGTTGTGTGGGGCTTTTCTAAGATCATTATGAGCCTTGTAACACTGCGACCATTGCTGCGTCTATTGTGTTCGCCACCTACTATAGTTCTGCGCTAAGCCTCGTGTCATTTAAGAACCGCAACAGGTTTTTGGCGCCAGATTGTTTTACCTCCTCAGGTTGAAGGTAATGACCACCCAAGTGAATGTATCTTTTACGCATCAGCGGGCCACACTCGCACATGAGGTGCAGGGGAGTTTCCTCTGCCCCTTGGCAGAACCTGCACATTTTTGTGACTCGGAGCTTGAGGTTGTACATGTGTTTGTTACTAAAAGAAATATCGTACAGCTAACCTTAACCTAGTGGAACAACTTGTTATGCGGTAAAAATAAGATAAACTAATATATTAAATTTAAAACATTTAAATTTAGCAGCAAAAACAATAAATTTAAGAAGAAACAAACAATAAACCTATAATGACGCAGGGGACGCAATGGGGAAGGAAAAATAGGGAAAAAATAAGGAAACGTTTATGAGCGTGGGTTCAAGTGTTCTTTGAGCCTGCGTTTGAAGCAAAGCAAACTTGGTGCAATCCTTATACGTGCGGGTAAAGCATTCCAGAGACGGGATCCACGTACGGAAGAGTGCGAACATTCGTTTCCAATTCGCAAATTACCAGTTTGTTTTGTTACTTATCCCCAGTCATTTCCGTGTGCCCCACGTAAGCATATGTTAGAATAGGCATTCACAACGCAACGTGGCCTACGAACACTATATACATCGTATATACGGAAAGCAATAATGAAGCTTTTTGCAATCCAGGTATTTTATCGATATGAAATACCGGAATTCAGGCAATTTAATAGTGTCGAAATTTATTGACGAGGTAATAAAAACGACGCGTAACGGTAAAAACAAAGGTAAATTGAAATAGGAACTCTAATCTTACGTTATATACTATACAGTATTATTACATAACTATATAATATTATTATTAATATATAAACAGAAATAAATACTTGTAGTAAAACAAATAAAACTAAAACATAAAATAGGATATTGAAAGCGGGCTTCGCGGAAATAAAATAGATTTTCATTATAATAAAATAGATGTAAAAGATTTAAAATGAAGTTTTTAATCGAAATATTAGGTATACGTGATGAAACGTACCAATAGTTTTTAAAACGCTGGACTAGAATCGACGAATAAAGCTCAGCCAAATGACGAATAAAGCTTGTTGGCGAAAGATTTTTTTCAAATCGGATAACCATGTAAAATTTACAGCCCCTTAAATCATTCGCTTTAGAATTTGGAGCCTAAGAACGAACAATATGATTTACCTTTTTAGGTCCGGTTTTTAAATTATATATGTCCTACCTGACATAATTTTTTTTTAAATAATATACTCGCAAACCACTAAAGATATAAGAAAATGACTTACAACACAATTAGAGATTTTATTTTCAACATTCTGAAACATGTTTGTTTACTATTCTAGCATTAATAATAACGAAATTATGAAGTATTCAATTTTTAGATTGTAATATATAAGAAAACTTTTTCTTCTTCTTCTTCCCTATCACCTCACTTTACCCCCCGTCAACCCCCCTACCCCCTTCAACCACCCGTTTAACACCCAACTCCCCCCCCCCTATTTCCACCCCCTTTCCTCTTAACTCCCTACCCCAACCCCCCAAGCCCCCCTAAACCCAGCGCTACCCTTCCAACACTACCCCCCAAAACCCTTTTTGGATCCTAAGCACTTTGGTATCTATTAAAGCACTTTAGATAAGGCGGGATAGAAATACACGGAAGAAGAAGAATACCGTATAAGAAGAAGAATACTTTCGTCCGGGACTTTATACATTCCGAGTACTTCTAGGTCAATTTTCTCCGTAGTTAAAGCATCCTAGATAAGGCGATATAGGTACCCACGGAAGACGAAGAATATCGAAGGAAGAAGAATATTTTCGGTCACCCCCCCCCCCCCTCTCGCCTGACAGCAAATCTAGTATTTTTGTAGTATTTTCGTGGTATTAAAATGGATATTTTCCAATATGATTCGTTTCTCGGCTAGCCTAGGGCGGCTCTTCATTTTTATTGCCGATTGTTTAAGAGATATTGAACTCAAAATTTACCAATATGGTTTCGACCCTACGGCGCATCTAAGTACCGAAATTCAAGTCTCTAAGTCTAATATTTCAAGATTAAAGTATGACTAGCACGCCCCCCGGTAGACCGATTTGAAACACAATTCAATTCTTGCCATGACCAATTGATGCCCGCATGCCAAATTTCAGCTCAATCAGACGAAGCGTTTGGGCGCTATCGTGGAGGAATACACAAACAGAGACAGGCACAGACACACAGAAGTGCGTCCACAATACTTTCATTGCCAGGAACGTCAAATGGATGTTGGCATATCTGTCCGAGCTTAATAGACTCCGTCACCATTTGACCAAACACAATGAAAGTTAGCACATACTCGTATACTATGTCGTATTCTTTCATGGAGAAAGTTGGTTGCAACCTAGCACTAGATGGCGCTGCAGCACATCAACGTCTATATCGCTCAAGCGATCGCTATGAAAATTGGTAGACATAGACATTTAAGAACGCATAAAATTGTGGTGCACTTTATTGTAACACGCCACCAGATGGCGCTGCAGAACATCAACTTCTATACCGCTCAAGCGATCGCCATAAAAATTGGTATACAGGAACATTTGAGCTTGCATAATATTTTCGCACAAAAAATACTGTAACTCACCAGCCGATAGCGTTGAAGCACATCAACTTATATACGGTTCAACCGATCACAATGAAAATTGGTATACATAGGTATTTGAGGCCGGATTAAACAAGGACTACACGGGGTTGCCGTATAATTGCCGTATATATTACCACTAGTGCCGTATATTTTTTATATCAAGATTATATTTATCACTATATTTTTGTTATTATTTTTGAAAATAGAAATTTATTTTTATGTTATTGTTTTTAGTCGAATTATTGAAGGAGAATAGATTGTTGTATTAGAAGGAGGAGGATTGTGTTAAATAAAGGAGAATAAATTGTCATTACAATAAATTGTTGTTATTAATCTAAATACTTTAATTCCTTTAGGAATGCAATAATTATAGTAACCGAAGTAAAATAGGCTCGAGTATCAATATCGTGTATATCATAGTCCCATCTAATTTGCTGCCATACTGCCAATCCAAGACCGGAGCCATCTTTTGTTATGTTCAAAACAAAAGATTAATCATTGTTTGGTGATCATCTATGAGTGCTTTCTACACGTTGCGTTTAGTAGTAAACTTCTAACTGCCGAAATGTTATGGTCATCCCAACTCACAGGTCAGCATCCATCCAGTAGCCTCCACGCAGAAGTTCTAGTTTAAGTAGAACTTTGTGCCTGCAGGCCAGTTCCCATAGGAATCGACGATCGGGTGCTCCTGGACGGCTTGCGCGCCGTGACGTGTCAGCCAATCGTTAGTGAATTTCGACTAATAACCGGGGGAGTCTGGAAACCGCTGTGTTTCCTATAGAGCGGGCGTGGTTGTTAACCTTATGGCAACCGCTCTTTAAACGACGAATAGGCTACCCGATATCGGGTAAACAGCCGAACAAAGGATGCCGTGGTCTGCGATAGATTCAGTAGACACCGAATCACCGCTACATACTCGTAAGGGAGGGGACCGCGCAAGCGACCTCGAACACGTAACCAGTAGGGAGGCCGGAAAAATTTGGTCGAAAATGGAAGTAAGAGCGCGAGGTCGGCCCGCTGAGTGCACACCCGATGTTTTACTGTAAGGCGTTGGCTTTTTAAGGGCGAGTGGCGTAACTCGACACTTGGCATAGTCAAATTCTTTATACTTTATATGTACCTAGTACAATTATTTTTTTATACAGATTGACTATTTTTTTAAACGGAAAAAATAACAATTTATTTATCTATTTTATTTTTATTGGAATTATCAAATTAACCATTTACAATAAGTATAATATTAAAACAAACTTTCCTCTTTCATTCACTGGCTAGTGCTGCCCCAGGGCAAGCAATTTATATTTTTACATTTAAAACGAGGGTCGATGAACCAAGCAAACACAATAATAATAATAATAATTAAAAAAAATATATATATAATAATAATAAATATATATAATAATAAAAAATTTATAAAAATTACAATATTACCTATATAGGAAATAGGAATTATTAAATAAATTTACAATAAAAATATAAGGTCCTTTAAAAAACTATTTGAGGTGCCTAAGTAGGTACAGATGAAAAATACAAATAGTCAAAATATAAAAACGAATAAAATAGTCAGTTATAAAATAGTCAAATCAGAAATACCACAATTATAAGATTACAAATAGAAATGTCTCAATAGAAATAGTCAATACAAATTTTATTAATATAATCCATCTCCGATTATCATAATGATTGGATATATTGTCAAGAAAAAAAAATACATATATTGTATTATAATAAAAGTAATCATGGAAAATTAGGAAATTCAATACTGTCAAAGTCCCTAATAGAATAAATTGGGTTGTTGATAAGAATGTCCTGGATCTTTTTCCTAAAATGAACGTCTCCAACACCCCTGACGCATAATAGAATCTTATTATAAAAAAGGTTGGACTGGTACAGGAAACTATTTCTAACCTTACTCAGTCGTACTTTGTAAGGACGCAAGTCTTGTTTGTTCCGAGTGTTATGCGAATGAATATCCGAATTTTTTAGAGTATTATTGATGTTTTTTCTTGATAGAACGATCATTATCGTTAAAACTTCCTTAGGTGACGGGTTCGCTCATTTTAGTCGACACCTCAAGTGCCGAAACGTAGTACTGCGTTGAGCAATCTAATAACCTATATAATCAATGATCGTACGAACGCCGCGTCGCCGATTAAAGCGACTAATACACTCTACAAGGCATGTTGCATGTCATAGATGAAAAGCATACTTATTCGAAGACAAAGATACTGACAAAACCACCCTCCGCAAGGGTTAACACTTTAACAGCCTACGTCATCGGCTTCAATTCCGCACAAGCTTTATTGACAAGAAGCAAATTTATGTAAAATGTAAATTAAGTTACACCGCGTGCTGAAAACCTGCTTATTAAAGTTACAGCCAAGCACTCAACTTGACATATGGCAAAATCTACAGGTAACTTCTTAATTAAAGCACGACTGCGAGACGAATGTATGTCGCACATCACAACACGAGACAAATTCATTTAACTGATCGATTGTAGCGTTTAGTCACTTCTGCTGACTGTATATCTTCATGGGGGCTAACGGGCCCATGATGAGTTGGCCACGATGACCCATGTGTTCAGGGTCGGTCACACTCACGGGTCAACACCCATCCGACGGCCTCGCCGCATGGGGTGCGAATCCTGGGTAGGACACTGGGTCAATCAGTCTCCCCTGGGAATCAAACCTCTGGCGCCCCTGGACGGTCTGCACACCGTGCGGCGCAAGCCAATCGATTGTGCTCTCCGACTAACAGTCGGGGGAGTCTGGGAACTGTATTGTTTCCTATAGAGCGGGGGTGGTTGCCTACCTTACGGCGACTGCTCTTGAAATGACCATTGGCCATCCGATCCCGGTTCAGAGTCGGGCAAAGGACGCCTTGGTCCGCGATAGATTCGGTGTACACCGTTTCACCGCTTCGTAAGGGAGAGGACCGCGCAAGCGACCTCGAACTCGAAACCAATCGAGAGACCGGAGAAATCTGGTCACAATTGGAAGTGAGGGCGCGAGTATCTCGAGCCCGCCGGGTTTATTCCTGGCTTACTCGCGGTAAGGCGTTGGACTCTCACGGGTTGTGACGTAGCTGGACGTAGGATTGTACTGTCCAAAGTCTTCTACGTTCACTGCAGGGCGACAGAACGACTAATCATTAAAACGTCCTGTGGTGACGGGCTCGCCCGTTGTAGTCGACACCGCAAGATGTATATCTTCAGTAGCTATACTACGTGATGAGCAGTGGCTTGCACTGAATTTGGTGTTAAGGTGGCTCATCACTATTAAGATGTAGTTAAGGTGGTATAACTACGTATAAACTTACAAATAGATGTATACTTATATAAATAAGAAAGCTTTTGAGAGTTTGATGGTTTGTTTATTTCAGACAGAAGAGAGGTATCAATACAGAGGTTATGACTCTAGATTGCGGTGGCTCGGGCGGGAGTAGGCGATTAGAAAATCTTTTGTTAAATTCAGAGTGTTATTTAATAGTTCATGTGTACTCTCTTTGCCGCGGTACAATTGGTACTCCTATTGGTGCCTGCGCACTTTTTGCTCCAAGGTATAATTGCAAGTGTCCATTCAGCGGCGGGCCCAGGAGCTGCGGTGAGAAGAGTGCTATAAGTGCGGCGTGCGGGTGCAATGACGTGTATTTCTGGGAAGCAACTGCATAAAAGCATTTTGCGTTTTGCTTTATTGTTTAAATTGCTGCCACAAAGCCGATTTCTTACGTTTAAACGTTTCGGCACGGATTTCTCTTGGTAAAACATACGAGGAAAACCTCGTAGTGATTATTCATTATAAATATTATCGTTTTATATATTGCTTATATATAATAATATTTATGTTTTATTTTGTCTGACTGAGTTTACAGTGTTAGGCTATTGATTTCCTTGATTATTTGTTACTGAGCCTACCTTAGTGCGGACGTCTCGTGCGATCCAATTAGGTTAGGTTTAATTCATTTGTAACTGATACTGTGATTTTTTGTAAAATAAAGAATTTGAATTTGAATTTGAATTTATATTCTTGATTAATTGTATTCTAAAAGTTTATTACTATAACATATCTAACTTTATTTGCAATTTTGGATGAATAAAACACTATTGACTATATTGACTATCACATTTTTTTCATTCCCCATACGTATCTAATATATTAGGGCTATAGATCTAATATATTGTTTTTACAAAAAAAAATGAAAATTTCTAAATTTTGTAATGTAAATAAAATGTATCAGTTATTTCTTAAACTTGCGGTGTTTGGAAGCGGAAAATTGAGGTGTTCCGCTTCCAAACATTATCTCAAGCCGATTATCTGAATTTCGCAAAATGCAGATCGAAAGTCAGCCTTCGCGCGCAAAAAAACTGCGCCGCAATATTTTGCTCGATTTTGTAAATAAATACTGAAAATATCGTTTTGGACGTGACAACGTCTTATAATTCGATGGAGCTGGCTGCACGCACGAAAAAACATGACTCATGCGGCGTTACCTCGCTCTGAGGCGTTCCATTGATTATATTTATTATTCAATATAAATGCTGCCATCTACCGGTTGCGAAAGAATTATTTATTAACCTCAGTCTAAAATAGTACGAATGAAAATCACTAGATTGATTTAAATTCTTGACATAATTTTATATGCCTTCTTGATATACGGAATGTTATTACTGAACGGACAATTTTCTTGTGGGTACAACGAAGTGCAACGAAGTAAGCAACTTTTATTAAAAAAAAAAAAAGTATGAAAAGTTATCATTACGATGCGCTATCTAGCGTTGGTAAAATATCGCTGATATTGTTTATTTACGACGTATTACCCACCGCTAGATGGCGCAGCGTGCTCAAACGCTTCTCAAACCGTTATTTAACAGTTTGAGATTTCAAACTTTCAAATTAAAAAAAAACAATTAACAATTATACAATTATACTGCTATACAATAATACATTTACATGTTGTAGTCAAATCGGTGAGTATAAAAGCATATATTTTGGGTGTTTGTAATAAACAATATCAGAATCTTAAATGAAACTGCTTCAAATGCAACTATTCCATCAGTATTTTCTTATGACGTTGTCACGTTCAACTATCATCAGTAAACCGACTTTACAGACAACCGATTTTTTTTAATGAATTCCCTCTGGTTACCTAGTAATTAATTTTGTTATTCGTGTGTATTATATATTTATATAATACATATAGGGGCTGGCGGAAACGGTTACTACGAACGGATCTGTCAAATGAAGCAAAGAACCTATAGGCACTGTTGGCGTCCGACGGGTTAACCAACATGAATACAATAACCAATCAAGCAACGCAGTCAGCGCCGTTTTCCTAGCAAATTGTGCTGCCATTTGAATTGATATATCTATTAATATAAAGTAAAATTGGACATAATAAGCGTAAGAAATGATCTGGTATTGAGTTATAGAATTGTTGAGAGAGGTTTCTTCATATTTGACAGAGATTGCTTCAATTAGAATTACTTCGTACGAGTATTTTATACCGATATATTTTTTCAAGCATTTAATACTTTAGAGGCCTTCATCTCAAAAATAACACAATTGCCTACAAATATCATGCGACGTGAATTAGGATACGTTTTTTTTGTGAATTTAGTTTTATTATTTTTATACATAACAAAATCAATAGTAAAATCTAGTCACGAAAGGCACAATATGAATTTTTATAAATTGTAATTTTTACTTACGGTCAAACGAGTTTGCACCAAATGAACGGCGCTTAAAAGAACCCCCCCCCCCCCCCCCCTCCCCACGCTAGATTCTCAGCCCGCTCCACGAAACCCTCTTCCTATCTACGACACATCTATATAAGAAAGTTAGACAGAGTCGCTTAGCAATGTTTAATATAAGACTTGTTTAAGTCTTCTATAGAATTGCGTATCCACATATAATCGTCGCAGAACGAAAAGTTACTAAAGAGCAGATCTCCAACCGATCGAAGATGATATCAGCCTGAGACTGCAAAGTCAAGTTATCTGTTAGAAGGAAAGAATCTTCATTAAAAGGCTTTTCTATATCCTCTCTTTGATCGAAAGAGAGGCACTTCTGTAATAGCGACCTACATTTCCACTCCCTATTTTCTCTCCACAAGTCTATTCCCATTTAATTTAGACTAACTTCTCTAACTCATAATCCCCGCATAACACCCGCGGGTGACTGATCGAATCGCATAGTTAAATCTCACGTCCACCGCAGCAAATTTCACTCCGTTATACGCTTGCCGTAACCGCGAAAGTTTCAATTTCAGCGGCTGAAACACATTCGACGAGTTCTCCTCGTGCGGCTTGTTTCACCATAAACAAATGCGTGTCTCTTCGCCGCGTCGCAAACATCTTGACGAAGGAATCGCGACGCAGGGATAGACAACCTTTTAAGGCGCGTAATCAAACACTCTATAAAGTCAACACGCGTATTTTAAACAAACTAACGATATCTTTCAAGCTTTTTGGCTACACAGAAATAAGAAGAGCACAGCAAATGTGCGTGACCGAGACTGCTAAATAATATTGATAATGCTTCAGCTCACACATATGCGGAAATTTCGTATATTATTCTGTAGATACTACGTCACATGTTATATTTCATTTGCCCTGTCAGAAAGCAATTTAAATATGCCGCGTGCGTTGTTGCCACCTGCGCAAAATAAGGAGTCATAAATAAATATCACATCACTTTTACTAACAAACATTGGTGTCAACCTGACCAAGCCTGAACACGATCATCCGCTCAGTCGCAAAGGTCTCAAATAAACCATCAATCACCTGAACTACTACTCTGTGTTTTCCTCCGTCGCGTGCCTCCGACAGCAATCGCCCTGGGCGCACATTACGAACGTGGTCATCAATTCTATACACGGACCACACGGCTGTACAGTAATACATTAGTAACCCCAAAGCACCATGGCTAAAATTCTAAAGATCTAGAAAAATATATCAGATTAGTTTATCAACCGCATTTTTCAAAATGTAAATTGATGTATACAAAAGCAAGAAGGATTGAGAGAAATCAGAAAAAAAAATTGTTGATTTTGTATTTTTTTGATCATTTTATTTTATACCAATTTTTTTTCTGTCAGGAAGAAACCACGGAAATATAGTCTACTATTCATAGTAGAATTTAAAACTAATAATGCCCGAGGAGAGGAAATCGGGAGAGGAACAGCAGAGAAAGGGAAGAGCTGGTTACTTCTTAGAAAGGTAGTAATCCTTAAGGTGAGTCTTAAACGATGGTAAAGAAGGCGAGTTTTGTATATTTGCTGGGAGATCGTTCCAGAGTCTTGCACCATGGACACAGAAAGAATAGGAATAGAAATCACTATTATGACTATTGAAATCACTATTATGACTATTGAAATCACTATTATCACTATTATGAAATAATATTATTGAATTGAGCTACAAAAAATTGTTAAAAGTGGCATGGCAAGATTTATATGCGGCCGGCAGTCATTTTTTCAAGAAGATTTATTTAAAAAAAACAAGGCTTCACCGTAATTTTGCATTTATAAAAATATGAACTAGATTTTAACTAAGCATAAAAATCAAAATATTCCACATTTGAATTTGGTGCAATTATCCGGGAATAAGGAGCTATCGATTTAATCGCGATCCCTGGTTTCAAAAATAACAAAGAGCCGAATTTTCTTCTCCCTGATTCTCTCCTAAATTCCGTGAAACCCAATTTTAAACATCCTAATTTTATGTTTTGTATCCATCTGTGGTGCATTAAACTATATAAATATGGTAATAACCAATTAACATTGTTTTAAATCAAATCTGCTGGGTCCGTATGGACGAAATTACCGCCGCTTTGAGTAGCTTCTGATATTCTTTGTGCAATCATCTTTAATATAATATGCATACACGATATAACGTATATGCGTAACTGTAAGTAATAATGAATTAAAAGCAGAATCCTTACAAAGGCATGTTTTATTCGATTCGTACATTTGGTATAACCATTATGACAGGCGCCCTTTGACTTTCACCCTCATCATGATTTGGATCCAAATTTAATCGAATTACGAGAATCGCCGTTATCTGAGAGACCAGCTCAGTTAGCTTAAATATAATAAAAGCTGCGCATCGTTATAATTTACCAGAATTAAAACTCTTAAATTAAAGGAATTGTCAGTTCATTAATAAATCACATGAGGAGCTCTGAAGTTGAGCAATAATGCTAAACATCATACATATATAATTCACAGGGGTTATCTCTACATTGTTTGGTAGGGAAGATAACTCCATGAATTAAGTCTATTGAAAAAAATCCATATTAAAAACTGATTTTAAAGTTTAAAAACATATCAAACACCTCAAAATGCGCAGCGAAATTAGGTGGCAGAAAAAAATATTTTTAAACAGTTCTGTTTTCGTATAATATTGTTTTAATTGCTAAGGTAAAATTGTGAAAGATACACTTAACTCGTTTTCAAATGACCGTTTCAATTCTTTGAACGTTTACTGAAATTCTCATGTTAATTATTTTTTTCTATGTTTAATTTTAAAGTGCACGTGTAAAACATGTCAGCATGCAGAATCGCTTTTATTTACCTACTATTCAAGTTTTTTGTTTTGTATCTCTTATTCTCCTCCTAGTTGAAAAAAAACTTCGCGGCACCCTCTTTTACTCTTATTTTATTTCTCCACTTATAAAATTGGTGTTATATTAAAAAATAACGCCCAAAGTGGGGGGGGGGGGGCAATGAATATTAATGATGATATCATTCCTTAGTTATGTAATGATGAATCTCCGTCTACATTATCCCATCTACTGCCAAACACTTTTAACAGATTTATTTTATTTATTTATTTATTTAAGAAAAAATTACTATAAAACATTGATTTTGCTTAAAAAAAATAACAGGAACTGAATGGCTTAACCTTAACCTTTTGCTTATTTGATTCTGTCACCCAACTGGGACTAGCCCGTGGACAGGGTGGACAGGACTCTTATATTAGAACAAATTATGTAAAAGTTTTAGTAAAATGCTAATAAAACTAAATTGCCCTAAAATGAAGTGCTAAAAAATATATAATAATAAATAAATAGACAATAAAGATGTAAATAATTAAATAAATAATTAAATAAAATACTGCCATAGAGACAAATTAAAGCCGTTTCATATTTCAGGGACCTAAGCTCATCTTGTACATTCAAATAAATAAAATGAATTGAAGTTGTCAGTACCGCTGTCGAGCTGTCGGTCTAATGCTGGCCGAGACTGTAAAACAACAACCGCAGCGGAGTGCCTACTTTCGTTAAACAAATGAAAACTACCTGCACGTGACTTGATAGAGACTTAACGATAGCTCGTGATTTCATGATATCCACTCAAAGAAATAAAATAAGAAGTTCGAGGGCAAATTATTCCAAGCAGATAGGCGAGTAGATCGACACTGGACATGCCAAAATTAAATGTCAAACTCGAGCATATTATCCCCATCCTGCAGCTACGGTGTTTTTTGCATCCCAGGCGCCCGCTTCAGGCGCTTCTCGCCATCCCTCTTTTTCACAGCTGCTCCAGCTGATATGATTTTTTCTAATATGCACTCTCTGTCATTATCAGTGGGCAATCCTTTAAAAAAAAGCATGCCGAATTTGTCTATGGTCCATTTGATTTACATGGGTCATAGACACATTTAGCATACTAAATTTTTCAAGAATAGGACCCCAGGTTCCTGCTCATGCTCATCTCTCTCGAACTGTACATTATTTTTATCTCATTACTGATCTATGCTTTCGATTAACATACAAGAGAAGAAAGCTCAAAGAATGCTTGAACGGTTTTTATAAAGCTTAAAATATATTAGAGTACATATTTTAAAGATTAAGTTTGTATTAAGTACAGATTTCCAATTCATCTCCGACGTCATCGGCGGCAACAAAAATAATATCAGCTTACAGAAACCACTAGTTAGCAACCCCTCCCGGTGAGTACCTCGACGTTTCGGTATTCAAAACTTTCAATGAACGCCTGACTTATTATATTCCAAAGCGCCAAGCCCCGTCGCGTCGCCCACCTGTCAGTCTGTCACGCCAACAAGCTGTTATTATTTACAGCGACTCAGGACGAGATTACACTCACTGTTCATATTTAATCAGCCACTTAGTTGGCGTCGATTTAACTTTACGCGTAACTGAAGAGCCTACTAGAGCCCTCGCGCCTGATTAACTTGGATAATTGTCTTTTATGACTAGGCCTGGATTTATATGTCAATAAATATATTTTTTTATTCGATATAAAGTTGGAAACATTTTCTTTCTCGATGAATCATGATATTTTAGAAATGCCGTTTGTTCAAATTTTGGAAATATTTTAGTATATTTGCATTATCCAAGGAAACCTCACCAATAACACTATTTGGCAAAAAATTTATAAATATAATACCGTGCAAGAAAACCTTGAATATGGGAAATGATTATTGTGGCAAAAATGCAAGTTTTTTGGGAATTCCTTATTACGAAAAATTATTCTACATGAAAAATTGAGTTGAAAATAATTTACAAATTCTCTTGGATATTAGGCCTTCGATACTAGGCATCGTTCATGTCCAACTTTCGGATTTTCAGTTTTTTATGTCCTAACCTAAACCTAACCTAAACCTACCACAGCCGGTCGTTAGTCCGGAAACCACTGCTCACCCCCCAGAAGTGTAAAAATAGTATTATGATGGGCTCGACTCCGGTCGGTGAATTCCATGGCAGCTCCGTTTGTATTTTATTTATTTAACTAAGGCTTAGTTAGTTATTTATTTATCTATCTGCTTAAAATCAACATGTATGCCCATAACGACGTCTTAAAATATTTTGAAAATACATAGCATCGTATCTACCCATTTAATCTAATACATATTATTTACCGTTAATTGTTTTGTTGTAAACTGTTATCATATAGTCTATGTTTTCGTAAATTGGTAAGTTTAAAACTATATATTGTATATCATCTCTTGTCTAAATTGAGTAACTAATTTAAGATTAATTACTGTCATTCCTACACAATTGTATGGTTGTATTGGAAATAAATACCTTTTACTTTACTTTACTTTACTTAGCTCAAACAAGTTGTGGGTGATTTTCAAGTAACTTTTCTATGCAGAATAATTTTCTATAATTAAAATTCACCTAACGTCCAAAAATATTTTTTCAGGCAAATATTCGAAATGAAAAAAAATATATACGTTTTATCCCTTCAGTAGCGGCTTAATTTTATGGCAGACCGCGGCAATTTATTGGCATTTCTTGCAATATCGCCGCACTCGACAAAAAGTACTATAACTATGGAACTTATAGCAATCATAAAGAGAATAACTGAGCAATGATTGCATTGAAATTTTGTATATAGAATAATGAAATCTCATTTTATAAAACAATTAGATAATTATGAATAAATATGAGAAAGTCGAAAAAGTCGAAAAAGTGAAACAACTCGGCATTTATAACTTGTCTTACGGAAAAATACGGAACCTATTTAGAAATTGTAAATATTATCGTAATCTTTATTAGATTCTCTATTAAAGTTAATATTTGGTTTTGTTCATTTATGTACAAAAATATTTAGATATTAGTTCAAAAAAACCAATAAAAATTTTGATGATTTCCCGACAAAAAAAAAATGATGATGTTTGACAATAGAATTTTACCAGAAATATCAGCGAAATGACACGCGAAATTATTCTAGCGATCGTCTATGTATCTATGGTAATAATGAGATATTTGATATGGATAAATATAATATTACTGTTATATATATTGTTATATTACTGTTATATTACTGTTATATTATTACTGTTATAATATTACTGTTATATTACTGTTATATAAATATAATATTACCCGAGCAAGCCGCCAATATTTGTCATTTCGTAGTCAACTGGTCAGTTGGTGGTTACATAATAATCGTCGTTAATATTGGTCGTTACATAGTAAACGGTGTTCTGATGTGCAACCAAATTTGGTCGTTAGGTAGCCGAAGGGATTTCAATACATTTATTTTTCAAAGTCAAAGCGTATTTGAGGGGAAGAAAAATCGAGGATTTGAAAAAATAGAATACACGTTCGAATTTTCAAATTATATATTTTTAAATTTGTAAAGAATATTGATATGAAAATTCTGGCAACAACTTTGATGAATAATCTTGCTTCCACTCCTGTAGAAATGGGGATGAATAAGCATTTTTTATAGTTGGTGCTAGTGAAGAATCTGGCTACACTATTTTTGACTGTTCAGTTGCCGCCAATCCAAAAATTGTCATTCAGCAAAAAACAAGCAAAATGTTCGTTACGTAGACGATTTTCGGTATTAACTTTTTATAATTTTTGCTATTTGTTGATTGATCCTCGTATACTGGGAAATTTGTATTTTATGTGCGATAATAGTGAGCGCTTTTCTGAAAAACGATAATTTTGATGCCTTACAAGTGATAAGTGACCATCCCCACTCCTACAACTTGAGCTTCGTAGAGATCTTCCTCCTCTATGCTCGCTCACTATACACCTTATTGAGCCAATTTCCCACTGCTTTCTCTAGGGGAGGAAGGGGGATTATTCATTAAATAATGTTGTAATTCAATTAAAAATAAAATAATACATTTAAAAATTGTCATTTATGGCATCATACCCTCATCAAATATTGTTTTTTTTTCTCACATACCAAAGCAAAAGTATTTTTTAATTTTGAACTGAAGACTGTCAGAGTTTTTTTTTGCCCACAAGGCATATGCCTTTTGTGGAACCCGCCTTGTTGCCTATTGGCACCATTTTCTAGGTGGGCAGGCATTTGTAGCATCACGCAGTCAAACACACAGGCGGTCACCCATCCCAGTATTGACCGCGCCCGCCGCTGCTTAACTTCGGTAACAACGAGGAGAACCGATGTCAACGGGGCTACGGACGCTACAAATTTTACTAATTAAATAAGACGTCACTTTTAAAATAAGCGGCATAAATTAAATAGCGTAGTTTCACTAGTAGTTGTATAAATAATAATTCCTATGATTTTTCCAACATTTCTACAACTTATTCAAACAATATCGCTATTATATCAAGGCTTGAGAGATGCAAAACGCAATATATCCTTGGATCCAAAACGCAATATTAACAAAGACAAAAGTGTGTCTTAAATTTTTAATTATCTAGAAGGGCCGAGCTATTTAAAATATTTAAAGTGTCACGCTCTTTTCTTGTCGTCAATACAAAGCAAGATAGAATACCGCAGTTACTAAAAAAAAATATTAATAAAACCTATTGTGTCCGTAAGTTTTGACTGCTATGAGACAGCGAAAGTTGGTCCAACTGATGTCGACAGTTATCAGGTTTAGAACTTGGTTACCACTAGCGAACTGGGTATCTAAAATTATATGTTCTCAGCCTCGCAACAAAATCCTGCAACAACATTTCCTGGTACGCCTAGCAACAAAACACTTTTCCTGGTACGCAATCACTCATGTTAGAGAGCAAGTATTTTATGAGACAAGTAGACCAAGTTACTTTGATTTACATGTAAATAGAATGGCTGTCCCTTTAACAAATTGCAAATATGCAACAATAATAGACACAACTTCCGTCGAGCCAAGCTATCTAAGGCCAACCATTATTAAGGGAATTTGAAGGAGTAAATCTATTTGCTTAGGAGGCAGCAAACACCACCCAAGGGAAAGCATTCCACTTAATAGAGCTGGCACGCTGCTGAATCAAGTATTCGAACGGAGCAGTGAGATAAATGTTTCTCATGGCAGCTTGGGGATTTAAAAAAAATACGTTAGTAATAGTAATATTAGTAATAGTAATTATAATGACCAAACTTACTAATGTTTTTCATATTTTCTACTATTATTTTATTGTTGTCCTTATATAGAATATTTGTAAATAAATTGACAAACTACAGACCAATATCTCTACTTAACTCACTTAGCAAAATTATAGAACGACACGTAAAGAAACAACTGACTGACTACCTGGAAACCAATTTACTACTATCGGCAGGACAATACGGCTTTAGGTCAAACATGGGCACCTAAGACGCTATATTAAAAGTGACAAAATTTATTTCAAAAAATGTTGACAGTAACCGAAAATGCCTTGGAGTGTTCCTTGATTTGGCCAAAGCCTTTGACACAGTACATCACATAAAACTATTAGACAAACTACGGCAGATTGGTATACGAGACATAGAACTGGACTGGTTCCGAAGTTATATTACAGGACGAACACAACGAGTGAAACTAAATGACACAATAATAAGTAACTGGATGAATATTGACTACGGCGTTCCTCAAGGGAGTACATTAGGACCAATATTGTTTTTGATTTACATAGATGACCTTTGTAGGCAGGAAATACCAGGTGTTATTGCATCTTTTGCCGATGACACAGTGCTTTTGTTTGAGAGTAACACCTGGGAGTCTGTATTTGTAAAGGCAAAGAAAGGACTCAATCAGACACATGACTGGCTAAATGAACATCTACTGACGCTTAACATAGAAAAAACGAAATACATGACCTTTAGCATAGATGGGCGGAATCAACCGGGACTAGAAAAACATCTACTATTACACAACTGTGATGGGACAAACTGCATGTGCCAACCGCTGGAACGCACGTCATGTATAAAATACTTAGGTATCCTGATAGACGGCTTCCTGAGATGGCATAAGCAAGTTGACCAGACTGCGACACGACTTAGAAAACTAGTTTACATATTTAAAAATATTAGAAATATACTTAGCCCATCTATGCTTAAAACGACTTACTACGCACTAGCGCAATAAATAATTACATACGGACAGATAGGATGGGGTGGAGCGGCTAAATCAATCCTTGACCCGGCAATAAAGGCCCAGAAAGCCCTCATTAGGGTTATTAATAGAAGACCGCTCCGTTTCCCATCCGACCAATTATTCATAGACTTCAACGTAATGGACATTCGACAGTTGTACATAAGAGCGGTCTTGATGTACTTCCAGAGGAATGACAGGACTGCGACTATTAAACTTCGGGACCACGGACATGACACTAGAAATCGATACAGACAACTGGAGTTAAAAATGAACACGACGTACGGACAATGACATTACACATACTGACAATGGACGTTCAAACGACCGACGTACCATACGCTACGTTTAGAAGAGTGGTGGCAACTTGGCTTTTAAATAAATCTAGGGAAGACTGTGAAAAATTATTAAGGTCTCAGGTGTGATCGTGATATATATTTATTTATATTTTATATATTATAACTCTATTTTATATACCTACTATCATATTGTATGTATGAATTTATATATAATATTAGTATATATATGTTAAGTATATGGTATATATAATATATATATTATATTAATGTACATCTATATATGGTATATATCATATTTATATGTGTTTATATCTTGTTAGGGCCTAGTTTTTATAGTATACAAACTTTAACCTAAATCATTTTAATAATTAATCAGTTAACTTTATCCATCGCGCCATAGACGCGATACACCGAGCGGATACGTCTTACCGTATGTAGACGACAAGTCGCGCACATCCCTAATCAATTTTAATCAGTAAGGTAGAATATTTTTACTTAGAAAAGAGATCTTTCTTCTTTTTTTTTTGGGCTGGCAACGACCGAGCAAGACGGTCGAGAAGAGACCGGCCGCTCCGCCGTTGGCGGAGCGGGCCGACTACCGCCCATTTAATTATTCATTTGCACACCAGCCAACACAGTCTAGAACTTAAATTCTGTGAATATCTAAAATCTATAACTAAACTCAGTTCAACATCCGGGCAGGACCTCAGCGGATTCCATACCTTATACAGGCAAGTCTTCTATCTGTAACCATTAGCTTCCCCTCATAAAGTCAGATTTTAAAAATAATAAATTTAAATTAAAAGATTGTTTTAAAGCCAAATCCCCCGTAAATTACCGTTGCCATATCTTCGTTGGTGAATAATTAGAGTCAAGTAAAATCAAAATTTAGTAATTTGAGTGCGTCAAAATAGAAGTAGGTAGTACGTCGGGTCAGTCATAATTCCCGGTGTCTGAGCATCGCCTTCCGTCTCCTCGCCTCAACTAATTTTTCTACTATCATCTAAAGGTCGATTTCGGAAAATATAATTTAAAATTTAAAATCGCATCCGGGGAGCAGGCGCTAAAAAATCTAGAAGCAACCCTCCAATAACTCCCGCGGGTAGCAGTGTCTTCCTTCTCTATTCCAGAACCCAAAGTACCTGTCCAAAATCCCACTTCGCCGAATTAAGCCCTGAAAATTGAAAGGCTCTAACGTTCAATTTTCCACGAATTTAATTTTAGAATTTTGTCAATTCCAACTACTCGGATTCGCCATATGCTATGGCCTAGCTTTCATTTATTATAATTAAAATAAAATATGTTACTCTGTCAAATAAACCTTTCATTTTGGTTAATTAATCATTATTTAGCGAATTAAAGAAATCGAGACGGTACCTAGAAATACCGCCGGGTCAGAGCGAGCTACAATCTCGTAGGTACCCGACTAACACTGGACAGGGTAATGTTTCAGGGAAAGGGATAAATAAAGAATAATTTTATAAAAGGAACTTTGAAATTATACATTTTAATTTTATCATTTAGCGGAGAAAAGAACCGCAGTACATTATTTAATTATAGCAGCATCTGCTGGTTTAGAGCGTACCTAGATTCAAATAGTATTTTCTCTTTTTTTTTAAATATAATTATCTAGCAATTATTTCCAATAAATACATTAGACGATTTAGCCATTGATTTATGTAAGAGCGCGGACCGGGACCGGGGCCGAGCGCTCCAAGCGGGCGCGATCGACGCGCGCCGACGCAGTACCTCGTCGGTACACCGATAGAGGGCGCGGTGAGTAAATCATAATATTCGATCTCGTCGCCGCAGCGCACTAAACTTGATATCGCTTCTTCTTCTTCTTTTAGTCCTCTCACAAGATATACTGAAATTCATTTTATAATAAAACATAACTAGGGTACTTGACCGTCCATTCAATTTGAATGCTCTCGACTTCAGGACGACGTCAATACAGGATTTTAACCACCCCTGAGCACGACTGAGCTACCGTGGTATCCTTGGCGTCGCTCCACTCCCACGCACAAAGGTAACTTCCCAGGCGGAGGGAGGCCCTTTGCATTTGTTTATGTGGTCTATCATCTATTTCCCGCATGTGTAACTGGCGCCTCTACAAATAAATACACTTTATCGTTACACATAGCAACCTTCAAGACAACTTTATATTTATTTTATTCAGACACACAACAGATTTGGCCGCCCAACGGGGGCGATTTTTTTTTTAAAAAACGTTTATAGATTTGTTTTAGGATTCAAAAACTTTTTCCAGTACGCCTTTATTATAACAATATTACAATTTTATTTTCTTTTTGTATCTTCTCTATTATCGTCCGACATAGAGGACACCATAAAATTTCCCACCCAACCCGCCCAAAAATTTTTCTTTTTATTATTTTTATATTTTTCTTTTATTGTTTCTCTACACAACGTACCTACTGCCAATTTATTTTACAGGTTGTTACAAAACTAACACAATATTTTTTTTCATGCTTTAAAAAGTGCTTTACATTTTAATTTTTTTAAATAATATACTACATGTACAATAGCCTTTCAGCCATAAGCGTAAGTAATAACCAAGGTGTCTTGGGGATTTGACTTCGGAATCAGCAAAGGATTACGTGGGGATTTTGCTTCTTCGACGACACGTTGGACACATATCTAGTTATACAGTTACAACAAACGAACCTTAAGACGTTTATGCAAAAAATATCCGCAATTAATACTACTATTCACACTTATAGTAAATACTTAACAAAATTTCACAAGCCTACAGGGTGTTACAATTTTCTTTTCTTTCATTTTACTTTTTTATTTTTTTTTGTTTTCATTTAACTTCATCAATTTCTTTTTTTCATTTCCTTTTTCCCTTTGCCTTATTGCATATGGGACTTCAACTTAATAAACTCATAATACACTCTAATCAATACACACTCACCTACATCCACACACTAGCATCAACACTTCCACGTCTAAATAAATACGATTAACTTTCTTACACACTTCATCATCCGCTGTTTACAAATATTTAAAAGACAAAAACGCCAAAATAATACTCGATACCCCACACGAATTCGCAAAGGGATTAGAGTCATTAGCGGACGCCTATGACATAGTGCAGGAAAGAATGTTAGAGTCATTCAGAAATAGTTCTTCGAGATACAACCTTAGAAGAAAACACGTCGAATTTAAAACAGGAGAGTGGGTCTGGGCCAAAAACCAGACATTGTCAAGAAAAGCAGATTTTTTTTGTAGCAAACTCAGCCCTAGGTACATAAAGTGCAAAGTCATTGCGAAAAAATCCCCAGTCGCCTACGAGTTAGCCGACGAGAACGGAAAACCGCGGGGTCTTTTTCATATTAAAGACATTGCGAGTAACTAATACCCTATAACAACATATGGTCTAGCGTGGCGTCGCCGAAGTGAAGTCGATCGCGTCGTCACGGTCTCCATCGTGAAACTGCGGATTCCGGATATAAATCGCACAAGGTACACAAAAAAGGTATTAACTATTGCGTCTATAAGGCATAAAATAAGCTATTCAACAGAAAAAACAAAGAGTCAAAATTATAATTCCATTTGATATAAGACAAATAAAATAAACAATTAATTGTAAACAACCTAACGCACTTTATCAAGATACAAAATCCAAAACAAAGCGCAACAAATAAACTAAATTCACACACACAAAACACATGACACAACAGAACACACGGTCTAAAGTACCTACAAAAAAAAAAAAACGAACACAAGTACAAATAGTCTACAAAAAAAAAAAATTTTATAAAATAAAATTTTTTTTTGAAAGGTACTCTCATCCGGCAAGAAGGCCGCCGGATTCGGTACCTCACCATGTGGGCAAATTTAGCACCAAATTCTTAAAAATATAATAAATATCATTAATGTATTTTCATATCCAAATTTAAAAACAAACAGTATTTCGAGTCAATGCAATCAAACACACTTACACAACACCTGCGTTAAGCCATTATTTATAAATAGATCCGACCGACCGACATACACGGCAGTAGGTATGATAAATCATAATATAGAGATAAAATCGAGCGCATTTTTACACACAATTCAAACACAAATAAATACATATCCCTTTGCATGGGCCGTTGCGGCAAAAAATCAAAGAACAAAGATATTTCTCTACCTTAATTATATTTATACGCAATTATGCGATTTTTAAAACGGTTCGGTGCTTAACCGTTCGCTTGCGAGAGAAACACCGCCGGACAAGCTCTGGATTTTTTTAATTATATATTTACTGGGTTTGGTGTTCATCCTACCTTTAAGGTAAACAAACGCAAGGAACTATTATGTTCCGGGTATTCAATGCATCAACTGTCATCGTCGAATTAAAATCTACATGCACAGCTCTGTTGTAAAAATACTTCTATATTTTTTTCTATCAATTATTTTATAATTTTTTTTTGACATACAATCACGCGGCAAGTAGATCGTTAGTACTAAGTAGCGACTAGGAACCCCTTCAAAAACCGTTGTAGATTAGTCATAAGCTACAGAAAGCTCTTTGTTCGGTCTTGGCTTTTTGCCAAGATATGGAATTTTCCATACCATAATTTCTTCATTGTAAGATAAAAACCCCCATTGATTTCCCGCAACGTTATTTTCTAATAAATAATAAGCCCCGTTTAGTTTGTCCATAAATACTCATCAAAAATCACAAAATAATGATCTTAATTGGATATAAATATTTGGAAAAAATGACTTATAAATGTCATAATTGCATTCCTCCATGTCAAAATATTAAAATAGGTACGAGACAGACACATTTAAGTATGACAGGAAAGCATGAAAGGAAGTGCTTGCATGATGACGAAAGACCGAAGCGCGAATGGCACACGAAAGGAAAATACTATGTCAGAAATATCTAGTATTATTATTTATCACCATGACTACAAAACTTACATCTCACAAAATTTATATGCAATAAAAACATCATACACTAAGGACCTCAAAATCATGGAAGTTAGGGAGTTGCCTGCGGAACAACGCATAGAGGAACTCTAAAATTTAACTTCATACCACCACGAGTGAAAGACCGCGAGGTCTATAAACATCCAGAACTGGTTATTCGTGTAAAGAAAACCACACTGCCGTTCTATCCCGTCCACAAACAACAATAAACACACACGCTCAATTCTTTTTTTTAAAAAAACACAAATATACAATATTTCTTTTAAAATTATAAATTTGAATACCAATACGACCAGAATTTACGCAAATTAAAATTACGTAATTCGCTTCTGTACATTTCAGATAAGTCGTCAAAATGGTCAATGCAAATTAAAGAACCGGCCTAAAATCTTTATGCTCCTTTTCACATTACATTAACAATTATTCGGTAAAATAAGCTCGAACGCTTCTACACACTGCACATTGATGCAAAATATATTATTATTATTTTTTTAATAAACGTATTAGCAGACATTTATTGGTAGTCTTGCTTTCGTTAGTTAAGGCCGATTTCTCTATAAAACACACCATAAATACAAAAATAAACAAAATATAAAAACACTATATCAAAACAATCAATAATTAACAGGGCACAAAATCAAAAGGAAACACCGCTACCCGAAGTACCATTCTTGCAAATGCATTCCATAATTTCAAAACTTAAAAATAAAATATATTATATTTTTTTTTAAATCCGGAACCCTTCATATTTTTTTTGTTTTTATAAATTATCCGGAAACATTTGGCACCTGCTCTCCCACACCTACTACACCCCTTTCACCATTTTAATAAACAATTAATTTTTCTGTTCCCCATTGGATTAATTATCTATACCTTCATTTAATAAAGCCTGAATATAATCAAAAATATAACCCGCCGGAATGGATGCTTATAGACCGAGAAAAAAAAAGAGTTTAGTTTTTTTTTTCCTTTCCCCTTCCTTTCTTCAATTTTTTTTTTCAAAGAAAGTAGCTACAAAAAGTAACAACATTTCTAATTTATTTATTTCTTTTTGTTTGTTTTTCAACCATGGAATTTCATGTGTAAAGCTGCACAATATGAGCACTGCCACTGTTATATAATTTTTCTTGTTCTTTGTTTTATTACTATATTATAATATGTAAGTATACGCATTAAGCAGCACAGTTTAGCTGCATACTCCTAATTTAAAAAATAATATCATATGTTGAATAGATTTTAAAATGCCTTGTTGGATTAATAATATACCACATTGTGTACCTACGCGTCTCACAATACTTGTAATTTATAATAATTTAAGTTTTTTTTTGTTATGTACCAATCTTTCTTATCACGCTTAAAATGTAGCATACAGACAGAACATATGCACCACTTTTGACCCCAATCACATAGGAAATTTAAGAAGTCGGAAAATACATTTATTTGTCTTTAAGATTAAAAACAAAGTTTCGAACGGAATTGTAAAGCGAAGATATGATAACACACAAATGGTTACATATACTAGAGCCTCTCCTTCTCTCACCACCTATCCTAGTATTCCAGTAAAAAACTGAGCTAGATAATTGAACGAGATGATGCCGCATAACTTTTCACGTTCCAGACAATATTTGGAAAATTGGTCATAACCGACCAGACAGTCCAGTGACATTCGGCAAGGCGGGAAGCAAACCTCAAACGTCGAGCCAAGCTGCTAGATACCATAATGAAGGCAATGCTGACCGAATAATCCAGCCCATAAATCCACGGACCATAATTCTGCCAGCCAACCAGTATGGACATCCGAAACCAGGATACCTACTCCAGTCTAGAGGTAAAGATACATTTTCCTATCTCTATATGACAACCAGGACGGCATTCACGATAGACGACATCCGATAGGCGAGGACCGCAGGAGCGTTCCCTATCAATAGGAACATTATCAGTAAACCAGGTGGACCAGGATGCGAAGTCACACAAACCAGACCGCAAGTAACCTCCACATATACTATTTCCATCAACATGCAAATAAGGACGCTTTAAGTGCCATTTTAGCATCAGCGTAGTGTGTACCCAGTGAAGTGAAGTAGTGTTCTCTGAAATGGACAGGGCATTTAGGCACGAAAATCACCTTCCCTATTACACCCGCTAGCCACAACGCACCGGACTTTTCAAACAAGCGACGTGTATAAATTTAATTTCCTCCGTGCACACAGACTCGAAACAGCTAGTGTAGCATCCTGTTTCTGTCACAATAGAAGCTCTGCAAAATTTTCCACCGGACTTTTTAAACTAAGCAAAGTGACGCAATTTCCAAAGCAGCAGCCCACTTGTCATGTTCTTCGAGTTTGCCTCGATTAAAATCACCACGGCACAACATCAGAAAACTAGGCAACCTACTAATGCTCGCCTATTTTTCTCGCAATTCCAAGGTACGGCTCATCAATCGACCACCACGAGACACGTTGTGTGTCTTACCCAAGGCCCTACGACGCGCATACGTCGATCTCCAAGCAGCGACCCCACCGAGAGAGCGACGCAGCAACCAGACGATACGCCACGCGCTACGCCCCAGGAGAAGATCAACCCGTCAATCATGTTAACCCTGTTACGGACAGGCGACATCTTTCACGGCTGAATTCTTTCCCTATTTTCAGTTCCTGACTTTCTTAACTCCAATCCTGATATGAATAAGCGTCATATACTGCAGTCAAAGAAACTCTTATGCACTTTTTGGGATCAAAAAAATACTTTGTCAAAAATCATCTTCTCTCGTTTAGGTGTGATTTATTTTTTTTTTATATTTTTTTAAAATATCTTGATTTGTATCAACCCTTGCAAACAGGGCAAATTTCTTCATTACCGTTACGTACTTATTCTTATTTTTCTTACTGTTACCAATATTTATTGTATTAGCGGCTACGCATCGTAGCAAGTAGGGGTTAGTGTACAACACTCGTAGCATTATATCTTTAACATTGATTGCTTATGTAGGTCACCGGGGACGGTGACTAGGTCTCTATCCGGCAATGTTAGGGCCTAGTTTTTATAGTATACAAACTTTAACCTAAATCATTTTAATAATTAATCAGTTAACTTTATCCATCGCGCCATAGACGCGATACACCGAGCGGATACGTCTTACCGTATGTAGACGACAAGTCGCGCACATCCCTAATCAATTTTAATCAGTAAGGTAGAATATTTTTACTTAGAAAAGAGATCTTTCTTCTTTTTTTTTTGGGCTGGCAACGACCGAGCAAGACGGTCGAGAAGAGACCGGCCGCTCCGCCGTTGGCGGAGCGGGCCGACTACCGCCCATTTAATTATTCATTTGCACACCAGCCAACACAGTCTAGAACTTAAATTCTGTGAATATCTAAAATCTATAACTAAACTCAGTTCAACATCCGGGCAGGACCTCAGCGGATTCCATACCTTATACAGGCAAGTCTTCTATCTGTAACCATTAGCTTCCCCTCATAAAGTCAGATTTTAAAAATAATAAATTTAAATTAAAAGATTGTTTTAAAGCCAAATCCCCCGTAAATTACCCTTGCCATATCTTCGTTGGTGAATAATTAGAGTCAAGTAAAATCAAAATTTAGTAATTTGAGTGCGTCAAAATAGAAGTAGGTAGTACGTCGGGTCAGTCATAATTCCCGGTGTCTGAGCATCGCCTTCCGTCTCCTCGCCTCAACTAATTTTTCTACTATCATCTAAAGGTCGATTTCGGAAAATATAATTTAAAATTTAAAATCGCATCCGGGGAGCAGGCGCTAAAAAATCTAGAAGCAACCCTCCAATAACTCCCGCGGGTAGCAGTGTCTTCCTTCTCTATTCCAGAACCCAAAGTACCTGTCCAAAATCCCACTTCGCCGAATTAAGCCCTGAAAATTGAAAGGCTCTAACGTTCAATTTTCCACGAATTTAATTTTAGAATTTTGTCAATTCCAACTACTCGGATTCGCCATATGCTATGGCCTAGCTTTCATTTATTATAATTAAAATAAAATATGTTACTCTGTCAAATAAACCTTTCATTTTGGTTAATTAATCATTATTTAGCGAATTAAAGAAATCGAGACGGTACCTAGAAATACCGCCGGGTCAGAGCGAGCTACAATCTCGTAGGTACCCGACTAACACTGGACAGGGTAATGTTTCAGGGAAAGGGATAAATAAAGAATAATTTTATAAAAGGAACTTTGAAATTATACATTTTAATTTTATCATTTAGCGGAGAAAAGAACCGCAGTACATTATTTAATTATAGCAGCATCTGCTGGTTTAGAGCGTACCTAGATTCAAATAGTATTTTCTCTTTTTTTTTAAATATAATTATCTAGCAATTATTTCCAATAAATACATTAGACGATTTAGCCATTGATTTATGTAAGAGCGCGGACCGGGACCGGGGCCGAGCGCTCCAAGCGGGCGCGATCGACGCGCGCCGACGCAGTACCTCGTCGGTACACCGATAGAGGGCGCGGTGAGTAAATCATAATATTCGATCTCGTCGCCGCAGCGCACTAAACTTGATATCGCTTCTTCTTCTTCTTTTAGTCCTCTCACAAGATATACTGAAATTCATTTTATAATAAAACATAACTAGGGTACTTGACCGTCCATTCAATTTGAATGCTCTCGACTTCAGGACGACGTCAATACAGGATTTTAACCACCCCTGAGCACGACTGAGCTACCGTGGTATCCTTGGCGTCGCTCCACTCCCACGCACAAAGGTAACTTCCCAGGCGGAGGGAGGCCCTTTGCATTTGTTTATGTGGTCTATCATCTATTTCCCGCATGTGTAACTGGCGCCTCTACAAATAAATACACTTTATCGTTACACATAGCAACCTTCAAGACAACTTTATATTTATTTTATTCAGACACACAACAATCTAATATATAAAAAAATATTATTATTCCATATAACTTAGTAGATTGTCATAAATTTTAATTTAGTTTATAATTTTATTGATGTTTTTAAATTTAACTTTAAATTTTAAATTGTACTCAAGTATTAGATAAGACTTGCCCTCTCGTCTCAAAAGAATTCATCGGTGTTAGTACCACCTCAACACAGGTTCATACCTAGTGAGGTGGTAAACCGTTATGTCAAAAGATGAATTGTCTTTCTAAGCTAGGTATAATATATACACTTATTATAAACTGTTTTTTTTGTTAGAATAAGGATTTTCTTTGTAATTTGTAACTTGAATTATGGAAATAAATAAATAAATAAATAAATAAATGAGTTGTAATATATCTATTTGTCGATTTGCATATACTTATATTTTATTGTTAAAGCTAAATTAACTTGTAATTTTAAAGCGTAGAGAACAAATTAAGGTAGCATGTCACGTTGTCTATTAATAAATATATTCATCCTTGCATATTACTACGGCGTTCAATAAAAACTGATGATGAGTAAGAAGAAGTTAACTTTCAATAAATGTTCTTTTATTTTTCAACATTTAGATTTATACACTTCATATATCTGTTTTCTAAACATAAAATACCCTTACTAAAAGTACTTCATCATGATCACTTAAAAATTCCTGCACTACCGCGTCGTCATCTTCAAATTTTAGAACTCTCAGACGATATTTTAATATCAAAAATAGATAGAAAGCACTAGGTGCAAGGTCCAGTGAGTATGGAGGATGTTACAGTACTTCAAAGTCAGCTTAGTCAATGGCAGCCACCGCAAATCTATAATTGTGCGCTGGGTCGTTATCTGGTAAAACAAAACAATTTGATTGAGTTTGCATATTCATTTTTCCTACGGTAATTATTAAATTGGTTCAGCATAATATAGAGGCCCCATTATAGAACCACCGTGATAGAACCTCCGGAATTCAATCACCACGACCCCTTAACTGCCCCAGAAAAGATCGCCTATGATATTACCGGCGGATGGAATGACCTGGAATTTCTTAGGTGGTTAATATGGCGGTCGTTTCTTGGTCCATGGACTGTT
This sequence comes from Micropterix aruncella, assembly GCA_944548615.1. Lineage (NCBI taxonomy): Eukaryota > Metazoa > Arthropoda > Insecta > Lepidoptera > Micropterigidae > Micropterix > Micropterix aruncella. The sequence continues at coordinate 26,064,160 of OX155954.1, read as the reverse complement.
GTTTGATTTTAGGATCGTAATGGTGAAGCCATGTTTCGTCCGTCGTCATGAATCGATCCAAAAAACGGTCTGTAAGCGGTTTTGTCAAATGCGAAGAGCGTTGCGAAAACTTCAGCCTGTTTTTTTCTGCGCGTCCGTAAGCATAGAATTCTTCACTTCTTCCGCAATAAAATAAAAATATTACACGACGGTCCAACAAAACATTTTCACTTCTTCAGTGTCTGCCGTCGTAGGGCGACCCGAGCGATGGTCATCGTTAGTTGAAGTTCTTCCACGAACAACTCAGCACACCAACGTGCAACCGTAGAATATGAAGGATCATCAACCTCTAAGGTATCTCTCAAGTCTTGAGATACACTCACTATGTAGATTTTTTTTTCAAGCGGAGGTGTATTGTTACCCGCCGAAATTTCTTTTTTCCATTTTTGCCACACTTTGACAAGATGTAAACAAATACCTGTTAAAAAAAAAAAAAAAAAGTTGTTTATAACATATTAAATTCGTTGTAGGCTACAGGAGAAGAGAATACATTCAATAGCTTCCGAGATATCATACCAAATGTCAGACAAATCGGTGGAAAAAGTGGCATTTGAAATTATAATAGTATTTAAAAAATAGTATTTAAGCAAAAATACAGATTGATGCATACATATTTCAGGAATTTATGTATATATAGAGCGATTCAGTAATAATGATGTTTTAAATATTGCCGAAAACTTGCCAGCTCGCAAGTGTAGCGGACATTTACCGTTTTAGGAAATACCTTCATGGAATAATAGCTGAGAGGCTCTCTAGACGATCAAGCATGCTTGTAAAGTATCGCGTCGCAGGCTGGGAAGGGATCATAAACCGCAGGAAATATGCATTTTTTATATATAAAAAATGCATATTTCCTGCGGTTTACGATCCCTTCCCAGCCCGCGACGCGATGCTTGACAAGCATGCTTGAAAGTCTAGAGAGCCCCTAAGCATCCCACAAAATAATAGTAATGAAATCGCGACTATTTCTTTCTTTACAGTATACCTCTATTACTTATAATTGTGGAAATATTTGCAGCAGCAGCTATTTCTCCTTATGTGTTTTGCTAAGCTTGACGGTCACAAACAACCATATAATAAAAGGTAGTTTTTGGAGTTCTATGGAAAATATGTATGCATACAATTAGTATTTAAATAAGTAACGATTAGGGCGATGTGGTTAATAAATAGTAAAGTTTTAAATATGATGTTGCCAGATCTACATATGTAGCATGATAAATAAGATAACATGAATTTACCGCGTGAAGTTTGTAGCACCCGAAGTTTGGGCGATGCTGTCCCAGGTAGACTGGTCGTTGGGTGCTATAAACGTCAAAACGACGGATGCTATAACCTTCACGTGGTAAATTCGTTTCATCTTTTTTATACTCTCAAATAACCGCGATAGTCTTCAATTTCATAAATGCAGCATTTTCGCGTGTCAGTTCCAGTAGACCTTTTTTACGTTGTAGCTCCTGCTGCCACTACTGAAAATGTTTAGAAAAAGCTTTTCGATTAACAGTCATTTCCAAGAATACCAGTGAGGTAGTACTAATCCATATTTCCTAAAATACGTATTGAAATGCGACAACTAGAGTTGTCAATTACAATGAGCGAACCTGTCACCTCAGGAAGTTTTAACGATTAGTCGTTCTCTCTCCCGTGAAGTGAACGCAGAAGACTTGGACAAAACAGTCCACCGTCAAGCTCTGCCATATGCCCGTAAGACGCCAACGCCTTAACCGCGAGGTAACTAGGTGTGTTACCCAGCGGGCTTACACTCACGCCATTACTTCCAATTGCGACCAGATTACTCCGGTCTCTCAATTGGTTACGACTTCGAGGTCGCTTGCGCGGTCCTCTCTCTTACGAAGCGGTGAAACGGTGTATACCGAATCTATCGCGTACCACGGCATCCTTTGCCCGGCTGTTCACCTAGGATCGGGTAGCCGATGGTCGTTTCAAGAGCAGTCGCCGTAAGGTCCGCAACCACCCCCGCTCTATAGGAAACAGTAGCACAGTCGATTGGCTTACGCCGCACGGTGCGCAGACCGTCCAGGAGCGCCAGAAAGTTGATTCCTAGGTGAAACTAGCCCTAAGGCCAGAGTCCTGCCCGAGCTCGCACTTCATGCGTGGAGGCCGCCGGATGGGTGTTGACCCGTGAGTGTGACCAACCCTGAACAGAACGGGACTTCGTGGCAACTTGAAATGCGACAATACTGACTATATCCTCTACTTTACCTAACATTGTCTTTGTCTAGAAAATATAATTAACATCACAGAAGATTTTGGCTCGAACGGAGCCGCTGGTAAAACTTATGGCTGAGATATCTAAAGGAGATATACTTTAGTCCAGGAGCAGTTAATGTATCTACATACGCGATATGTTAGTGTACACAGGCCGTATCAAACGTCCTTTGATAGTCTTAACGGTCGAAGTTGCCCGGTCATCGCCGTTTATAGCCTCGCTTTATGGGTAGATGGCAAGCCGTGATGAGATCGACGATCCCCTTTATGAATCTCGTATAATGAAAAATTGCAATCGCTGCATTCGAGTGCGCAATATCAAGGCTTTAATACGGGCTCGAGCACGCTCGCCCTGATGCCTCAGTCCGCGATGTTTGCTGCAGATTGACCGTTAGTCAATAGTCAGTAGTGATTTTGGAATAAGACTATAAACTTTAAAAAGTTGGATACTGTGGGGAAAATGGTTGAACGATAGATTTTTCACGCTGGTGAATCTATTGCACTCTTGTTCGAATGTGTTTCTTTCTTTGTTTGTTTTATATCTTTATTGTGAAATGACGCAACGGGTACGTTTTATATCATACGATAATCTGTTGCAACAAACCTTACTATTAGGTGTTTATATGTACAGTTGGGGAATGAGCAGAATGTAAGCGGTGGTTGAAGTGCGGGGATCGGCGTTTGGTCTCCCCACCACACCACAGACGTTAGTGCTGTGACATCACTCGCCCCGTGCAACTCGACAGTAACAGTATAGGTATATACGCTAACGAGATAACGCGTGTTCTACGAACGCCGGTCCCCGCAACTCAGACACCACTTATATTTAGCTCAGTTTCCAATAGTATGTGTGCGTGTACCATGTGTGTACGCGTGTGTCTTGTTATTGCATTTGAACAACTTAATTAAAATGCAATTCCGTTAATTTTATCCTAAGGGAAAATGGTGACCCAGCCGAGAATCGAACCCGGAACCTTACGATGTAAGATCAGTCGACCTAACCATTATGCCAATGGGCCGTGCGAACAAGTCTGCAGATATTTGTAGATTCACACTAGTAGCAGCTTCGGATGAAACCTCAGGGTCATAATTTTGGCCCTCAATCTCCAAAGAAATAATATAAGAACAATCAATACATAGTACGGCTGAGGCATATATTCAGGGCTGTTTCGTCTCTGGCGCCAGTGGGGCAGCTTGAGTCAGGTTGTCTAAGTTTTCCTTTGCCATTAGGCATTAGCACAACTAGCTGTGCAATAGCACAACTAATGCCTAATACACAACTAATTCCTAATGCACATCTAGTGGCTATTGCCGCCCGACTCATAGTGCCCTACCGCCATTTAGCGACCTCAGAACCAGAGTGATCTAAGTATCATCTTCTAGCAAATCGACTTAAGCCTATTATCCGAATCTGCAAGTCAACATGTGCTAAACTGATATAAACTAAAATAGCACTCCTTCCGACCGAAATACTAATGTCATATCTGTTAACACAGGCCATAACGGCAAGTTGGAAGAACTAAAGGAATGTATGTAGCAAAATACTACCAAGACCAATTGGTAGTATATTCCTATATAACCAAATTTGATTTGATAGGAATATACTACAACAATGGAAATACTATTACGACATCTAGTTACGACATCTAAAACAAAGCTATCAATATCGCACAAATTCATCGACTCAATACCCACAAACAGCCAATTTTAAACATCGTACATAAAAGGAAAGGGTAAGAGTCTTGCACTTATTATTTTCGACGTTAATGGGATGGTCGAGGATCCTTTTATCCCTGTTTTGATTTCAGGGATAACGGTCCCGATTCTAGACTGTAGAAACAGTTAATATTTTACGATTATTTGACTAGATGACAAGGGTCGGTCGGTGGGTTCTGCTATTGACAAAATTTGAATTATTTGGCTTCCGGCGGACGATATGAATACTAATGATCTTATTTTAGTTGCCTAGCATTTACGACGATGCTTTTGTTTTAAGGGACCTGCCTCTTTTATTTGCGGTAATTATCGAGCTTCTAGTTACTTCTAGAAATTTCCGCGTCAGGGCAATCTAGGATTCATTTGAGTTTTTATGAGGAGTTTGGCATTATGTTATTGGCCATAAAATACCACATTAGCAAATGACCAATATATATATATATATATATATATATATATATATATATATATATATATATATATATATATATATATATATATATATATATATATATATATATATATATATATATATATATATATATATATATATATATATATATATATATATATATATATATATATATATATATATATATATATATATACTGAAAGCAATATTGAGCTATCGTTTTAAACCTTCTGAAAAATTTGGCTGTTTTGGTTAACAACCTAACCGGATTATAAAGTTTACCTTTAGATAGATTCTAATCTCGTTCATATCAAAATACAGCTTATATATTTTTATCTATTAGAAAGACTATAAAAGTTATGGTCGACCTCATTTACACGTAGGTTTTATGGGTGATACCGAATCTATCGCGTACCACAGGATCCTTTACCCGGCTCTTCACCCTGTATTGGGTAGCCGATTGGTCGTTTCAAGAGCAGGCGCCGTAATCTGAACAATGACACACGCTCTTTAGGAGACAGTAGTGTTTCCAGACTCCCCCAGCTGTCGGTCTGAATGCATGATCGATTGGCTGACGCCGCACCGTGCGAAAACCGCCCAAAAGCGCTGTTGACCCGAGAGTTTGACCGACCTCGAACACATGGGTATTAGTGGCCAAACTGCAAACTGCCTATTAGCTCCCGAATAACACGACAGAAATAAGTGAATGATTCATACCTGCAACTTGGACCATTGTATCCTGCCGATACACCTCACGGAGTTGCGCCACGCGAGCTTCGCGCCATACACCAGCTCCGTTTCCGTCAGCTGATACGAACCAGATGACGTCACTTCCGCCTGAACCGCACGCCATCTTGCCTCGTGCGCTGGCGTATTTGCACTGAAAAACATTTTTATTTTAAACATCGCAAAGTTACTTATTAAAATGGCATCATGTCTAAATTACCAAAACGGTGAAGATTTCATAAATTAGTAACTGGCACTTCAAATGCGAGAGCACTTTTAAATATTGCGTTTTCGTCGCCCTCCGCTTTAGTAGGATTAAGTAAGAATTCAGTGAGAAGGTCTCCGCGACGTTTATAAACTTGATTAGGTCGAGTACTTCCTTAGGCCGGACTTTGAATGGCGTAGATAAACAGACGTAAACGATGGCCTGGCGAAATTACCCATTTATTTCCGGGAATCGACCTAGATATCGCAATAAATGTGGCAATATTTCGATTAATGTGGGTCATTAATTATAATTAAAATAAATAAAGCGGAGCCATCATTAATTGAAGCCATCGTAGGTATTTAGATATTGGGCTCGATTGGGTTTCTTCGTGAACTAAAATCGGAAATTAGTCCGTGTGAACGAGACAGGGCAATACGCTAGAGCGGAATTTAAGATGACCGGTTGTCACTTTTTCGTAGTAAAACTGCCCGCCAAGGTCTAATCATACACCGCACGAAATATGCTCGAATTTATTCGGACGAGTATAAGATCGATAGGTAGTATTTATCGACGATCGTTCGTTTCATATTCCGCTCTAACGTATTGCTCTGTCTCGTTCGCTTGGACTAATATTAGTTTTAGTTCACAAAGAAACGCAATCGGGCCCATTGCCGATGATATGCATAAAACTTAGTTATCATGTTTTAACAAGAAAATTTCTCCGAGAAAGAGAGTCTCCTTTGTTGCCACGTAGAGTGATTGTGTAGTTTGGTAAATATTTGCCGAATAATAACTTGTCAACTTGAAGGCAACAACATATTTATATTTCCAAAATACTTTTATAAAAATTCAAAAACTGTTTAATAAATTTTGGAAAACAATCTTTGAGCATTAGTTTGTGTTTTATTTAAACCATTACATCAATTTACCTCGACTTCAGGTCACTTCCCCTAATATTGAATGGTTATGTTGAGTAAACGATGCGTGGTCCCTAGAAGTGGTCCCGATTGCGTATCTTCGTGAACTAAAATCAGAAATTAGTTCATGCGAACGAGACAGCGCAATAGGTTAGAGCGGAATATGAAATGAATGGTCGTCCATTTTCCCGCAACAAAACTATCGAATGTATAGCCATCCGAATACATTTGAACACATTTCGTGCGGTCATAGATTCAGCCCCTTCATTTTCGGTGGGTAGTTTAGATGCGGAAAAGTAGCAACCATTAATTTCACATTCCGTTCTAACGTATTGCCGTATCTCGTTCAAATGAACTAATTTCTGATTTGAATTCAAGAAGAAACGCAATCGAGCCTAGTATATCTAAAGGAGCTGGAAATTTAACATGTTTAAATTAGTTGTAGCAAAACTGTCGAATACTGCAAAAAAAGAGTTAAAAATAATATTGCCGCCGCACTTTAGAATTAAGATCAAAAATAAAAAATATATTTTCTTAAATCCGCAATTCAATCAATTCATTAAAATCTCTGAACTCAGACTGTATAGAAATAACTCAGATTTAACTCAGAGTATATAGACTATACAGAATATAGAGCAGAGTTTCATATTTCTAATCATAGTAGCTTGGTAAATATACGCTGATAAATAAATAACGTGGCAGTTAAATAAAATTTAACACGACTTGTCTTCCCCCAAAATATATATAAAAATATATAAATTGAGCCGATATAAAATCAACCTAAGTTTATAACTTTTTTGTTTGTTTTATTTTAAAATAGTTTATGCTAACGGAGTTTGAGCATTTTGGGAAGGAACTTATTGTATCCGTTTATTAAGGCTTGTTATTATTTATTAAATCAGCACTGACGCAAGAATGGCGTTTTACAAGGGGGTATCTCCTTCTAGATTCGCAAACATAGTTCTTTTTAAAAATCCATAAACAGGTCCATAATAAGACAAAAATATATATTTTTATCAACCAATATTTAAATCTTTTAAAGCTCATTCTCATCCCAATATTTTCTTATGGGTAAAAAACCGTAGATTTCAAAAAAAATATATATATTGGGCTCGATTGCGTTTCTCTTGAACTACACACATGTTACAAGCACACATTCATATAAACACTTCATAGTAGGGTTGGTTGTAAGAGATTGTCGTATGACAATAAACCCGCCCATTGCGAAATGTCACAATAAAGATTAGAAACAAACAAACAAACAACAATTTAAAATCGGGAATTAGTTCGTATCAACGAGACAGAGCAGTACGTCAGAGCGGAATGTGAAATGAACGGTTGTCACTTTTCCGTATTATAAATACCAACCGAAGATTGCACAAAATGTGTTGAAACTTATTCGGGCGTCTATAAAATCGACAGGTAGTTTTGGTGTGGGAAAATCGACGACACTTCAAAAATTTGTCAAAATATCCTGGCTGATGTGGCACGATCTAACCTCTTTAATATATACATATTTTTACAAACTTACTTGCACATTTACAGTAGCTACGTTCATAATCTATTTAAACTTCACCCGCAGCTTCTTGTGCATAAAATATGGAGTGTACGATTTCATGCTCGAATCGGCACTGCGCTTGTTTGCGCTACAAGGAGCACATGTGCAAGGAGGTGGCGGCTAATATAAAGCCTACAGCGCAGTAAGCAAACACGGCCCTTTTTCTCTAATCAGCACTCGCTGATGCGACCCACTTTATCGTATGCTCCCCTGATACATTGACAGGGTGAATAGTAGCTTAGTTTTCTTCTTACTGTGCCATTACCTTCCATTCTATATCAAAATGATTCCAACAGATCTCGATGCCTTCCACTTACAGCTCAGTATATCACGGATTACCAGGATGGAATATAAAATACACAATTCGATTGATTATGTACGTATTTTAGAAAATGATAAGTTCATAGATATTTTTAACTGCCTTCAAAAAAAGGAGGTGGTTATCAATTTGGTTGTATTTTTTAAAATGTTTGTTACCTCAGAACTCTGTCATTTATGAACTGATTGGAAAAAATCTTTTTATATTTGAAAGGATATACCTACTTGCAAATTGGTTCCATTTTTAACAAAACCCTGTTCTAATGATGGGATCCATGAGAAATTGAGGGATATCCTCACATATTATCATATGAATTTGACAATGTACACGTTGATTCAATTCTGATGAAAATGTATTTTTTTTAAATGGCATGACCTGATTCTACACCCTGGGTTGGCTCCCGACGAGGGCACTCCTCAACGGTCAATAGCACAGACACGAAATTTTGTAAACTCATTCAGTTATGATAGCCTGTTCTAAGTTTCACCATGACCTGGCTGCTGCACCCAGGGTTTGCTCCCGACGAGAGGACTCCTTAACAGTCAACAGCACAGACACGAAATTTTGTATATGCATTCAATTACGACAGCCCGTTCTAAGTTTCACCAGGTAAGTATTGTAAGTTTCGTTCAAGAAAGGAGTGTGGCACCCAGGGTTGGCTTACAACGAGGGAACTCCTCAACGATCAACAGCACAGACACAAAATTTTGTAGCCCTTTCTAAGTATCACCGTGACACGGCTGCTTCACGTATAAAAAAAAATGGAGTCGGTTTTTTTTGTTTACATTTTGTGTATTATATTTTATTTATCTACGCAACACTGATAATTATAAATTCCCCTAATTTATTTTACATGACGCATTAATTTGGAAATTTTCGCGTTAATTTGGCAGCTAAAACTTGTACAGCTGTCGTTAAATACAATTCGGTCATTTGTGTATCCCTAAGTGTGGCTATTCAAGTTACGACCGCTATACTGTTTAGTTTACGAGCGTCAGCCGTTTGACAGCAGTTTGTAATGCGAATAAAAGATTCAATTAGCCGTCGAGATAACGTCCGTGAAGTTAGTCCGACGCGAATCTAAAATTAGAATTTTCTGTATATCTGCCAATAGTTTGTTTATCGTTTTCTTACGTTTGTTTAGACCCCTGTCTAAATGTCATTTTAATACCCATATGGGTTTAAAATGAAATGTCTACGGGTATACGAGATAACTAAATTGATAGCAAGTGCAAAAAAAATTAATGGCTAACAGTTTATTTACGTTTGTTTAGCTGTTTTAAAATTTTGATTACCACGCTGGGCACCAATTTTAACGGGCTTTTATCAACGTGATCTATAACACTGTCAGGGAATCTTACAGTTCACTTTTAATCCACTTCTAACTATTGTATCGATTTGAAATTTAGGACACGTATGTAATTCTGGTTACAATACAATAATATGGTAGTATCATGATGATGGAAGATGGTCATAGGAACTCCTCAATGGATAATAATAAGCCTATCAAGTTTGGGCTTGTTTGACATATGAATGAGTCCTCTGGTTACACATTGCTCAGGAAGTAAACGCGTGATTTTTTATATTGAATCACTTATATGAGAACCAGATATATAATAATAGAAAATATTAAGGGTAGGTAAATAGAAAGCGATTGTCTTCGCTAACATATACTTAAAATAAAGCGAAGCTTAGAAAATTACTTAAAAGTTATGAAAGCTGCACAAAAAAAATACAATAGCTAAAATTGTAGTAAAATGGAAAGTCTTGCCAGTAATTAAATCCAGTAATTTAAGCTAGAGCGTAAGCTACCAAAATCAGCAGGAGAAGCGTGGCACAAAAATACTGTATTACAACACACAGCAAAGAAAAAAAAACAATATTCGAAATTCGGTTATACTTGTGAATTTCAACCAAAAAATAAAACCCAGCAGAAATTAAACCTGAAATCCAACATTGAACTGAGGTAATAAAATAAAAACGAAACTCAGCACAAAAACATGGACACAAGTAGTTCAAATTAATATCTTTCGACGAGTCATCGGAGCAATGATAAAAAATAACAAAATAAATAACAATGGATTGACAACAAAACAAAAGAAAAAAATATTTTTACACCAGCACCTGACAGCGGAGCGTTCAACTGTACCAAATTAAAATAATCATTTTTAGTTTCTGCCTTTTCGATTGTTTCTATCACCATGATATCGTTACATCAACATTTTTGAATTTTCACCTAGTATCTACCGTAAGCCTCTCGAAATGTTTTGTCATACGCAAATAAACGATAAAGAAGCGATTGACATCTATGTCAAATATGTCAATCGTGGTATGTGCTCTTGCCCATACCACTTTTTGAGTATCGGAAAAAGGTGGATAAAGGTATAAACAAACGTCAAAGTACCTAATCAAAAATAAAGAAATTGTATAAAAAAATATAAATAAAAAAATAATTAAAATGTTTATTTGGGTCGGCTAGCTTCACAAACGTGTCGAGATAAGCTTAGACAACTGTGCCTACGCTTAGTTTACGCTACACCATCAACGCGAATAATTTCCTTTTGCTTGAATATGACGAGACGACTGCTCGCGTGCTCATCATCATCATCAGATACGATGGGAACATTTTCCTTAACAGATAGAGGGTTTGTTTTGGCGTGTTAGAGGGTTTGAATCGTTCTTATGCACATGGAAAAGTAAGCTATCCACAGATTTGCAGCAAACACTTTTGCAGGCGCCAGACTTGAATCCAGATTTGCAGGCGTCATTTAATGTAGTAACAGACTGAGCCCACGTAGGCAACATATGCAACGCTTTATTAGGTACATCTGCACCCTTGAAAATACATAAAAAGAGATGACTTAGAAACATACATACCACAGGTAAGGCTGTCACACGTGTTCCACGCAAATTCGATCTGCGATTACCAGATTAGCATGAGAAAGTGAAGGAGATGTAAGCACCCTGTCCAACGCGTAAGACCAGTGTGTTTCTAGAACTTACATTCGCAACGCACCCGACAGAACATACAAAACGCAGAGAACATCGATGTATGCACAAAGAAAAGACATAAAGAAAAGAAGTACATAAAGAATCGTTCTTTATCATATTCCGATTTCCGCATTAATGTATGGTATTCTCTAAACTTTTCTCATTGTCTATTTATGTCTTCAATCCAATAACTGTTTTTTTAATATTTTTTTGTTTCTGTGGTGCGGGCATATTCCTTTAAAAATGGAAAACTGAGTAAAACGTTCTCAAACTCATTCTCAGAATCAGAAAATATATTGTACAACGTTTGTATACAATACAAGTGCACCTTCTAAGAAATAACAAAATACGTTGCATATGGGGACAAGTGTGCACACCAACGTGGCAGTATTACATCGCATATGTTGCCTACGTGGGATCAGTCTGTCTCCACCCTTATGCAGGCGTCATATTTGCAGAAGACACATTTTCAACTGTCAAACTGACAGTTGCAAGACAAGAAACTGCTAGTTCTTTTGGAGACGGGACCAAATATATTCGTATTAATTTTCATTTAGACTACGTTGTATTATCAATTCGTGTAGTGACTTTGTGCAGTGTACGACTTTTAGCTTGTGGAAAAAGTTAATTTTCCGATATTTTCTCGGATTTTCTCGTATCTTGGATACTTACGTCGTTTTATAAAAGATTTGTAATCTTCGCGATTTTTCCAGTTAGTTTTAGCAGCGGCCAAATAGGAATCCCTTCCCTATTTTATGACTACCTTCTTTATATTAATGATAAATATTACTGCTTTATTTTGATTTGTATAATTCTATCAAAATATTGTTTTCGTGTAATCATTACCCTAATGCTCCTTTTTTTAAACAGTTCTAACTTCACTACGTGATGCAAATATGACGCTGACAATATGGCGATTGCAAAAGAGACGCCTGCAAACCTGTCACTTGCAAATATGACTGCTGCAAATCTGGCTCATTCAAACCAGATGTCCTGATGAGAACTCCTTCAAACGTCACATTTGTGGAAATCTATCACCTCCAAATCTAGCACGCCCGAATTTTAGAATTCTGTATTGCCAGTGAGAGAAATACAACTGTTCTATTGACAGCGTAATGTTTCGTACGTGCATGCCGTGCTATCTTACGGCATCGAAATCTGGAGTCGTGCTGCTGATCGGATCGCGGGTCGGTCATGAAAAGACAAAAAAAACTAATATAAAAAATAATGCCATATTTTTATATTGTTTTAGAATTTTCTGAACTTTTAGTCTATTACCAAAACATGAAATAAAAATGATCTGATATAGAAATATATTATGATATTACTGCAATCGAGTATCTAGTGTGTGTTGATTTCTAAATATATTAATACTTCTTCCAAGTCAAGTTATCAAGTCTTCAGTTCATAGAAAACCCTAGATCACGTGGAAATAATCAATGATTTTGGTATTATAGAGATGTTCATCAGGTCAGCAAAGCAATCTTATAAATTTGAACTCAGATCTCTGGAAATCTTTCTTCGAAGAATCGTAGAGTTTCAATCAGTAAATTTACACTTTGAAGTCTAGATAGCGCCCTAGAGAGTGTACGGTATATCCGGTTTCTAGCTTCGTGTAACGAGCTTCGAGGCAATCGGTTTCCATTGCAATGGCAAACATTCGGAAACGAAGTTCACCCGACTTTCGAACCGTAAGTCAACACCGCAGTGACCTTTCATTCAATTATTACTTTAGCAAGTAAGCAGCGCAGTGGCGTATCTAAAATATCTGTGAAGGGGAGGTGCAAATATTTAAATTAATTTTGTGAAGGGAAAGAGGGGGGGGGGGGGGTTGGAGCTGGGAGGCGATATTGTCATAAACATTTTATTTTATCGCACGTATTTGTAAGTTTTTTAAACTAATTTATGTCGTGCTGTGCGTAATGTGACAATAAATGTAAAGTTTTTAGTTTTTCAAGCATTTATTTTCAGGATGTGTTGATCTACCAATTTTTTGATTTTCTAAATTGATTTGGGCATGTTTGTATGTTTTATCCCATTGACTTGTGGGTGTTAGTAAGACAGTGTCGCAGAATTGCAGAAACCATTTACGTAGGTAAGAAGCATTATAGGAGCCAAATCACTTATTTGTAGAACTCTAAACGAGGTAGCTCCGCTGTGGACAGCTCCACTAATCGTTTATTGACGTAACTTGATTGCTTTCGGTAAGATAGCTTTCGATCCACCGAAGTGAAACACAGTTAATTCAATTTGTATCCAATTACTTGCCAGTGTTGCAAAGTCACATACTATTAATATTTCCTGTTTACACATGTAGGCCATATTAGACCACCAAGGCAGGCCCTAGATTATCGAACCAGCCCAAGGTGGTTATAAGCAACATAAGCAGAAATCTTCTTACTGTTCTGGTTGTTGTCAGTATTACCGCTTTCTAAATTACACGTTTTAGTCCCGTATCGAGAGACAGTTCCTGCTTTGTTTAGCGAGGATCTTGGGGACAGCGCCTTTCGCAGACTCAATTATTGGTGCTATAGAAACAACACGCGTCCCCCACTTTAATTCGCATATAACATATTTATTTTATAGATAGGACCGACAATGTAAAGACGCAAGTCCTTAAATTAAAATCACTGCCTACGCCAAGATTTGTTAGTATAAGTTACTAACATTTTTTCTCATTTGCCCTTAAACGTCCTAACAATTCGGCGCCGTTTTATTTACACCAATATTTTTATACTATGCCTAAATATCATCGTAATTCGGCAACGGCAAGAAACCTTCCTAAAACACCGAAAGTCCGTTATATTTGTCATTTATTTCAATGTTTTACTATTTTTCTACAAAACCCATAATGTAAAACCCCTAATAACTTACCTAATTATTTATCAAGCCTTTAATCTTTTTCATTTATTTTATTTATTTTTATTTACCAAAAACATCTAGGACATATTTTTACAGAATGATTTTGCGTCACTCCTAACTCGGCAGTGCCTGTTGCTACTTCTTACAACATTGACAATTCTGAGCGTTCGAAAGATACGTCACCATATATACATTTTATATTTTTGACATAAAAAATTTCTTTGCACATGATTTGATCAAGTTCATCTTCTCTAATAAGCATACGGCATTGGTACGATTATCGACTTTGCATATATATTTTTTATTTGTTTTTTATTATTTTTTTTTAGGGAATAAAAAAATATGTTTAAAAAAATAAAATAATAATTAAAATAATAATAATTATAATAATAAAAATAATAGTTATAAATTTAAAAATATATAATTTAAAAAAATGTTATATTAAATTTTTCTTTGACACAACCGTGGTACTCTAGTGAGACTCCCGAAGTGAGCTGGCCTTAATACAGGGGTGCCTAGCAAGGCGGGCTCGGTTGCTCTTTGCTTAGCATAATAGAAAGATAATCATTTGCGTTTAATGTATGCGCAATGTAACCTGGGCTCAGACAGATGTGTATATAAATTTAGAAGCACACAACGGCATTTTATTAATTGTCAATTCATGTTCTGTTGTGCGCATGCATTTGTATGTATATGTAAATGAATAAATAACGAGGAGCAGTCCTCCTCTTTGTTTCTCGAAACAAGCCCAAATTAATCCTTTATATTATCTTTACGTAAGCGTAGCACCCTTAACATTTGTTAATGCTTCGAATACGTAATGGTTTCTCCCCCGAAAAGCCGTCGTCATGTCTATCCCTCATCGATACGCTCTTTTCCTACCTACTATTCTACTCTTTTAAGTCCAACCATTGATTTTCACTATAAAATCAATGGTCCAACGTACGAGAATGCCGCTATTAAATGGTCAATTCCCGAACTCGCCGGCCTATGGAATGACATTCCTTAATCAGCAGAGCAGAAGTTGCATCACTATGCAACTTGTTGTTGCATCACTATCCCGTCATTACGCGAGTCATTATGCGTCATACGCATTCGTATCAGCAGACCGACGTCGCAGTGCCATGCGTTTTACGCTCGGGCACTGCGTCCTACTACGCCTGCTACGACGGCGCGGTCATGGTCGGCCAGAATGCGCGTAGCGATGCCGGGAGAGCTGTCGCATACCTCACAACTGTCTATAGCAGCAGTGTTTCCGTAGCGCTACGACGGCTACGATGAAGCGTAGACGTTTGGTATTGCCCTGAATAAGCGACGTCATGAATTTAAAAAAATACAATGTACAGGTGTCTAATATGTTGTCGACGTGTATGCTTTTGTGAACGTTGTGTAATCAGATGATACTATAAAAAACGAAATATCTCTAAGAGACATTTGCGAAAGACTTATTATAATGCTAGGGAGCACTGCGGTTTTTTTTCAAGGAAATTAATACCCCAATAGCTTGTCAGTTTATGTTTTTCAATAAAATATGTGCCTGTTAAATCTAAATCGCCATAATTTAAATACTAGAAATAGAAATAATCTGACAGTTTCCGAATTCCGCTTTAAATATGTCGAAACTTTTTTTATGGGATAATGTGTGCATTTCTACAATAAAATTACTTACTCAGAAATTTTATATTTCGCAGTAAAACAATTTAAGCATCATATTAAAGACCTAATTTGTAAGAAGGAAGCTATAAGGCCAAGGAACACATGAATTAGAAAGATACCTGATGTTAATATACCTTACGTGACATTTAGATTCACTTGCTACTTAAATAATTCAACAAAAAATATAGGATTTTTTATTACCTTAGCTATATTCTGCTTTCTTCTTGACCTATTCTTTTTGTTTCATGTGTCATCAAAACACCGTTCATCTGCACAGATCAACGAACTTGAAAAAGTTAAATGTGCCAATCTGTATCTTAGCAACAATAGCATTGATTATATATGGAATTACATTGTTTAACTGCATGGGATGTTTTAGCAATCCTTCTGAGCCGGCGAAATGCAGGTGGCGCTGATTGTATTGACGGCGAAACTTATAGGAATTTATTAGGCCGTCTTTAATAACATTGATAATGAATGATTTTTCTAAAGGACTGATTGATTATTAAAAAAATAATTATTGTACCAATGATAGCAATAATAACATTCAATGATTAGTGCCAACTATCGTTATAATTTTTTTAAATATTGACTATTATTGTTTTTTTTTTTGTTATTTGTGATTGTTTTTTTTTATTATTGAACCATACGTACCTTTATATAAAGTATATGTATATGTAATGAAGATATTAATAATTGTATGACAATGAAAAATAACGCATTCCACAGTATTTACTTTTTGGAATGAATAAACTATGACTATAACTATGACTATGACTATATAGGCTGGTTACATCACAGAAATAATACGGAGAGGTAAAGTGCCATCTATTGGTCTATATTAATTTTAATGTTCATAGTTATAAAATATTGAAACCTGTATATAAAATTAAAAATTGACATATTTACGTAAATAATATTAAAATATTAAGAACTATGATTTACAAATTCGTTTTTTATTATATTATTATTTTTTTCCAGTACGTGTGTGTTTCTTGCACCGCCATACTGTTATATCACGAACCGCCATATTGAGAAAAATAATAAATTTTGGGAACTATGAGTACCATCTACATGTTGCGTTTTGTAGTAAAGTTTGAGCTGCCTAATCGTAGTACGGCAACAAGCAGTCTAATACGCTATATAATCAATGATAATAGTATCAAGAAAGTGGCCTCTGTTTTACTTGGGCGGCTCTTTCCAGTGAGGAAACTCATAGAATCCGTCGTATAAAAAATATAAATATAAATAAAGTATAAATAGAGCAATGTATTTACGTGAAAATATTTTTTTCTTCATTTCATTTCATGAAATGCTAATTCGCGCGCTCCGCAATGCAATTTCGCTTGTTTCAATAATTGTTCGCGCGAAACGAACGGTTAACGAGCGCATGTACCCGTGCGTCTATTTATTAAGTTACGGTAAATAAAAGCACATTAAGCATACCGTGGGGTCATGTTTATAGTGCGTCGCAGCACTCCTGATTGCGCTTATGGATTATTAATGAGATTTAATCACCTGCGAAAAGCGGATACGCAAATTGCGCCTAACGACAATTAATTAATTAAACGAAGCGGAATCCTGTCACTCGCGTGTTATCAATAAATAGATTAGCTATATTAAACGAGAGCAGGGATCGGATTAATTAGGAAAATTTTCATATTTCTCATTAATTTTTTAATATAATAAATTATTAGTTTAAAAAAAAACACTAAAACACGCTTTTATAAATGCACGTAAAAACACTTAATGACGTGGTCAAAGTTCATTACAAGACCTTTCTAACAAGTCCAAACACGGCTATGACACGATATTCCATCATGAAATGCCAGTGCCATCTTCCGGCTTCATCATCAGACCTTGAAACCTAATTGTGGTCAAAGGTCATTCCAAGACTTTTCTAACAAGTCCAAACACAGCTATGATACGATGTTTTATCATGAAGTTCCAGTTCATATCTTCTGAATCCATCATCAGATCAGTTCGACAGTACCATATTATTGTATTGTCATCAGAACTACATACAGCTGCCAATTTTCATGACGCTACGATCCTTGGAAGATGGTTAAATTAGTTACCTCAGATTCCATTACATAGTTGAGTTACATACAGGTCGACCAATAAAAGCGTCTTAAAAAAGGGTCGAAGCTGAAGCGTGCAAGTCGTGGCCTGTAGGTCCTAAGTCAAAAAAGATCAAAAATCAGAACCATTGATATAATAAAATACACTACGATACTGATATACCACGATACGATGCCTCCGAATATTAATAATTTTTGGAACTTGGAGTGCCATCTACACGTTGCATTTCGCATTAAAATCCTAGCTGCCCAATCGTAGTATCACAATGAGCAATCTAATACGCTATTGAACTTATAGCGTATTAGATTGCTCGTAATAAAATAAGTAATAAAATAACATAATAAAATTGAAAGAAAATATTCACTATTCAAAGACTAATTCAAAGCTATTCAAAAACTAATGCATTTTTATCGGCTTTGGTGAGAGTCCATGTTACTGAAGCGTAAGTTAAGACTCGTCTGATGAGTGTCTAGGATTATCTTCACCCACTGGGATAACTGACGGGATTTCATTTGAGACTGGAATACGGTAAACACTTACTCCGCAGTCATTATGCGTACTTTTGCCTCTTCAATTGTGTTGTTGTTGCTTATGATAAATTAGCCGAGATTTATAAATAACCTAATAGATTCGAATGTATGCGACTATCAACAAAAGGTGAAGCTGAGTTAACTCTTTTAACTATTTGTATTCTCCTTATTTATCTCCAGGCCCATACATTGTTATATTTTATTCAATGCTAAAAAGGTTTTATTGTAGCTTGTGAAGAGCCGCAGTGAATTAATATCATTAGCATACGCCAGTAGTTGTGCGGAATTGTTGGCAGACACCATAATATTAGATCGTAATTATTAATCTAAGAAATTAAAGTAATATTTTTTGTAAAAATCTAATGATAGAAATATAAGAAGGTGTTTGGATTTTGTACCTTTTTATTCATACAGTACAATATGATACTCCAGCAGGTAGGTGATTCCTACTACTGAACGTGACAAAATTTGATCCTACTACTGAACGTGAACGTGACACGATTTTAGTATGATGGATTAATGTTAAAAAAACAAGATTCTAAATAATTTAATTTCAGAAAGATAGATATAGAAATTTGATAAAGATAACGAAACGATAATGAAATGTCAAGTCCAGCATTGGGCCTTGGTTAAATTAAAATATTAATGATAAATTACAAAAATATCAATTATGACAATACTTATCTTAAAATTATGTTGTCATTTAAGATGGATTCAACATTTTTTGATTCTCCTATGTTAATTGGATGTTAATTGCTCTAGCTGTTAATTGTATTGCTTACCCTAATATCGAATTTCTTTTAATTGGTTATATCCAATGCTTTTGATTTGTACTGCAATTTTCTAATAGATAGAAACACAGGCTTCAATAAATGATACTATTGCGCGCTTTTGTCGATATCTATTAAAATGTATATCAGATTTATTTCTGATATCGTGGTAATGAAAATCACTATTCATTCGAACGTTTGATAAATGTTTACATAAGATTACATGATGGCGAATATGACCCTGCACAGCTTTTTTGTAAGTTCAGTTAAGTGATCAGACCATTTTAGCTTTTGGTAGATTGTAGTCCTATCAATTTTGTCGAAATGCCATGTTCTATTTGATCGATGCTGAAGCAGACATCTATTTCACTGAATGTTGTTGAGAAGGATAGGAGAACACATGCCTTTCGACTTACGAATAATAACTTGTTAACTTGAAACCATATAGCTTTTTGTAGGCGTATCTTTACTTCTGTCACTAAAAATGAGGAATCATCCACGAACCATCATCCTTACAATCGGGAATGTAGTTAATATACACGAAGGAGAGGAAAGTTACAAGTATTTGTCCCTGAGGAACACCTTTGAAAACATATTGAGAGCTACTCTTGCTTAACCAACTTGCATAATATAGGTTTGACCTTTCAAATGAGATTCTATTAGCAATATTTCTTATTTCTGATTGAATAACGATCTACTTTCTAAAGTAAAGTTGAAAGTTCAACGCAATTAAATGCTTTATAGATATCAAATAAAATTCCAATTGATTTTTGGCGTTATCAGGGCTTGTCTTTGCTTGATATATTTGTCTGAAACCCGAATTGTTTTGTCTCCAAGATTTTTGAAAGATTTAGCAAATGCGATATAGGCCTATGATTAGCAATGTCTTCATCATTGTTTATTAATGATATCAATGTTTTTTTAATAGAATACTATTTTCAATGGAGAAATTAGTTAGTCTGGTAAGAAATACTCGTACTTCTTCAATAGTTTTTGTAAAATTTGGCAAAAGCGATATACGGCGAAGATTATCAATGACTTAACGACATTATTTTCTAAATATAGTATCACATTTGCCATTGTCATCTCGTTGATAAAGAAACCATGCTACAAACAGGAAATAAAATGAATGAAATTTTTACGCGATCACGGTAACAGAACTTTTAAGGATTTTTGAAGAAAAATCTCATAAAAAGAATTTTTGATTTTAAGAAATTTGGTTATTTTAATGATTTCACCAGAAGTTGTTTGAGAAAATACACGATAATTTAGGTTACCACTACAATGGATCTTTATATATACACCCCAGGTACGCCTAATAGCTAGTACAATTAAAGATTTTTTAAATGTTATATAAACTATTAAGACACTTTTACCTTGTGCCGGTTTGCATTTAAAGCGATGTAACTTTATTTGACTGATAACACGGCCCTTTGAAATGTCCTTCAATTCATTCGCTTACCACAAGGGACATTGTCTTTTATCGCCCCTTTCACAAAACGTCAAGATTGATTTGAAATGGCCTGTCAATAACTGAAGGTAGCAAGTTTTCAAATATTGTGGAATCAATATCTACTTTAAACAATAAATTAATCTTATTATATTGCTGTAGACAAGTCGGACGAGTATTGCCTTTGGGGACCTATTCTTTCAGAAAAATGTAAATATGGAAACTGCTACGACACACTTCTACCTAATCCTCAACTACTTAATCGAGCAACATGTCCCAAGTAAATTAGTATCGCATAGGAAATACCCCCTATAGTATGAATCTGCTATAATAAAATTTGTCAAAGAAAAACAAAAATTTCACAGGAAATGGAAATCATCCGGTAATCTGATACTATCAATCTTTCTCTTTAATGAGAATACGCCAAAAAATCCCAAATAAAACTCTATTCGATGCCTATATTTTGAAATCAGAGCAAAATATCAAAAACGACATGAAATTCTTTTGGAACTTCATAAAATCTAAAAGGTCCTCTCCTGACATACCGCAAGCCATTAATTTTAACAATAATATTGCTGAAACTGGTGCAGAAATCTGTAAAATGTTTTCTGAATATTTTTAATCCTCTACGAAAACTTTGCGCCTGATCCTAACTATCAAGTGCAAATGAACTCCGATCAGTGCACTGTAGATATGTATAATATCTATATTGATACGGCAAAAATATTCAAGTACCTACGTAGCATAGATAGAAATAAAAGTGCTGGCTCAGACGATGTACACCCACTATTTGTAATTAATTGTGCTTCCAGCTTGGCTTCTCCAATAACTTTTTTATAACAAAAATGTCTAAAACACGGAATATTCCCTGAAGTATGAAAAAAGCCTATATTTGCCCAATATTTAAACAAGGCTCACGCAACAATGAGTTACCGATATTCAGTAAGCTCAAGGAAAAGATTGTTTTTGATCAGTTATTTTCGGGCTTTCGAACGATCATAGCACCCGAACAACATGGCTTTTTCAATATGAGATCAGTGGAGTCTAATTTACTTAGCTTTTCTGATTCAATACTTAAGTCTATGGACAAACGGGTGCAAGTGGAGTAAAGCATCTTGAAATGAAATAATAATACAATTTTAAAAAAAACGAGTTTTTAAATCATAACTCTTGTTATTATACAATTATATGCATAAAATTATCAGTCTTTAACTTGGTATACCGGTTTCAACAAGTATTAATTACGCACTTTAAAGTTAAGATTCCGTAAAATTTCTGTGATGTAATCAGCCTATATAAAATGCGATAAATGTCACTAATAATTGAAAGTTATTATTGTTATCATTGGTTAAGTTATCAAGTTTTTATAATTAATCAGTCTTTTATAAAAAAAGAACAACTGGAGCTGTCAACTACAACGGGCGAGCCCGTCACCTCAGGAAGTTTTAACGAAATTTATCGTTCTGTCTTCCGTGAGGTGAGCGCAGAAAACTTAGGACAAAACAGTCCACCGTCAAGCTCCGCCACCTGCCCGTCAGAGGCCAACGCCTTACGGCGAGTCACCGGGAAAGGTAAACAGCGGGCAGCCTCGTTCCCTGACTACCAGTTTGGAGGGATACCTTCGTCTGAAATTAACCTTCTGGATAGCTCCTACCTCCTGACTGGTTACAGGATCGAGGTCGCTTGCGTAGACCTCCCAGACTCCCCCGGCTGTTAGTCGGAGTGCACAATCGATTGGCTGACGCCGCACGCTGCGCAAACCGTCCAGGAGCGCCAAAGGTTGACACCTAGGGGAGACTGGCCCGCAGGCCAGTGTACAGAGCCCTGGCTCTCACTTCTACAACGGGCGAGCCCGTCGCCACAGGACGTTTTAACGATTTTTCGTTCTGTCGCCCTGCAGTGAACGTAGAAGACTTGGACAGAACAATCCAACGTCCAGCTACGTCACAACCCGCAAGAAGTCAACGCCTTTACCGCGAGATAGCCAGTATGATTACCTGGCGGGCCGACCCTCGCGCCCTTGCTTCCAATTGTGACCAGATTTCTCCGGTCTCTCGATTGGTTCCGAGTTCGAGGTCGCTTGCGCGGTCCTCTCCCTTACGAAGCGGTGAAACGGTGTGCACCGAATCTATCGCGGACCAAGGCATCCTGCTCTTGAAATGGCCAATGGTCATTTCAAGAGCAGTCGCCGTAAGGTAGGCAACCACCCCCGCTCTATAGGAAACAATACAGTTCCCAGACTCCCCCGACTGTTAGTCGGGGAGCACAATCGATTGGCTTGCGCCGCTCGGTGCGCAGACCGTCCAGGAGCGCCAGAGGTTTGATTCCCAGGGGAGACTGGTTGACCCAGTGTCCTACCCAGGATTCGCACCCCATGCGTTGAGGCCATCGGATGGGTGTTGACCCGTGAGTGTGACCGACCCTGAACACATGGGTCATCGTGGCCACCTCATCATGGGCCCGTTAGCTCCCATAAATAAAAAAGAACAGTTTATTATCAATATTAATATGTATGTAAAAACTATTTGCTAATAGTTTCGCAGTCCATGCTATCAGCGCCACCTGCATTTCGCCGCCGCTTAAGGGTTTCCAAAATGTAAAATGGAGTTCAGCAATCTAATGCCTTATATAATCAATAGTACAGGTAAGATACAGTGCAAGATTTTTGTTAACTGCCCATTTTATTAAATTTTAAATTGATATCAAAATTTGCGAATTCAACGCACCGCACGGTAGAATCAGTAGCAGTTTTAATTACGGTTTTATTTTCCGTTACATTGCTATTTTAATTTCAGCTATTTATGAGATGACCTATCTCTTTCTGATACCTTTTTTTTTGGTCTAGAACTCGGGAAATATTTATTGCGAGCTTTGAAAATACGCATCAATTGATTACTCTTCGGGGAATTCAATATATTTATTTGCTATTTTTTGCTTAATCTCCCAATCTCACAATTTTGAATATTACGCCAGACCAACACGATTGTATGCATTGGAAGAGATAAAAGCAGTTACCCGTCATGATATCTGCTTATCGAAAAGGTGAAATAGGCACTATTGTTGTGTTTCAATACAATCTCTCTCTCTCTCTCTCTCTCTCTCTCTCTCTCTCTCTCTCTCTCTCTTTTCTTTTTATTCCCTCTCTCTCTCTCTTTATCATCTCTCTCTCTCTCTCTCTCTCTTTTCTTTTTATTCCCTCTCTCTCTCTCTTTATCATAGGAAACAAAGGTAACGAAGCGACAAACCGAACGGCCTTCTCGTATTTCGTTTTCGCCTAATAACCATTTCCGTTCGTATCCCTAGCTGTTTGTGTTGAAGTTGTCCGCCTGTCCATCCCTGTTTCAGCAATTCCTTTATTTGTTAGGCGGTGCGATGAGATACACTTTACTTTTCCGTAAGAGAGACTCTCGCCTTTCCTTTAGTTAATCTTCAGGGGCAACAAGGCGACACTCAATTGCGAGAAACGGAAATACATGTGTGATGGAATTCAAGTGAGTAGTTTATCCTACTAATTTAGGGTTGCGGCGACTACCGATTCCCACAGTAACATAATGTATGCAGGTTTTGCTTGAATGCATTCTAAAGGCGAGTACACATTAGGCGCTCAGCGTTGCGTTCGTCGCGCGTTAGTAGCGTACATACAGCGCGCTTAGCATGGCGTTTAACGAGCGTTACCAAGATGTTCATACTACTGGCTCAGTTCGGAAATGGACGTCGAAGTGTTTGCTTGTGTGTAGCTCCTGTGCCGTCGCTATAAAATACTACGGCAGAGGCAAAGAAAATTTTGGGTGCACCCAATATTACTAGATAGACTGTTGAATACGCGTCCACCCTATACGAAAGCGCGCGATCAAATGTACGGCAAAATGGCGGCGCATGTATCTACAAGCGCGCAGCTGACGCCCGCGCAACGCACGTTCGAATGAAAATCTGACGAGCGCGCGCTTGCATGTGTACATATCATATGAAACTCCTGGTTCCCAAAACGCGCGTTAGCAAAGCGCGCGTTTGAAAGCGCCCAATGTGTACTCGCCCTAATTGTATTGGAAAGACTACGTCACATTCATTTGCCCCGCCAGAAAACAATTCAAATTTCCCGCGCGTGGTATTACCTTTCGCGAAGTAAAAATTGGAGACAGATATAAATGTCACATCGCTGTATACTTTCGAGCGAGAAAAAACAAGCTCGTCTGGTTTACGGTAGCAATTAAATCATCAACCGATCAGCACAGTGCGTTTTCCTTTCGTCGCGCACTCTTCAGTGACAGCTGTCATTGCCACACTCCGCGAACGGTTGTCATCTGCACAACAGACCTGACAGTCGCGGTAAAGAGAATCATAATCATCACCACAGTGGTAATAGTAAAGAGGTTAATTAAAAACCTATAAAATTGCTACCTCTCTCGCTTTCTACCTTGCCTCAGAGCTGGTCTCCTCACAATTCCCCACGACATCGCACACAGTAATCGTTTTAACCGGCTGTGCGCCGCTGGCCGCGCGCACCAACAGCGGCACTCGCGCGCTTATAGCGTATAAATCATAGATGTCACGGAGCGGTTTTCACCCGTGCCCCCCGCGGTTGCAAAACAACTGTTTTGTTTCAAAACTCACGACACTGCAGAACGACCCGCAAACTTGGAGGGAGAAAATCGCAGGTCGCGCAGTTATAGAATCGATATCTGGATTGTCAATAGCCACACCAGCTCGCCTGCAATGAGTCGCCCGCGAATCGACCGCGAAGTGCGTGGGAGACGGCCGCCAACGTTGCGTGTGACCGCGCCCCGCGAGGTTCTACTAGTAACCCGCAGACGCTGCGACCAACGCGAGCAACCGCGCCCGACGCGTATATAAATCGCATCGTGAAAAGTGCTACTCAATTTTCAGATATATAAATATCTAAATTCTAAGGAGGCCGTCGGCCCGCAACCGCGCAGGGCGCGGGTTAAAACCTCTGCTTCTCTCACTAATCTCAGCCGATTAGTAGTATACGCTAGTTCGATTTTTAAGTACTTGGAATAACCACGACAGAAGTCACCTTGTCGTCAACGCCTGGTATTATTTTATGAACTTACAATAACCCAGTGCCGGATTAACCCACGTAGGCGCCTGTAGACCATCCGTAAATATAGCCAAATCGGTTCAGCCGTTTAACCTAATATGCTATTACCAACAAACAAGCATTTCATTTTTATTTATATAGATTATTTACATAAAAAAAGTCAATTGATAATTTTGTATACAGATTTCAATATGTTATTAAACACGCAATAACATAATTACGTACGTTTATGTTCAGATAAAAGTTGAAAGGTCCATCTCTCCGTATTATTTCTGTGATTTAATAAGCCTATATAAAAATGCGATAGATGGCACTGACAATCGAATGTTATAATTGGTTAAATTATTAGGTTATACAATCAATCAATTCTTTTTAAAAAAAGTATCAATGGTAATATAAATGACCAAATAGTTTGCTATTGGTTTCGCCGTAATGCTATCAGCGCCACCTGCCTTTCGCTCGATGACGTTGAACAGTTCCCAAATCGTACTATGAAAGTAAGCAATCTAATACCATATATAATTAAGGGGAAGTCCCCTAACGCCGGACGGCACCTAGCGTCGGACACTATAAGTATCTCGACAAGCCGCGGCGCGATCGATACAAAGACGTATGCCGTTTCCACTAACGCGCCAATCTGTGAACCGCCCCACGAAATAATTATCTCTGTGGTATTTATGTTATTAAATTATTAATTACCCTAAACACATTAACACAGAGGAGAACATTAAGGGGAAATTCGGCAAACATTTGATAAGTTGGGGGTAGGCGGTGGAGCGTGAAGCAAGCATCCCTCTAGCTGCTAGCTAGTCACATTCTACGTTTCACTATTCAACCCCACAAATTATTGGAGCGTCGCTAACACTAATACCCTCTAACCTGTCAGATACTGTAATGAGCGCTTCGTATATCATATATGCCATGAAGGTTAGATAGGAAACGTGACGTCATTGATGAATTAAGATACATGAAATTAAATGAAATTAAAAAAAGCCGGTTTCGTCACCCCAAGACTTTCTTGCCAAGTAGCCAGATTGACTAAATCTGGATTGACTAAATCTGAAAAATTATTTCATAAATAAAGTAGATGAGCAGTTAGCGAAAAGATGTAGTTTCAACATCAGCAACCCTACCACATAGTATGACGTATTTCGAAACTAAAATGCGCGATATTGCAAGGAAGTTCATAGCTGACGGGTTGTTGATCATAATACGGACACACTGGTAAAAGAGGATGCTTCAACGAATATAAACGATATTGCCTGCCATACCGGAACATGATTTACTGGAATTGCTAGACTATCAGCTGCTGCTATTGGCGACAAAGGTACAATCAGCGTCAAAATTCAATCCTTTTACTAGCATAAAAAGGCCTTTCAAAATTGTAGAAAAACTCCTTTTCTGTACAACTGCCACGGTCGTCTCGGGCAATTGTTCCCCTTGTTTAAATAACTAAAATTCTGACATATCCTTCCAATAAAATGATGGAAATTTTATTGCAAATGTATGCAAGTACAGACAGGCCCGGTGGCATAGTGGTTAGGTCGCTTGATCTTACATTGTAAGGACCCGGGTTCGATTCCCGGCTGTGTCACCTTTCTCCGTTGGGATAAAATTAACGGAATTGCATTTTCAATTCTGCCGATCGAATGCAATAACAAGGCACACACTTACACACGTGTTACACGCAAACATGCATATTAATACATCATAGTAAGGTTGATTGTAAGAGATTGTCATATGGTAATAAACCTGCCCATTGTGAAATTTTACAATTAAGAGTACAAACAAACAAATAAACAGATGGTCTAACCAGATTCCCTGGTTAGGTCATGAGCCTAACCAGGGAATCTGGATACCAGTGGAAATATGCATGTACGTCCTGTTAAACACTGACTCTCAAACTGGGAAGAGCTTGTTCTGTGTTTGATTCTGCATTCGGTTTTTCATAAAATTTAAAATATTAATATATGTTTTAAATATAACATTATAACCAAACAAAATATTCTGCAATAAAATTGTACAGATTAAGTTGTAATCGGCATAAAAACGTGTTTTCGAGGAATTATGTATCTAATTATAATTTCACGCTGTTACCTTACCTAAATAAACAAATAAATAAAAAAAGGTAAATACGGTAAATGTTAAATTTACCCCTAAAAATATAAAAAAAAATGAATTTTCAATATTACATTATTTAATCTTAATCCAAAAAATAAAGGAAATCAATAAATAAATCTAGCAAAAATAGCAAATACAGCTCCTATAGATAAAACATAATGAAAATGAGCAACTACATAATACGTATCATGTAAAATAATATCAATAGAAGAATTTGCTAAAATAATTCCTGTTAATCCTCCTATTGTAAATAAAAAAATAAATCCTAATCTTCAAATTATAGAAGGGGAATAATTAATATAATTACCATAAATAGTAGCTAATCATCTAAAAATTTTAATTCCTGTAGGAATTGCAATAATTATAGTAGCTGATGTAAAATAAGCTCGAGTATCAATGTCTATTCCGATAGTAAATATATGATGAGCCCATACAATAAATCCTAATAATCCAATAGTTAATATTGCATAAATTATTCTTAATATACCAAAAGATTCATTTTTCCCTCTTTCTTGAAAAATAATATGAGAAATTAACCCAAATCCGGAATTAAAGTTCAAATAATTTCAATTATTTGTTCTTCTAATAAAAATCGATAAATAAATTTATTTATTATTAAAAAAATAAAATTTATTAAAATTATTAATAAAATTATAAATAAAATTATTAAAGAATGATCATGAAAAAAAATTAATTGTTCTATTAAAGGAGAAATTCTATTATTTAAATTAAAATTTCTTCAATTTATAATTTCTAAAAAAAGTATATAATTTACTTTATAAATAAATTTTAAATTTATTACATTAATTCTGTCATATTAGAATTTAATTAATAATAAGGGTAATTCATTATATCTATGTTCTATAGGAGGATAATTTATTAATCATTCAATCGAAGTTATTAAATTATAAGAATATAAAATTAAATTTTTATTTATAAAACTTTTTCATATAATAATAAAAAAATAAATAGTTCTAATTATAGAAATTAAAGAACCAAAAGAAGAAATAGTCTTTCAAATTATAAACCTATCACAATAATCTGAATATCGACGAGGTATCCCCGCTAAACCTAAAAAATGTTGAGGAAACATTTTTTAGGTTTAGAACATTTTTCCTTTAAAACATTTTTCCACAAATGAAATCACGCATTTTCCTCTTCACTCCGCTCATAATGCGGGTGGCGCGCGGGCGAATGTCTCGCTGGAAACCTTTTTCTGCAAACTCTCGGGGAACGTATTATTGCATCCGTTTAACAAATGAGCAGCGCGTTTCTTGCTGCCCGAGAAACTTATATCCGTGAGGCAGGTGAGCCCTCTACAAAGAAAGTAATTTCTTGCAGTCTCATCTCGCGGGCGCTGGCGGTCTTTTTCGTTTTTCCTTCTTAACAGCGCCATGAGACCAGGATGCACGGCAATTAAATTTTCATGTAATAGAAACACAGCGTAAATAGAACTACCAGTGGAACAACGCTTTGATTTATCTGAAATGCTGCCGCTGCAAATCGTCGAGTCAGTGTCGCCGCAGTAGGTATGTCTCCTAATTTGAAAACAAGGGACCGATTCTTGAAAGCACTCTAAAATATTAGTGTGCATAATATTCGTTCACTTTTATAGCTCAATTTCCAAAACCCTATTTTGAAATACCGTAATAAATCTGTAACAGATTTTTAGACTGGACAGCATGGCAACGCCATGCCTTCTTTTAATTATACTAACATGGAATCGTGGAAAATAAGATATCTGTTATTTTTCTGTGACTATTTCAAAAATAAATAATGACGGAGGAAGAGATAAGTCAGAAATGGTTTTAAAAATACAACTAATTTGAGATACCGAAATTATCAAGATTTTTCCTATATTGTTGGATGATATATAATAATTCACTAACCTTTTAGTCTCAGAAATAGCGGCGCTTAAACCAAAAATGATTATTTTTAAATCGGATGGAAAAGCACATCTTCAATGAGCATTTCCTCTTGAGTAAGGATACATCAAGCCAAAAAGCATAATATAACCGCCGAGTAAAAAGACTTAATTTAAAAAATATTGACTTTACTATATGAAAATGAAAATGATTTAAGCTGGCAAGAAAAAAAGATTTAAATAATTGCATGTTGGTATGGCAGAAACAAAAATACGCAACGTACCGACTACCGTGTAAATTAAGATCACACAGGGGGCTTAAATGTCAAATCCCTGATATTTTTGGTCATTAGTTTTTGGCTTCCTCACATAATATTGATTTTTAAACTAATATACCTTCGTCTTGTTAATGTTATATAATACGCAATATTATGCATAATACGGTGAACATAACAACGATTCGTACTATCATGGCATATTGACGCAGGTACCAATGAGATTGTTTGAATTAATAGTCATGGTGGCGTTGACTCTGATGTGCGCGCTTTGATCCTAATTACTAAGTACCATGCACAGCCTAGAATCTAGGCCTCTAGCCAGCATCTAGTTGCAAAAACCCAGGCGAGACTCGGTGTATGTTGTATGCATCGTCCGCCAGTTTTATAATGGTTTTCAAATACTTACTGAGATACCAAATCCCAGGCGAGACTTGGTGTACTTTGTATGTAACGTCCGCCAGTTTTATAATGATTCAATACATTGACGTGTTTGCGTTTGTGTGCGTGACTCGCGCTCGTACAAAAAGTATGAGCGCGAGTCACGCACACAAACGCGATCACGTCAATGTATTGGATAGCGTAGATTTCTCCACTGTACGAATGCTTCCCGTGTACGAAGCCTACCTGCTCTCCCCTATCGCACAATCTATATACTTACATTTTTTATGCTTAGTTTTGATATTAAATATACTTGTTCTATTCTTTCTACTTAGATTTGTGTTGACACTTAGATTCTTCATGTAATACTTCATTCAAATTATCACTTTTATATAAAATACCTGACTACGTTGATTATTAATATCTTCCTGATTATTAATTATTCTAGATCTATATCGAAAAAAAATGGTTTATTTATTTTTATTTCAGCTATCATGTGAAACCGTATTTTGTCAACACCACGTGGCTTATTTTATAACTTATTAGATGTGTGTGTATACTCTATTTCACCAGTTTTGTAGCTAGATACATTTTTATAAAAATTGTGTTTTATTATTGATGTTTAATGTTCCAATTACTAACATCAAATCATTTTATTTATTCAAGTTTTTAATAACAGACAAAGCTGAAGCTTTATGTGATTATTGTAGCATGGTTTTATTTTATATCCGGAATTAATAAATTGAAATTGATATCGTTATTTCCGCAGCGCTACGTAGGCTTCAATTATTCAGGCGCAAATTTTGTAATCTATATATTAGAGATGTTTTTAAGAAAATGTTTGTTAGCGCTTTGATACTCGCTTTTAGAAGATTGATGGAAATCTCAAAGATCTTCTAAGACCAACCTTAAAATAGGGTTATGCAGTTAAGGACAGATGTTTTCGTCGTAGCGATACGTGTCGTAGCGCCATGCCACGACGAAAACGCTATTTGAGTCGGAAACGGCTGAAATGATTCTCTTGTTATCTAAGCAAATTATGAATAAAGAAATCATCAAACCCGTTAACAAGGTACTTACTGTGTATAGATAAAGATTTCGTATACAGTTTATTTACCGATCCAAGCGGAAACTAATCCATTGCATGGAAGAATCTCTGGGGAAATACCTGCGTTCTCTAAGTCTATTGTCACAGATAGATGCGATTCGACTAAGAGAAAACGACTGCCTGCCTGCGTCAATGACCCCATGACACTATAGCATGATTAAAAATTCGGAAAATATGAAAGTCCGTGCAAAATTTACAATTCTAAATAATTTATTTTGTTGTATGCTGATTGTTCTTATATTTTATCCTTTTTTGGGCTTAGTTATTATAGTAATAAACGAAATATATTTAATAGTATTATTTATAATAGTAGGTAATAATATATTTTTACCACGGAATTGATGTACGATATATGACAATCGGTAATGCGATTTTTTTGATTGAAACGACATCATTAGGTTATGACATGATTGAAATGATATCCATAGGCAAATTATATATGTGGACCGATTCTTTGCATACAAATTCCAAACGATTTTGGTAAGTTGGTAAAAGTACTTTTTTGTCGGGTTACTTGCCATATTACTATAAGTCGGCAATGACTTATATTTAATTATTATTAATATGGAGAAAAGAAAGGTTGATAAGAAATATTATACTTTTTTACCATCCTTATGCATGTGAATTGTTAGTTAAGATTTTTTGCAATAAGTCGTTAAAACCCTGCACAGGATAAATAATGAAATCCGAAATAGTGAAGAAACTCACCGCCTGATCGATGCGAAGTACTGATCGAGGAAATCCTTAGCATGATGAAGGACTTCAGCAACTACCCTGGGCTCATCTCCTCGCCCAGGAATACCCATCACGCTGCCCAGACATATTCGCTCGTTGCACACGAGAGGCTGCAACAAAATATACACATAAATAATAAAATTGACATCATTATGGTACTTAATCATATTTGTAAGGTTTTTTATACTTTTTTTTTGCATATAAATGATATTCAATATAAAAAAAGAGATAAACGTTTCAGGTAATGTACGAATAAGTACATAACGATATACATATCTACATGTATATTCAATCTTCTAGCTTTTAAACCTGAAAATTCAATTGGTCTTACACATCTTCTTTAATTCATAATGGCGGAAGCGAAAATTGCAAATCACGTCATAAATACATAACAACATTTCCAGACATAATTAACACATTTATAGCGGTTATAATATTCACGTTGGCGCGTTGAGACGCCTAATTTAGAAGAGATAGGCGAGCCCTCGCTCAATTAGTATGCAGAAAATGGCTTATCCGATGTAAATAGGCGGTTAACGTGTTGATATTATCGCGTATATTTGCTCCTTAGCGGGCTGCTTGAAGCTCTAATAGGGAGAAATGCTGCGATGGCATGTAAACAGGGACACGAAAAGGGTTAAGGGATAGACGGCTCAAGGATTATTCACAATTAGAAAAGAGCAAGAAATCGTGTTGAGAATAAGTACCTACATAATACAAATAAATGGTTATAGTAAAGCGACTTTTAAAAATATAACCGTGGGAAGACGCATACTTCCAAGAAATACTAATTTTAATTAGCAAGTTAATTAAAATGAATAAAAATATTCCTGTTGTGCCTAAACTGCTATCTCTACACAAACTGCCCCCTTGATACTTACATTATGCAAATAGGACTCTATTTCCTTTTCATTATTACCCTGCGGTAGATTGCATGAATGCCGGCAGTCCATTAGGGATTGTCTCAATATTGCCTACAGTTTTAGCGCACACACACAATAGAATTATATTCACTTCTAAAATTTAAACAATTCCTATAAAATTAAAGTTGTTTTAATTTGTGTCTAAAGACTGAACTGAATCTCTTTCGAATTATAGGCCGTAGTAGCCACATGGTTTTTAGATCAATAAATGCTTTTAACCCCAATAGCTTATATGTAACTACAGGTACATTACTTAATGGAGAAGCTCTTTGACTGACGTAGGAACTTGCAAGTCCTTAGTGAGATTAGGTGCAGCTACTTAGTATCAATGTCGCGGCATGTCTGTGGCAGCGCAGGTGCTTAACTATCTTGCTAAACTTGCCAACTAATCCATGTTAATTCACCTACCTCCGCTGTTACAGGCGTGGCATATTGCCAGCTTGAATATTAACATCCCAACAAGATGTTCATCCATTTACTCTCAGATTCACATTTTCCGATGAACGCAATTTTGTTTTTCTTTATTTTAAGAACTTAACTTGAATCAATTAAACCTCTCAAGAAACAGTTGTGTAGCAATTATTCTGGTAACATGGAATTGATTCATTTTTTATGTATACTGCTATGATATTATATACTAGCTATTGCTCGCGGCTTCGCTTCACGTAGAGTTGCATTCAAAGCGAGTTGTTAATTAAAGTAGGTTGGCGTTTATTTACCTTTTCAGACAGCACCTTAAGATATTTAGTTTGAACATTTTAGACGCCCTCTCTCAGATGCACTCTTTAATTTTCAATTAAATTTATGATTTTTATAAAGGGCCATAAATAAAACCTTTTAAGATAACCCTTAATTTCATTAGCGCGCGTGGCTTTTGGTAAAGTTTGACGGTAAGTTTGATTGGTAAGGTTTGACAAAAATCTCCAGCTAGAAACGCTGGCAAACCACCAATTAAGTTTTGTTATTAAGTCATTTAATGCTTTAATTTATTGCTTCATTATCTCTCTTATGTGCCATAGTGATTTCGTGCCATTCTATAATGTTTGCTTTACGCAATACTTCGGTAAGATCGCTTTGCTTTGAAATATTGCACATCAGAGTCTCTATACTGGTCAAATTAAGGGGCAATTTAAAGCAGAGTGCGCAGATCGACCTCCTTCCAAGAATGTAGCTGCGATATTAGGATATGTTGCCTTTGGTAACTCTGGCGTGGAGGGCGATATTTTATATACGTGTGGAACTTCTGATGAAACTTTTATTGCTTCTTAGTTTTGGGCATACAAATATGTAGTTGAACTTAGTTCAGTTAGTGACCTCATTCTATACCTTATTTGTGGGAAGGCTCTCTTGTGCTTAAATAACCAAACTGCTAACGGCTCACTCCCAAACAGGCCGCATAAAACTCTCCGTGAAAGAAACAGTCCTCCCTAAGGTCCACTCTGGCCATTTTCACTTACTGTCCTTATGTTTTATTAATAGTCATGGCGAAGCAGACATTCAGGGGAAATCTCAATCTCTTGAACTCAAAGGGCTGACGGTATTAAAGGTATTTGTGCTAATAATAAATACTGTTTTCCCTTGAGCGCATCCGGTGATAAACTTGGCCTATAAAACATTACTTTGGAGATCCGTTATTTGCAGTCTGGTACCATTGTGTAAATTTGAAGTTTTTTAAGTTCTTCAATAACATAATTGGTGCGCCAATTTTAGGAATGAGATTATGATAAAAGCGAGCCGCTTAGATAAGGATGTTTAAAAACTCGAAGGGATAATTTACTATGTCATGAACTTGTATAATTAAATCCACAGATTTATAGTAGATTTCTTCCTAAAGAAAACGTATGTATAGGTAACCATCGCTCCTTTAGGTTGAGTTTCCTAATGTTTCCCTCCACTACAAATAAAGGCTTGTGCAAAATTTTGAGTTTTATTATCTAACGGTTTGAGTGTCCCCTTACAATATTTCATGCTTTATTTTACTCCCAAAGGTTGATTTTCAAGTAACTGTGAACATTACAAATTTTTTATTTGCAATGAGCAGCTTAAATATAAATTTTGATCTCTGTAGCTTCAGCTGTTTCGATTTTCCAGAATTTCACACTTTTCACCCTCTTAGAGGTTGAATTTTCAAAAACCACTACTTAGCGTTGTCCTAGATTATAGAAGGAAACTTTGTGCAAAATTTCAAGTTCCTAGTTCCAGTGGTTTGGGCTATGCGCTGATATGTTAGTCAGTCAATAAGTTAGTGTACGGGCCGTGCCTGTATTTAAGACCGTAATTTATAAGTTATTAATAAATCTGTATTAAGACAGCGGAGGCTAAAGAGAATTCAAAATGCTTTTGCTAGGTTCTGCTTCTATATACCTCATCATCATCACGCGTCTCCATTCTTCTCCAGGGCATTCATACTAAACGTGAGTGAGCAATAGCAACTTTAACTCCCAAACGACGTATTGAAAGTGTCCGGTCTGAGCAACCGCAATAACTCGACTCATTGATGAACCGATCCCGGAACCGCCGCACTCATTCGACTCGAGCATGTCATATCTCGCCATTATCCCAAAGTCATTGACAAGTTTTAGGTTGAATGCCTCTCTCCTTACTATTCTACGGCTGTGTGGAGTCGGGTAGGGGTGATACCAAGGTCAATTTCTATGTTATTTTAAAAGGAGATTTTCCCTAAAATCAGGTCAGTTGACAGTAGGACAAACCTATTTGCAGCATTTGTAGATTCATCGTGTGATATTATAAATGATATAAAACGAATTTACCGCGTGAAGTTTGTAGCACTCGGCGTTACGGCGGTGTTGCAACCGTCGCGTCGTTGTCCAGGGTAGACTGAAGTGCTGTCAATCTTTGTGTGGCAAACTGTTGCCTTACTGCGCAGAATATAACGGTGGTGGGGCGGCGGGTTCAGTCTACTCTGAACATCGGCAATTGCAACATCGCTGAAACATCGGGCGCTACAAACTTCAGGCGCTAAATTCGTTTTTATCCTATTTATATTGTTAAACAACTGCGATAGTCTACGATTTCATCGTGTGCCATGTTTGCTATATAGCTTTTATGATTCTGTTTGCGTGTACCTAATCATTCTATAATAAAACAAAATGACATAAAATAAAATAAAATAACTGAATAATTGGGGATTCGTTAAACAAAATGTTTTGGTGGAAGGACTCTTCAAATTTAGACACTGAAGTATGCTTAAAATATATATAAAACGATAATTTTTGAAACGAAATCATCGCTCTCCAAATTTTAGCTCAATTTTGAAACTATAGCTCAATACTGCCGTCTGTGCTCTCTTCTAGGTTATCTAGATTTTAAGAAGGTACATTTATCGTATCGTGTGCACGATACGTTAAGGTAATCGTATCGTGCCTCTAAAGATGTATGCATATGGAATACGTTTAATTTGGGGCAGTATGGCCCCGTAACTAAACACTGCAACTAATTTAAGTGAATCAAACTTTGAGATTGCAGACATCTTCATAAGTCAATATTAGCGCTGTAAATATTATATAGTACGCTACACACGTAGAGCATTGATTTTATATTACAACACTATAAAATCAATGCGTAGAGTATTCATCGTACTTGGCAGATTACGTCATTTGCAAATATTCGCATGTAACAAAATAATCAAATTAAATATTGTCTATAAATAACAGATATTATAATTCTTCCTTTTCTTGTCGCTTCCTTCTTGTGTTCAATGTGCTATCAAACAGTGTGCAAGCCTCGGTGAATTGAATATAGATTACACTACGTAAAAAAACATTAAAATAAATTGGTATTATGATGAATATATAATAATTAAATGTATAGTTAAATAAGTTTATAATGTAATAAATTTAATGATTATTTTTCATAATATTCCTCCAACTTGTAATTTTAATTGATTTAGAAATATTTTGTTTGATTTAGAACTGTATGTTTATAACATTACTGGGAAATTACTGTGTATGTTTAT
The DNA here is from genome assembly GCA_944548615.1 of Micropterix aruncella. Taxonomy (NCBI): domain Eukaryota; kingdom Metazoa; phylum Arthropoda; class Insecta; order Lepidoptera; family Micropterigidae; genus Micropterix; species Micropterix aruncella. The sequence continues at coordinate 26,027,256 of OX155954.1, read as the reverse complement.
AACTTAATGAAAAATGGGTATACGGTTTTTCTAGTTTATAGAAGGATAATCCAGCGACTTGTAAACCTCATTGATTAAACAATTTAGTGCGCTATCGTGTTGGATCATACCAGTGCCGGAATATCCAATAAACTAAGTAGGCACCGGCATATGGGCCCTACGCCTTTTAGGGGGCCTGGTAACAATGGATTATTATTTTTTTTAAGCGTTTTTAATACATTGAAAATAATCATTTAATTGAAATTCGAAGGCGAAAATGTTTAACAAACTCTTTGATATGACAGTATAACTATTAAAAAATATCATCAGTTGGCCGCTGCCAGTCTGTGCGATCGTATTTAATTTATATGTGCGTCTTTGCTGCGTGACATACGCGTTGTCAAAAGTATTTTGCGGTCCACTTGGCCGGTGCAATCATGCTTTGTTTATATATACGTGTAATCTATGCTATATCGTCGACAGAATGTGTGTCAGTCCAAAGAAAGCCCCGAAAAGTGCAAAGGGGGCCCCGAGATTCCGACGGCCTAAGGGCCTCTACATGGGTTAATCCGGCACTGGATCATACAAGATGCAGCGCCTAACCGCCACTTAATTGAAGCTATTTTGACAATTTACAATTGGGAATTAATGGTGATTGCTAATGGCAGTTTGCCGGTGGGGAGAATCGCTCCAGACGTGCACTGTCTGCTAATAGCCAATTGCGGGGATGAATTGCCACGTTGCCACATCGCGCGAAATCGTAATTATGGGCTAATTTACATATGTGCAATCGACGGCCGCACCTTAATTTAAATTCACCGATTCATGCCCAAATCACGTTAAGTGGGAATTCGCATGCTTCAGAGTAGTATTTCAGTCGGTGAACGAACGTCTTGCTGAAGAATGCTTCGCTCGTGAAAGCGCACATATTTAGACGTGGGGTTTTGCCGGACGCTGATGAAGATTTTGAGAAATAGAGAACAACAGTATTTTTAATTGACTTCAAAAATAAAGAAGGTTATCAATTCGGTTGTATCTTTTTTTATATGTTTTTTAACTCAGCACTCTGCTATTTATGAAACAATTTGGAAAATTCTTTTTTTGTTTGAAAGGATATACTTCCAGATTGGTCCATTTTTATCAAAATCCTGTTCTGATTATGGGATCCATGAGGAATTGAGGGGCGTTTACATGTAAAATAATTTAATTGACTTAGTATTTTTCTTTTCCAATACACATTCATGACAATGTCTGCGCTTTTTTGATGGTTTTGTCACCAGGAAATTTGATTGTAGGCGTACCATAAAGATATTATATTAATTAATAATTAAAGTGAACATTTAAATGAGATTGAAAAGAGAACATTAAAAAATCGGTTGTCTGTAAAGTCGGTTTACTGACGATAGTTGAACGTGACAACGTCATAAGAAAATACTAAGGAAAGGTTGCATTTTTTACTCATCGTGAAATAGTTCTGTTAACTTATTGTTATAGTTTTGTCAATTATAGCATAACCTACAATCGCTGCACTAGCGGACCGATGCTATTTATTTTAATCATGAAAGCACGAATATTCGACAATATATCACTGAACATATATTTAATATCGAAAGAATCATTACCTTTATCGCCGCAATTATCGTTGCTATAAACAATTGACACCACATTCACTTTTCACTGCACTTCATACTTGACGAAAACATGTAAATGTATTATTGTATAGCAGCTGTCCACGCGGACGCATCGATCACTCAAGTAGAAGAAAGACAGATGTCGAACGCTGCCGAACGCGGAGGCCGATTGTGCCTCTTTGTCGCTCGTTCCGCGCTCTCGCTTGCACTTCAAGCCTCAAATGGAACGCCTCAGAGCGAGGTAACGCCGCATGAGTCATGTTTTTTCGTGCGTGCAGCCGGCTCCATCGAATTATAAGACGTTGCCACGTCAAAAAAGAACAATAAAAGGGAATATGAAATAAAGAGAACATAAGCGGGGTAGCAGTATAATGTATACACAAAACTTTCTCAATACAACTAAAGCTTGCTAGAAACTGCACTAACACAAAAGCGACCAACCATGCTCCAGCTATGTGGAGGGGATAATGTCTTCAAGGTAAAAAACCGGTTACATCCGGAACGGTTTTGAAAGAACGATTATATGCTAAAATTACAGTTTCTCGTATGAATTTTATACGAACGCGACCGACGAAAAGCTAACGGCAGTGGTGTTTTTAATTCTTTTTAATATATTTACTTGTTTGTTTCTGTTGAAACAATTTCTAGTTCAAAACACGCCATCTATGTAAGTACAACCTCTTATATATTCATTTTGTGTCTACTAACCACCAGCTGAAGTTATAAAAATCGTCCTGTATTTAGGTTCTATTTCATTATATTTTTTTAAATTTGGTGATTGTGTATATTTATTGACTTTCGATTATCTCAGATAATACAACTAATACGACGAGAAAATAAAATCGTATCTATGTGTCTTCGAAAATATCATAAAACCGAAAATACTTTCATGAGATTCGTGATTTGACTCACAGTCGTCCGCTAAAGCAAACGGCAAACAAAATAAACGAGAAAACAGTTTCTGAAAGAAAAGCACCTTGCTTTTGCTCCGCGTTGGCCCCCTCCACTCTCACAATGTTTACTCAAGAAACCGCTCTTCTATATTCGATACAAAAGTATCCATTTATCCGGTGGAATTTTGTCGATGCTTGTGTTCTGATCAAACAGCGCAGGGTGGCGGGATCTCGGTGCAGTCAAGTAAGAATGCGAAAGCGAAATAAATAAATGAAAAATAAATAAACAAATGAGGAAAAATGTTGTAGCTATGCTGAATCAACTGATTGTTTCGACATTAAATTGCTATGCTTGTTTTCACAAAAAAAACTGTCAATTTATTTGCTATTTGAATTTCTGAACTAAATTTCTATTATGAGACAATTCATTATCCATCTGAAAATTATTTGTCAAAAACAAAAACCATTTTAAGGTCACATCAAAAAACTTATTTTTAAAAGAGGGATATTACATGGCTGTAGAGGATTTTTAAAAATACAAAAATACCTGGTTTTAATAAGACTATTATATAACGAACCTTTAATATGTGACTATACTTAGTTACCTACCTAATATAGGTCGATAAAATCGTTTTATGGATAATTACATTGATTCCATGTGTATCTCATTTAAATTTATCTATTTATTTTGTTCTTTAGACAATGCTTTTTAATTTTATTATGTTTATTTAAAGCTTAATTACTGTAGAGGCAAACAACATTTAATGTAAGTGGCAGATTTATTCAATCTCACATTCACACTCAGGTTCATGATGTACACGCGATGTATATACAGGTATCTATAGCGGAAAAAAATTATTTGAAACATTAACCTGCGTTATATAAATGTAGAAGATATACAGTTAACTGGTGGTTGAAAGAAAGAGGATAACTTTTATTTAAGTGTGATCATATATTCTCATATCTGATCAGTGATTTTTATTTTGAGTGTAAATATATTCTGGTGAAATATTTTTGAATAATGACAACTCTATAACATTGTCAATAGAAAGAAGGAGCAATATTGCAATTAATCGAAAGTAGAATTTTAAAATAACTTTAAAGTAACGATTTTATTCGTTATTCAAAATTAAACAAAACCAGCCCGATACATGAGGATAAACGAAAAGGAAAGAGGTTAAAAATTCCTCATTAAGAGTAATAATATGTTAAGTATGTTCAATTCTAATGTCGATTTTATAATGGAATTGCGATTTATGGGCCACATTTTAAGGCCATTTACTTCTTAGCAAGCATTTTACTACACGTTTAAATAATTCATTGTAATATTAGACTCCTGCCACCCTAGAACGGGTTAGTCCCAGTTGGGTGACAGAGACGAATAAGCAATAATGTTTTTCTGTTCTTGTTATTTTTGTAAGCAAATCAATGTTTTAGAGGAATTAATTCTTACATAAATAATAAATAAACAGAAAGATTCTCCATCTTGTAATAATCGAAAACTTATCACATTATCTCAAATAGCATTATGGAAGTCATATAATTAAATAAATTATCTTTATAAAAATCCGATACCCAAATAAAACTTAAAATTTAATTCAATAAAATAAGTGCATTTTTCCTAGAAATCTATAAACGTTTATTTGAGTTATTCCGATTTTATAATCGTTCTGTTTTTTGCTCCACACCTTCAGTGAACCTACAACTGTATGTCTGTTTAGGCCCTATATTATCATGGAATTTGGTGATTTTTATTAAATATTGTGGCTGGATATTTATAATTGCTTTCCGATTTCGTGCATTGTAGGGCGTCTTAAAATGATAGATTTCGCTGAGGATGTTTATTAATTTATATTTACTTTAGAGGATTTAAATATGTCCAGATACAGTCCACTACAGTTCTTTTGTGCTATTAATTATTTCTGTGTGCTAGCAGCTTAGAATGGAGATCTTTTCTTGCGATCCAATATCCGTCTTTTGAAGCTTATCGTTTGAGTACACTGATTATTCTATTTTTATGTATTTTTAAAAACGGAAAACCAAGGGCTCGTCGTATTCATCCCGATCGAAGACGGCACACCCTGAAGCTGTCGGATCACAGTATCAACATTAGCCTGTGAGACGTTGAGAGACAGGCGGCACGCCTCGCGAATTGTTTACATTACCAGTATGTGAACGCGTAGAAGACATACCGTCGCCGCCCGCAAGGATGGCAGACAGGAGAAGCACGGTTATTCGCTGTTCATCCATTCATGCATGACGTTCCGATACGTTGCCACTACTGACACTATTGGAATAGTTTCACATTGATATAGGGCACGAACAAAGGCTACCTTACTGGAGATTGATGGTGGTAAAAATACAAAAAGATTTTGTTTCCATTAAAATGTTACGTAGTTTAGGAATATTATTTCTTAACCCGTGGCAAATAAAAGTTAACGAGTATACAAGTAAAAGTTAATAATTCTGATTGTAGTTGACGGTGATTATGTAATATAATAAAAATATAATAAAAATATAAATCATAATGGCAACGTCGAGGTATAGGTAGAATTACAAATAAGTTTGTAGCAAATCTACATATAAAGAGGCCTTTATATTGTCATTTTTATTTCCTTATAACTTCCACTCGGTGTAAGATTCTTCCTTAGATTCACTCAAGGCTCACCGCAGAAACTAATAGTTTTCTAAGAAGTTACCAGTTCTTCCCTTTCTTCCTCCTCCACTACCTATTTCCTCTCCTCGAGCATTCTCTGTTTTAGATATATTAGATTATATTTTATGCAGACAAACATAATTTTTTTAAATAGTATTTATTTCCACAAAGCCCGCATGTACCTACTGCACTGTGTTTAGATTAGTTGTAAGATATTGCCACGTGGCAATAATCTCGGCTTTTTGTACATATATTTCTAAGTGCGAATAAAGGGTATATTATTATTATTAATATGTTCCTTATATTTGACAATATTATTTACATCTGTGTTTGTGAATAATTTTTTTATATTATTTGTGTTGTCTTCATTTGTGTGCATTTAAATATTTAAATATTTTTAATTTCCTTCAGTTCATCAGGCAAACGAATAAAAATGTAAGCCCTACATACCAAAATGGCCTGGATCTTGGTCGTACAAGGTTGATTTTTTTGGTGGCAATAGGCCTTGATCAGTATCAGTATCATTATTAATATATTGATTCAGAATATACAATAGAAGTCAGTTGGACTTTATTCTATTATTATCTTCTTCTTTTTCTTCTTATATATAAAAATGAATCGCCGTGCGTTAGTCTCGCAAGATCTCGAAAATGACTGGACCGATTTGAATTATAATTTTTTTGTTTTGTTTGCCTTGATTCAGGGGTGGTTAACAAAAAAAATATTTAGGAAAAATCAAAAGAAACAACTGAAAATCGAAAAAATCGAAATTGAACATTTTGGGAAACGGGCCATTTCAATAATGGCGTTCCGCTCCGTAGCTCCGCTATCCATAACTAATATTCACTCCCGGGCGATTGTGTAAAATTTCAAAAAGTCGAAAAAACGAAAAAGTCGAAAAAGTCAAAAGAGTCAAAAAAAGTCAAAAAAGTCAAAAAAGTTGAAAAAGTCGAAAACGTCGAAAAAATCGAAAAAGTTGGTAAGTCGAATAAGTCAAGAAAGTCGAAAAAGTCAAAAAAATCCGAAGTCGAAAAATGCAAAAAAGTCGATAAAATCGGAAAAGTCGAAAAAGCATTTATATATCATCATGTAAATTAAATACATTGAATTTATTTTAATTACAAAGGACTTTCATTTTTAACCACCAAACAAAACTCAAACCGTACATGATTCGGCCATATTATAGATTTCAATGAATTGGATTATGAAGGTTGATTAGGATCAATAAACGCTTATGAAGAGTTACAATCAAATCAATTTTAGATGGTACGAAGTTCACCGGGTCATCTAGTATACTATAAATATTAATATTAAACATTTCACACACATACAGGATTTCTGGTAAAATGTATTTACCTACAATAGGAGAAAGTAAAGTTCATACGATCATAAGTTAGGTAGCTACAGCTTAGGTAGGTTACAGTGTTATCAAAGTAATAGCGGCGTTGACAAAGTCGGCTTAATACCGTAGATAAATTAAATTAGATTAAAAAAAACAGAACTTTTTCCATGTACAGGGTCCGCCATGTAACTTTTTTTTTTCAATTAGTGCTTATTTCGTGTATGGCAACACTTACCTCATGTCTGATTTGACAGATAATTAGTTTTATCCTTCCGCTGAACGAATATGGTTGTGTATACGCTTGAACAACGCTGGGAAACCTTGCGACATTACTTTGAAAATCATGGTAATGTTGCAGAATGTGTGCGAAAATTGCGTACGGATTTTGGAAGAAGAGAAGCACCGTCAGCTCCGTATTTTCGTTACCTTGTGAAAAAAGTGAAAGAAACTGGCATCCTCATCGATAAACCAACGCGTGAAAAGCCAAAAACAGTGCGTACACCCGAGAATATTGCTGCTGTGGCCGAAAGTGTGCGTGAATCGCCATCAACATCAGTTCACCGTCGTTCTCAACAATTGGACATTTCGCAGACATCATTGAGACGAATTTTGCGTAAAGACCTTGGTATGACGCCGTACAAAGTCCAATTGGTTCAGGAGTTGAAGCCAACTGACCATCCAATGCGTTTTCGCTTCGCTAAGTGGGCCTGCGATCGACTTGCAGAAGATGCGGATTTTGCCAAAAAAATCATCTTTTCAGATGAAGCTCATTTCCATCTTGGCGGATATGTAAACAAGCAGAATTGTCGCATTTGGGGCACAGAAAACCCGCACGCATTCATTGAAAAGCCGGTGCACCCAAAACGAGTCACTGTTTGGTGCGGATTTTGGTCCAGAGGCATAATTGGGCCATTTTTCTTCGAAAATTAGCAAGGAGTGGCCGTTACCGTCAATGGCGATCGTTATCGGGCCATGTTGAACGAATTTTTGTTCACAGAAATTGAACAGGAGGATATTGGCAACATTTGGTTTCAACAGGACGGCGCTACGTGCCACACAGCCAACGCTACACTTGATGTTTTGCGCCCTGTTTTTGAAAATCGAATTATCAGCCGCAGAGCTGATGTCGTTTGGCCACCGCGGAGCTGCGATTTGACACCGTTGGACTACTTTTTGTGGGGTGCCGTCAAAGATAAGTGTTACGCCGACAAACCAGAGACAATTGACGCTTTAAAGGACAATATTCGTGAAGCCATTGGTGAAATACAGCTGCACACAATCGATAATGTACTTAAAAATTGGACCCATCGTGTAGGCTACTGCATGGCCAGCCGAGGCAGCCATTTGAATGAAATTATTTTCCATCATTAACCGGAGGGATTGTACTTTCAAATAAAAAAAGAAATTTGAAAAAATATTCAGTAGTTTTTTTTTATAGCATTTTCAAAAAAAAGTTATTTGGCGGACCCTTTACATGGGTAACATAAAATAATTCATATTCATAGTCAACTTAGCTACTTTATACAAAAAGAATCACATAACAAAATAATGAATATCATAACTAATCAAAGAATGGAGATGGTCAGGTATGTGAAACATTGTAATTTATTTATTAAATATTTAATTCATACCATATATTTTTTAATGTTTTTTTTAAATAAAAAATACAAACATGAGGTAGCCAAAAGTTGCAGATTAATGATAATCACATTTAAAGGAATTGGGCATGATCGAAAAAAATCATCCAGCTTATAAATAGCATGCGTTTATTGCAGCTTTTGTTTAAGGAACTTTCAAACGCCTTTGTTTCCACCTGCTTTGTGAAGAGTGGTAGCTGGTTAAAGAGGTTGAAGCTCAAATATTCAAAGGACTTTTGGGTTTGCTTAGAGCGTACTTTAGTTAGGACCCAGACGCCTATTACTACCTGGTCATCCTAGGCAAATCCAAGAGTTCCCTAAAATTCATCATCTTGCGATGAGACATTGGTGATTGGTTGTACTATATTTTCAGCGTTTCCACGGAGCAATCAATTACTCAAGAATAGTTCTTTTTCCTTTTTCTATCAGCTAATAAACATAAATACAACTCCATGCATAGCAAGTAGCCATTTATGAATGGGATTATTTTCTAGTTAATATACAAATGCATGTAGGTACATATTATCTTCCATCAAGAAATATCTCTGGCGAACTCTACGCCTTGGGGTATTTATTACCTTGGCGTATTATCGCCCTATCGCCGCTTACGTACCTATCGCCTTGGCGTTTGGTACGTAAGCGGCTTACTATTGACAGCCTTGTTTACCGGAATATATCACCATATTATAAGACAATTTGACACATTCTATTGCGGCTGTCTGAGTATTTATCTGTCTGAGTATTTAGACCACTTGGCCTGGAGGAATGTTACGATTGGAATAAAGAGAAGGTAAGGTTTCGGGAGGACAACTTTCTCTCTAAACCTTTGGTTGCATAATGCTGAAATAGCAATTATTAATTCTCAGTCTTTGACCTAATAATTGAAATGTAATGTAGTGTATGTATATGATGAAGAATAATATAGTGTACACCCATATTATATATTTTCAAATGTATGCATGTAGGTACATATTATCATATTACAAGAGAAAAAATACAAAATACTGTCGGCATTTGTTTTACCAAAACCCGCCCACTATCTACTCGTATTTTAACCTCCTTGTAAAAAAACCACAGTTTTTATCCGCTCGTAATAAAATTTTACATATAATTTAAAATAAGAATAAAAATATATACTTATTTGTTTTAAAAATCACCCTTACTACTTTTTTCAGTGCCGGATTACCTATAAAGCCAAGTAGGCCCTGACCTATGGGCCCACGCTGTTTAGAGGGCTCCCAGGCTACCGAACAAGTAATCATTTCAATCATATTTTTTTAAATTGTTTCTGATAGAAAAAATATTGAATTGATGTTCTAAGCAGAAAATGTTTAATAAACTCTTTGATCGTATAATTGTAATAAATCAGTTACCAACTCCATTAAAGCAAAATATCACCTCTATGCCGACTACGTCCAAATATACTCTCACTTTCGCCCGGGAGATATTGATACAACAATTGCTGCTGTAAATGATGATCTATCTATGATATACGAGTGGTCCAAAGCACATGGATTGCTCTTAAATCCTTCCAAAACGCAGACTATTATCATCGGTAGCAGTTACTTTACCTCAAGGATTAATAGAAATAAAGTCCTGAAGATCTGCATCGGTGCGGATGAGGTCCCTTTCAGTTTCGAGGTTAAAAACCTCGGTGTCCATATGGACGACAACCTCTCATGGCGGCCACATATTCGAGAAATGCGACGCAAACTCTTCGGCCGATTTCATTCGCTGAATAGGCTGAAAAATATCCTCCCGGAGGAGAGCAAGATTACGATTTGTCAGTCTGCTCTCCTCCCCCTTCTGGATTATGGAGATGTCGCATTTCTCGACCTAACCGAGGAGTTATCCACCAAAGTTGAGCGTCTCCAAAATGTTTGCATTCGGTATATCCATGGCCTCAGAAAATTTGATCACGGAGTACAGAGACAAGCTTCACTGGCTGTCGACCCGTGAGAAAATGCGAGTTCTCTGTATGCTTTTCAAGATCTTGGATGGCGTCGCTCCCAATTATCTTACCGGCAGATTTACTGCACTATCGGCTCATGAACGCCCTCTAGGATAAAAAAACAACCTGCTACTCTCTATCCCTAGTCACAGCAGTGACTTCTTCTCATTCTCTTTCACCGTGCATGGAGCCCGTCTTTGGAATGCTTTGACGAAAAATGTGAGAACCGCGCCAAGCATAACAACTTTTAAAAACAGACTCAGAGAGCATTTGAAATCCTCCAGATAAATTCCCTTTCCCCTCCCATTCCCCTCCTTTTAAAACTTTAGCTTCCTTATAGGTGTTAGATTATTTTGATGTGGCAAATCTGTGCCCACAAAGAGTAAAGTAAATACTTCTTTCTATACTCCTATATTTTATTTGTCATACTCTTTATATAGGTTAAGTTATGTAGTCTACTCGCAAATAACGTTCTTACAATAGTATAGGTTAGCTCTAAAATATTGCCTGCAGGCAATAAGCTCGCCTTTTCTTAAGAATACAGAGTTTTATTATTATTATTATTATTATTAAATAGCGTAATTGTGATGAATTATCGACAAGTGATTGACAGTCGACGTACAGATTATTGATGACAAGGACTCAGTTCAATTACTGCATGAAACCAAGCCAGAAGTTCGAGTTCAAGATTTGTGCAAACAATTTACACTTCTCGGCATCAACCACCGTTAGGAGGTTATGCTCAAATATCTTAAAAACGATTATGGTGAGGGACATCAAGACTCTGCACTGTCGTAAAAAAAGAATGCTACAAGATGGTGTGCTAAGGTCGATGCGACCAAGGCGTTGTCCCGCGGCTACAGCAGCTTTCAGAAGGCTTCTCAAGTAATCAGTGAAAATGTGAATCAGAAACCCGAAACAATTCACGAGGCGAAATGTCTGTTAAATTAGATTTTAAATCAAGTTATGTAGTTTCATAAAGTTTAATGTTTGTTTAATAATATTACATTATATTGTTTATCAATGTTTGTTTCGTTTACTAAAATTAGTTTATCAAGATTTTGCTGTTTAAAACGTATTATAATATAATTTGCAAAGTGCAAAGGGGGCACCGAGATTTCAATGGTCTAAGGCCTCTACGTGGGTTAATCCGGCACTGTTTTCAATCACCTTAAGCAAAATTTGCACGTACAACCCATCGGCGATAGGTAACATAGCTGGTATTAAATATAAAGAATGTTCAATTATCTTTTGACAACACTTACTTACTAATAAACACAGATATCGAAGTGCGTGAAATGAAGATCACATCTTGCGTGTGAATGATGATAGATTATACATAGGAGGAAAATATTGAATTATTTGAGAAAGGGAAGCAATAAATCACCGGAGCCTTGCGTGCTTTATCACCATTGGGAATTCGGTTATTCATTTATTCCCGATCAAATACGCAGTGATTGAAAAAAAAACTAAGTTATAGGCATCGCGTCGTGTAAAACCTCCCATTCGTCAAAATTCGAATAAACACAATAAATTTGTATTCTTTCAGAAACGATGTAAAAATTCAAAGTTTAAATGGCGCGATTTACGCACCCGTCTGCTAGTAATAATAATTCCGTGTTCGCACAAGTCACGGCCGATCGTCATTCTGTACCCCACTAGTCCCACGTGCGACCATCAAAAGACGCCGCCGTTGGGTTGGGTCACAGTTTAATCAAATAATGGTGCATATTCACAATAGATGCGGAACTTTCGTAAATAAATTGATAATCTACCCTATGATGTATCGGAACCGGCAAAATACTTTGATATCAAATCGAAGACTATCGCGGTTGTTTGACATTATAAATAGGATAGAAAACGAATTTACCGCGTGAAATTTGTAGCACCCGACGTTTCGGTGACGTTGCAGCCGCCGTTGTCCAGGGTAGACTGAAGAGCTCTCAATCCGTTGTTTTGCGGGTAGGCCGCGTACCGCTTCCGCCACTGCGTAGATTATAACGGTGGTGGGGGGCCGGGCTCGGAGCGCGGGAATTTTTTAAAATCCGTCTTGCACACAACACTCACTGTATCCTGTTTTACGTCTTTGCGTTCGGCGTTCGGCGGCGGGAACATTTTAAGAAGAGGGTTCCACGTAGAAGAGAGTTTGTAACCGTCGTCTCTGTTAAAGTTCGGGGTTCTTCTTATTTCAATAGCTTCCCGGATCATGCGAGGAAAGTAGAATTGTTCTTTGGATAGCACAATGGGATTTTGAAACTGCATCCAGTGGTTACTTCCGCTATCCAATATATGTTCGCAGATCGCCGATTTTTCTCGCTGAACGTTTTTAACAGCTTTGATGTGTTCTGACAGTCGCGTGGCTATGGGTCGTTTCGTTTGTCCAACGTAGGCTAGACCGCAACTGCATTCGACTTTATACACACCCGGGGTTTGCAGTGGTATTACATCCTTTACAGGCCTCAAAAATCGAGCTATATTTTGGGTCGGTTTGAAGATCGTTTTTATATCGAATCTGTTTAGCATCTTACTTATTCGATCTGTCACGCCCTTGACGTATGGTAAGAATGCTCTTGATCTGCTCGGTTTCTGAGTTTCGTCTGTATTAGATCGTGTGCGTGTCTCGTGATATTTACCGTATCCATTTTTCCTAAGGACATCATTGACATGTTCCATCTCCTTCGGAAAATGCTCAGCGTCGCATAGATCGCGTGCTCGATTCACGAGGGACGTTTGCACTGAACGTAGATGGTAGGGATGATGGTGTGAGCTTGCATGTAAATATCTGTCCGTATGTGTGGGCTTCCGATATACCGTATGTCCGAGAGTATTGTCACTTCTCCTCGTCACTTTGACATCCAAAAATGGTAGGGAGCCGTCCTTCTCTACTTCATAGGTGAATCTGATTTTTGGGTGTATGGAGTTTAGATGACCCAGGAATTCATTCACCGTTTGAATGTTGCCTTTTAGGATGCAGAAGGTATCATCCACGTAGCGAAGCCAGAGACTGGGCTTAATTTTGGAGGTTTTTATGGCTATTTCCTCAAAATGTTCCATATATAAGTCGCTAACTATCGGCGATACAGGACATCCCATTGCTACTCCGTCGATTTGTTTGTAATAATCGCCACTCCATAGAAAGTAGCAGGATGTCAGGCAATGTTGAAGCATGTCGGCGTAGCTAATAGGGAGGTCCTCCGACCTTAGTTTATCTCTCACCACTGTAAGACACTCCGAAATGGGCAAATTCGTAAATAGAGATTCGACGTCAAAGCTCACCATTATTTCGTCTTCGGCCAGTTTTAAGCTTCTAATAATGCTTACGAAATGTCGCGAGTCTTTTACGTAAGACGTCGTTTTGCCCGTAAGCGGTCGGAGAATACCAGCTAAGTGTTTTGACAGAGGATATGTGGGGCTGTCGATTTGGCTTACAATCGGTCTCAATGGTGCATTATCCTTATGGATTTTAGGCAAGCCATATAATTTCGGTGGCTGTACGTTACGTAGTTTAGTGAGGAAATAGCCATAAAAACCTCCAAAATTAAGCCCAGTCTCTGGCTTCGCTACGTGGATGATACCTTCTGCATCCTAAAAGGCAACATTCAAACGGTGAATGAATTCCTGGGTCATCTAAACTCCATACACCCAAAAATCAGATTCACCTATGAAGTAGAGAAGGACGGCTCCCTACCATTTTTGGATGTCAAAGTGACGAGGAGAAGTGACAATACTCTCGGACATACGGTATATCGGAAGCCCACACATACGGACAGATATTTACATGCAAGCTCACACCATCATCCCTACCATCTACGTTCAGTGCAAACGTCCCTCGTGAATCGAGCACGCGATCTATGCGACGCTGAGCATTTTCCGAAGGAGATGGAACATGTCAATGATGTCCTTAGGAAAAATGGATACGGTAAATATCACGAGACACGCACACGATCTAATACAGACGAAACTCAGAAACCGAGCAGATCAAGAGCATTCTTACCATACGTCAAGGGCGTGACAGATCGAATAAGTAAGATGCTAAACAGATTCGATATAAAAACGATCTTCAAACCGACCCAAAATATAGCTCGATTTTTGAGGCCTGTAAAGGATGTAATACCACTGCAAACCCCGGGTGTGTATAAAGTCGAATGCAGTTGCGGTCTAGCCTACGTTGGACAAACGAAACGACCCATAGCCACGCGACTGTCAGAACACATCAAAGCTGTTAAAAACGTTCAGCGAGAAAAATCGGCGATCTGCGAACATATATTGGATAGCGGAAGTAACCACTGGATGCAGTTTCAAAATCCCATTGTGCTATCCAAAGAACAATTCTACTTTCCTCGCATGATCCGGGAAGCCATTGAAATAAGAAGAACCCCGAACTTTAACAGAGACGACGGTTACAAACTCTCTTCTACGTGGAACCCTCTTCTTAAAATGTTCCCGCCGCCGAACGCCTAACGCAAAGACGTAAAACAGGATACAGTGAGTGTTGTGTGCAAGACGGATTTTCAAAATTCCCGCGCTCCGAGCCCGGCCCCCCACCACCGTTATAATCTACGCAGTGGCGGAAGCGGTACGCGGCCTACCCGCAAAACAACGGATTGAGAGCTCTTCAGTCTACCCTGGACAAGGGCGGCTGCAACGTCACCGAAACGTCGGGTGCTACAAATTTCACGCGGTAAATTCGTTTTCTATCCTATTTATAATACTTTGATATCACTAAAATTCGTTATAATTCCTCCGGGATTTTAGACAAAGCGAGAACGAGACGGCGCTCTTCTCGCGTGTCGTAGGAAAGAAAGCGCGAGAAGAGTTTTACAAGCTTTAAAACTCGCATAGATCTTGTCGTTTATAGCTGAGACGAAAATTCGTTTAGGAGATAAGCATATCAAAAATATTTAGAAAAAAACGTCGACTTTTTCTCGGCCTTGCCCGATGTGATGACAGCTCATTTTTTTAATGGCTGCGTACAGAGCAATATTGTCTAAAATCTTGCTTTGCGAAACGACCACTACAACCAATCAGGTAGTTTTGTTGTATGGCTACTGCAGTGGATACAGTGGTTTTAAGTGCATGGCTACTACAGTATTACAGTGGTATGTATGGCTACCGTTAGACACCACTGAGAAGACCGGTATGACCGGCATCCCATCTGTCTTGTTACACTCTATTAGCCTCGAGGATTGTGTTTATGATATATGCTTATATTAACTAATTAAAATGTATCCATGCGATCACGTCTAATAATGTACCAAATGTAAAATAAATAAATAAAATTAAATTGGAGGCCGCATATTATACCTACTGACGCAGAACCCGCACAGCTGTGCTACTAAGGTATGTTAATTTGTTATCGATCCACCCCCGGTATTCCATGCGAAATGAATTTTAATACTGAAGTAGCTATGATTGGTCCGGATACATGCAAATTATTATATCAGTACTTTCAATCAGTTTATAAAAACCCCGATCCTGATCTTGACTTCCTCGTACCTACTAACTCCAACCAACAATCAGTCGATATACACAACGTACGATTTGACGAGGAAACAACCTATAAATATTTGAGCAAAATAGATATAAACAAAGCCGCTGGCTTTGATGAAATACATCCTATATTCGTCCTTAATTGTGCGATTCAATGCATTTTAATGCATTTTAAAAGCTAAATTTATTTGGTTTATTCACTAACGACATTGTTCCGTAAATCATTAATAGAAGTCGTTTTTCCCAAAATATGGAAACAAGCATATATATGTCCATTATTTAAGCAATGTTCTCGAAATAATGTTCAAAATTATCGTCCCAAATCAAAACTCCCAATTTTTAGTAAGATAATCGCAGTTGTTTAGTCATAGTCCCCGAACAACACGGATTTTTCAAATCAAGGTCTGTAGAAATCAACCTTATTACCTTCACTGATTCTGTGCTTAAGTCTATGGATAAACTAATACAGGTTTATACTCTATACACAGATTTTTCCAAGGCTTTTGATAAAATAAATCATGACATACTTTTAAAAAAGTTGTGGGTTTTGGAGATTAGGGGTGACTTGTATTGCTGGATTTCTTCGTATATTGCAAATCGGACTCAAGCGATAGTTATTCAGGGCTATCAATCCGAATTTTCCGACATTCTTCCAGAAGTACCGCAGGGCACCCACTTGGGACCACTTCTTTTCCTTCTATATGTGGATGACACGAAAATATTTTGTGAGATTCGATCAATTAATGACTGCCGTAATTTGCAGGGGAATATAAACTGCCTTTTGAAAAACTGTTTAAATAACTGTCTTTTCGTTAACTTAAGCAAATGTCACATAATCACATACTCCAGAAAAAACACTAATATAATGTTTGACTTGAATGGCGCTATAGTTGGAAGGGAATGCTATTCGCCGAACACATCCGAACATTACTAGGTTTTATTCTAAGGGTATCATCGGTATTCAAATCCACTGACACGCTTTGAACACTATTGAATTCCTATGTAAGTCAGTTGGAGTTTGCGTCAGTGGTCTGGAATCCCAAATATTCAAATATTCAACTACATATCGCTAATCGAATCAATACAAAAAAGATTTGTGAAGCGATTATATTTTATAAAATCGAAGACTATCGCGGTTGTTTGACATTATAAATAGGATAGAAAACGAATTTACCGCGTGAAATTTGTAGGACCCGACGTTTCGGTGACGTTGCAGCCGCCGTTGTCTAGGGTAGACTGAAGAGCTGTCAGTCCGTTGTTTTGCGGGTAGGCCGCAAACCGCTGCCGCCACTGCGTAGGTTATAACGGTGGTGGGGGGCCGGGCTCGGAGCGCGGGAATTTTTAAAATCCGTCTTGCACACAACACTCACTGTATCCTGTTTTACGTCTTTGCGTTCGGCGTGCGGCGGCGGGAACATTTTAAGAAGAGGGTTCCACGTAGAAGAGAGTTTGTAGCCGTCCTACAAATTTCACGCGGTAAATTCGTTTTCTATCCTATTTATAATGATTATATTTTACTTCTTTCATTAAGCCCAGCTCCTTTGAGGAATTCTTAAAAGCCCACAAGTTGGTGTCATTGGAGAGCCGTAGAGGCTTGACCGATGCCGTATACTTGCAAGGGTTGATAAATAATTACATTCATCATCAATTTATCACATCATCAAACACATTTGATTCATCAAATATATTTACCGCTTAAATTGGCATCATTACGTATTAATCTGGTCTGCAATAAAATATAAAGTATGATTATTTTTAAAAATTCTGCGGTTTTTAAAAAGACTGGAAATTAGAAGAGCTTAGATGATTGAATCATCTGGTTTCGAATGCTTTCACGTCTTTCGTAATCTGTGATTGGGTTTGGGTACCCCCAAGGGGACAACAATTTCCAGTTGAGATCTGTCAGCACGGGTCAACCCGGCAACAGAGGGCATTATTATTTCAACGTCTCACCGCCTCTCGGTTTGAAATCGTGAATAGCTATTATTCAAAGTGTCATTTTTATCTTAAGAAAATAGGAAATGCGTTCAAAAAAGTAATGTCACAGTAATCATCCAGAAAAGGAAAATAGGCAAAAATGTACGTTACCTGGGTAAACCCCTAATAGAAATAAGATATTATGTAGGTAAAAATAATAATTTAATGATTTATCTAAATTAAAAGTATATTTATTTCGAGTATGTAATATAGTTTATTTATGTTAAACTCTCGGATATTCAGTTTTTTTTTTCAATAATAAAAGCCTAAATTAAAAAAAAAATTGGGCAATTTTCATGTAAGTTTTTATTATTATTCTCATGTAAGCTTCTAATAACCAAAAACAATCTTTAAAAAAAATGTTGGTTCTGTTTTTCATAATAATCCTCTGAAGTAAGGTATTCCATGTAGATCCCAAAATAAATCGATTGAGAAATATTTCCCAATATTTTTATTTGTTTATTTATTTTAAAATCACTATCAAATAACGGGTGTTTCTAATAGAGGTATAGAACTTTAAGTTGGCAACTGTAAGTTGGAAGTATTGTCGTTGCTACATTATATAGACGATAACAAATGACAAAACATTAACTGAGTGAACTTTTCGTAGCTATACCTGTTCAAGGCCGCCTAACTGGGATAAACCCGTTCCAGGGCTAGCGTTCCTAGAACATTTAAACACAAATAGTCTATTATAAATAGACACAATTTGACTATTATAAATAGTCAATTTATAATAGTCCAATTTATAACAAAAATTCTCTAAAATATAATAATTAAAATTAAATATAGACATAATATATTCAAAAATAATAAAAAAAATAAAATAATAAAAAAAACAATGAGACTGTCATTTAAGAATTAGTTTATACTATACTAGCATAGAATATATTTTAATAATTTAATTTTTAAAATATGTGTGCTAGTACACTGCTTAATGCTGACATTGAGCAGGTCAAATATTCTAGACGCTATAAAGGTGTAATGCCGCTGACCAAAAGATGTCTTCAATCTAGGTACCGGAATATTATCCCCAAAGGTTTGTCTTGTTACTTTAGTCTATGTGAAAATGTGATAACCATGGAACTAATGCCTTATCTCTTTGAATAGCCTTAACGACAATATTATCAATATTATCGATATTTCCGGTAAAAATATGATTTTAATATTGAGAGACTTTTTTTCAGATTATTTTCCCTTAAAACTGAGTAGAAAACATCCACAACTTTTTTTTCATTTATACCTTTGTTACCATGAAAAAAAATCTGATAGATCGATATAAATAATAATTTTTGAAACTCTAATTGAATATACTCGTAATTCACAGGAGCTGCGATTGCATACATTATTCCACTTAAATATACCTTTTAAATGGTATGAAATTAATCTTATTGGGGGGTTTTGCATATGACTGAATTTCTAAATTGGAAATCCTGAATCTCCCATAGTCATATGCATAATTGTTGCTAAATGAAATAATTCACTTTATGTTGGTAGGTATATTCAAAGTTCGAACATTAATTACTGGAGATATTATCGTTGATATTTAAATTATCTACGATATGTACGATTTTCATGGATTGCATATTCAAATTTTATACTCCTCTTCCTCGCCATGCTCGTGTAAACTACGCCAAGCGGAAAAACATTTCGCAAAGCCCGGAGGGGAGTCTACAGGAAAATACTGCAAAACTTTGCTACATGAGTTCGTTTCGTTTAGATATTATACTTACCGTTCAAAGCATACGAGAGTAAGGGGTTGGAGTTTTGTTTGTATTTAACTTTCTTCTTATTATTATTTATATCTCCTGGGGGCAGCAGCTGTTGGTTGACCCGGCATCTGTTGAGATGTGATATGGGATAATCAAGGGTGTCTCGAAGGTCCTCAGAGGTGGAGTAATAACCGCATCAGGTTTATCACCGTATCACTTTGGGATTTTGTTAAGTAGTCTTATAGGAGTGAATAGTTTTTTTCCTTAAATTAGCTAAAGCATGACACACACAAAACATGCGGAGCAGTCCCGACTTCCTCTCTACATTTTCTGCAAAGAGAACCTGCCCTCTTTCTGATGGTTGTAACGGGTCGGTTAACCCCCCGAGACTATTTTCATTTGGGTGTTGTTCAGTTGGCGAAATGATTCAGATATGTATGAGGGCTTTGGTTTGCATCATTCCGGGTAAGCCTCACTAGTAGATTGCCTGTTCTCTGTCCAGTTTTAGGAGACTGTCCGATATGCCTATCATCGGTTCTGGACCCAGGAAGGGTTTCGAAAAACCTTCCCTAGCCAGGAGGCATCTGCTTCCCTTATTTCGAAGTACATTGTTTACTACTGTGTCCTGGGTACCCAGGCAAAAGTGACTATATTTACTGAGGATTTCCAGCTCTCATTCCCTTACCCGTCTTGAATTTGTCTTTGTACCAGATGTCTTGGTCGGGATGACCATGCTGAACGGATGTTGGAAATTAAGTTCGGGCAGCATGATGTCGGAGTGCAGCTGGGTCAGCTCTCCGTTTTCCATGTTACCGTTTATATATCCATGTCTCGTAAAATTCATTTTCCCGAGTCTCGTGATATTCAATTTTCTTCTCTGCTTTATTCTTTCTATGCTCTGTAACTATTGTTTTAGCTCATGGTTGACTCGGTAATAGGTTAACCATGGCTTCGTTTACCGCAGTGGGTACGGTCCGTTTTTTTCTTTTAATTTACAGTACATTATTGCATTAGCACTAATCGGTGGTTTTCCGTTGCGATAACTCGCGGGCAGCCGATCTCCGTTTTTATGCATTTATGAAATTATATGCGAATAAAGTTGCCTTCATTGAATAATCCACGATTATACATTACAATGCGTGCTCTAACATCCCCTACAAAGAAATTTTCGAGGGTTGAAAATATGCCTTCATGAGTTTCATTCCCATGGCTAGCTTTCGAGGGGTTAAAGGTTTCGCTGCAAACGGTATTAAAATGACGAGCACGGTCGCTGAGTATTTTTTTAAATTAACGCCGCCTAACGTTTAGACCCGTACTAAGCAAGCAAACCAAGTGAAAAATGGCTTGTGCATACGTGAAATTACATCATTTTACATTTAAGTATTTCAAAGTAAACGGGAAAGGTTCACCAGATACAGACACATGACAATTTCACTGTCCCGATAATTCCGATACAGGCCATTCTCTAAACCTCATTTTTATCACCATACACTTTAAATGTATCTTATAGGTGTCCATAGGACGTACTAAAATAAATAGTTGCGGCTCAGCCGTTCGAAATTTATTCCAACTAGAGTTGTCGACTACAGCGGGCGAGCCCGTCACCTCAGGAAGTTTTAACGATTAGTCGTTCTATCTCCCTGGAGTGAGCGCAGAAGACTTAGGACAAAAACAGTCCACCGTCTAGCTCCGCCACAAACCCGTAAGAGGCCAACGCCTTAACCGCGAGATAGCCAGGAGTGTTACCCAGCGGGCTTACACTCACGCCCTTACGAGTTCGAGGTCGCTTGCGCGGTCCTCTCCCTTACGAAGCGGTGAAGCGATGTATACCGAATCTATCGCGGACCACGGCATCCTTTGCCCGGCTGTACACCCAGAATCGGGTAGCCGATGGTCGTTTCAAGAGCAGTCGCCGTAAGGTACTATCCCCGCTCTATAGGAAACAGTACTGCTTCCAGACTCCCCCGACTGTTAGTCAGAGTGCGCAATCGATTGACTTATGTCGCACGGTGCGCAGACCGTCTAGGAACGCCAGAAGGTTGATTCCCAGGGGAAACTAACCATAAGGCCAGAGTCCTACCCAGGCTCGCACTTCATGCGTGCAGGCCGTCGGATAGCTGTTGACCCGTGAGTGTGACCAACCCTGACCAGAATGGGTCTTGTGGCCAACTCAGCAAGGGCCCATTAGCCCCCAATTTCTTCCACCAAATATATGATCGTACGGTGTTTGACGAATAACTAGCTTCGTGTCGCTCAGCGGGTTAAAGTTTGTTTATTACACAACTGCCCAACAAGAAAATAGTTTAATGTATTCAGGTTTCATCTACGTATGTTTACCGTTTCTTTATTCCACCATAACTTCTAAACGCTTGAACCGATTTAGAAGTGTGTGGTATTGTTAGAATCGCTATATCATCTTGAGTATAATGCAATTCATATACTGGCAAAGTATTAAGTAAGTAGTTGTCTAAATGTCCAAACGTGTTTAGTGTCAAATGGAAGGTCTGATTAAATCTGATCACCGAAAATTCCGGAAATATACATGTATCTATATGGATAAATACATAAACCACAAATGTTTCATAAATAAATTGTAATAAATATAAATATAAATACAATAGATCACTTTATGTAACGGCAGTGGTGTTTATTATTATTTTTTATATATTTATTTGTTTATCAATTTGCCTTTGTTTGTCGCGAGAAAGTGTTACAATAGTTCGAAAAATCTTAAAAATCAGCAAGTTTGAATAACCAGTTATCCTCAGATAGCCATTCAATTTATCATGCATAATTGCATAAGATTTGTAAAAATGGATTCAGGCATTACGCTGTCGTGAGTACAGTAAAGAGTTTAGCAATTAATTCAAAATACAATTGGAAGAGCGCACTCGGCAATTTTAGATATTTTCCAATAAAACATTCGAGGGCCTCAGTTTCGTTCCGTCTTCGAGAATGTGATCGTTCCTTGAAAATCTTATGGATTACATGTGTACCAGTCTCGCCATTCTGCACTTACACGCCACTCAGACAAGCAAAATGTTTTTAGAAACATCTTATATAACACAATGAAATCGTCAGTTGTGAGCTTAGTGCTTGAGTGTATTAACAATTGCAAGGTATTTATGTTTGCTTGTTATTCACTTTATTTGTACAAGCGTACAATCTGATTAGAGTTTTAAAATTTTCTTAATTATATCAGCTCATTTTCACAATTTGAGAGGTTTGTCGTAATGTAGGTAGAAGACGGGTCAAGTAATGATTTTTTTTGCGATATTTTATCCTCACGAGCCTTGCAAATTTAGCTCACGGATGTCAAATCCGTTTTAAGTTGATGAAACGTTGCGCTCCGTAGCACTAACGACAACGTCGTGAAAAGTGCAGTGAACGCAGCATAAAAAGTGTACTCGCAGATCTTAAAAAGTACCAAGTATAAAATACGCCTGCTGCACAGCAAGTATTATTTTGTTATTTTCCATTTAAATAACGCGAAACGAAAGAGGAAAACTGGCAACAATTCGCAGACCGCTATTTTTCGGTAGCGGACAAGCTGTTATAATTCACAGGTTGCTACATTTTAGACTGACTGAGCCGCTGAGGAGTGAATTGCTACATTTATACGGAGTGACCCGCGATGTCATTTTTCAATATTTTAACAAAGGAGCAGTCAGTCTAAAGCTCATTCGCTCTAAAATTATTCTCACTGCATTTTAGAGCGACTGATCTGAAAATAATTTTAGAGCGAGTGAGCTTTAGACTGAGTGAGCCGGCCCGAACTAGACTACAAAACATTGTTTAAATCGATAGCATAGCGAGGCATCACCTTTATTTTTATATGAGGATTTTTTTTAATAATAACATTGCTGAAGGGGTGGTTGATACAACAAATAGGCGCTAATCAAAAAGACGATTGCAAACCGATCACCTGCGTATAGTTTTTTCTAAGCGGCCAGTAATTTTTTTTAGTAAGGTCTTTGCAGTTGCCTCATAAAATTCCTTTTTTCTTATTTAAAAATATTTTTCAAATGCCAGTTATACTAGTGTTCCAAATTAAAAAAAAGTGACATTTCTCAATAGCAGTTTTTCATACGTACATTTTTTAAATTTCTATGCGTTAATTTACTATCTCAAATATACTTTATCAATAATAAATAATAATGACGTCACAGATGAACGAATGTAATACCAGTATCGAGGCTGACAGTAATTTAGTGCATTTTAAAACATGGCAAGCTTATCTGGATACTCTGGTCGAGGTAGCAGACCACAAAAACTTGAGGAGGCAGACTACTGCGCGGACAGTGGCAGCTCTTGGATATAGGTAAGTGGGTTTATAATTAAAACCTAATAAGCTAGATGAATTGTAAGTACACGATGATATTTGAACAATTGAATTGCTGAAGTAATTTATGTTTACCTGCAGCAGCGGTAGGTGGTATAAAAATGGCTATTGTGTCGTGTCAATCGCAAAGCGGATCGCATTGCTGGATTAAAGCAGATCCATCGATGGATTTATTTGATTTTGATTATTTTGATTTCCTATTTTTTATTATTTTTATTTATTTAATTTTGGTTATTTTATTTAAATATCAATAAATTGTGGTTTCCTGTATGTGCCAACAATAAATAGGTGTGTCCTGAAAACCAAGCTAAGAGATATCCTGAGGATACTCCTAATCTGCAGCTTTTGTAGTTTTATTACATAGTCTTTGTCTATTTACAGTTTTAATTTTTAATCTTTTTTTTTTCTATATGTTTTTGTAACGATAGCTGCAAATTAATATTTTTCTATTTTTCTATTTAAAACATGGAAGAGGGACATATCATTACATTTATCTTCAAGGGAGGTCATTTTAAAATATCGTCCAAAATCCTCGTACATAGCTATCCAGTTGTTGATAAGCACAGTATGACATCCGTTTTCAAAGCTTTCTGGATAAAATTATAAATAGGATTAAACGAATTTGCCGCGGGAAGTGTGTAGCACCCGACGTTTCGGCGATGTTGCAACCGCAGTTTCCTGGACAACGGCGTGTGCAACATCGCCAAAACATCGGGTGCTACAAACTTCAAGCGATAAATAATTTTTTAAACCTATTGATAATGTCAAACAACGGCGTTAGTCTTCGACTTCTGGATATATTCTATATTGTTGATGTAGACGATGCACTGATGGTTTCAAACGACCTTTCCTTAATCGAGTACACTTTTCACATGCGTATTATAGATGGATTGGATAGTGCAACCACTGTTGTCCTGGACAACAGCATGTGCAACATCGCCGAAATATCGGGTGCTACGAACTTCACGCAGTAAATTCGTTTTTAAACCTATTTATAATGTCAAACAACCGAGATAGTCTTCGGTTGTTGATGTAGACAAAGCACTGTGTCCCGAAAAATGCCTTTCCTGAATTGAGTACCTTCCTCACATGCAAGCCCGTTCGATGCAAGCCCGTTCGTGAATGGCTTAGAAATCCTGCAAACCCTGAATCCAAGGATAGGCTACATTAATGTTTTTGGATCAATGCTCGCTATAAAACTGTCTTACCGGAGGCTTCTATTGACCTTCTTTAAAACCATGTTCAGATATCCAGACCCAGAAGTTCTACATCCGTTTAAAAACAACGATAGAGTAAATGGATACAAGTCATCAAAGTACATTACAGAGAATTTCAATTTGTTAACATGAATTTTCAATTTGCCTATCACGCCAATATGCATGCAAGTGCTTATGATCTGGTGACTAATGACGGCTATCAATTATAACCGCTCCATTATCGTAAACGGAATTTTCCAGTAATTGATTAATCTCATTAGTGCGCCTCGCCATAAGCTCCAGAGCTGTAAGAGCCAGCTCTACTAACTTCATCTCCAAGAAGAGCTATCGCTGATAGCTATTAAATTTCCGATTCTCGTTTGCTCAGCATACTAGTTGTTGACGTTATTGCATCCCCTTCCGCACTGGCAGCACACGCTTTCCTTGGAGATAAGATGGATGCGGTAAATTTTAATTAAATTCATGTTCTCTGAAACTCTAATCTTAATAAGCATTGCACTTAATTATACGAAACAAACATTTCTGATATGTAAATATAATATTATAATAGTTTCGCACACTCATGCTAATCCGAAAACCGCAGCTTTTGCTAGTACCTATATAAATCTCGCGGACTTCAACCGATACAATGAAGAAAGTTACTTGGGAATCTTGGAGCTTAAGAAGCTTCTATCGTTATCGTTCCGGTAACTTAGAATTTCGGTTTAAGTTTTGTATTTGATATGCAATTAAAGTTAGACTATGAAGCGTTGATCAACAGGTTTGGGTTGAGGCTAAGTAACTGCTACTTTCGTGAGTGTGATTCTCACTTTGTATTTGGGGTAGGGGAGACTGTTGTACACTGACCATAGTGTACCATGAAAAACTATTTAATCTCATTTTACTACTGATTAGTTAATCATCTGCGATATTATATGATTAACTACATTTACCTGAAAATATTTGTACATTGACACTTTGACATTATTTCGCATCCTACATTATTTTTTTGCAATTGAATCAAATCGTGCCGAACAGTAAACAGTAAATAAAAGGATTCTAGTTAATACAGAAGCTATTTAACAGATTTTAGAACCCTGGAACAATTTTGCCCTGGAACAATTTTGGAATTATCTAAATAGTTTTTATTATTGTAATACTAGGTTGTGATCCCGTTAATAACTGGATGTTTGATATACATAGAGGTTTTATAGCTCTTGGAGATATTTTGATTTTGTTTTTATTTTTTCAATATAATGTTTCAAAATGGTAGTCCACGCAAGCAATCTATACTAAATTATAAAGAGGTAAAATTTGTGACTTTGTGAGGTTGTAGGGAGTAATCTCTGGATCTACTAAACCGATTTTGAAAATTCTTTTACAATTAGAAAGCCACATTATTTGTGAGTGTCATAGGCTATATATTAATCCAAATTATGAAAAAACTTTTTCGTGATAGTCGGATTTGTAAAGTAAGTCGGAGAAAAAACGGTCGAATGAAAACGTTTCTTACGAACGCTGCCATAAAGATGAGAGATATATGATTGAGTTCTAGAGAAAATTTCTAGAGCTTGAAAATGCCTACAAAAAGTCAGTGACAGCATAGGTCTAACTTTTATATTTAAGTCACAAAGAGTAGTTTTTGATATTAAAAAAATAATTTAAATCGTTAGGTCATGTTTATTGGTCATATTATCAACAATTATGAATTCTTATCAAAATAAGTAAATTTATCGTCTCAAGTGTTTAAAACAAAAGACTTTTCCCTTTTAATGCATATAATTTCCATTTTACTGCATAAAGGGTTAAAGAGATACGACATAGGTATGGAACCGCGACCGTATCTCGAGTTGGAACTCCTGAAAGACAATATATTTTGGTACCAAATAATAACATTACATCTAATATAGTATACAGAGAAGTTTTGAATAATTAAAATAAAGATAATTTATTCAATCATAATCATTTCATTCACTAATTTGAAACCCGGTAATATAGCCAAATTGGCATGCAAATACATACATACATATGCAGTAAAAATATAACCCTCCTTTTGGCAGTGAGGAAATAAATCATAGCACTCAATACTAACCGAACCATACTCATAATTTCATCACAAGTATAAATATATATGTTTACCGCCCAACGAAGCGGGCACGGGTTAGCTAGTCGCTTAAGCTAACTATTTTATACCACTGTAATCAGCGATTAAACGTCTGATGAGTCATGGCAGTCTGAGCACATTTCTGGCCTTTTAGGCAATTTAAAAGTCAACATTTTAAAAAATATTTTGGTGTTAAATGAATGGCGATTAGCTCGGGTTGCCTACGGCACAATGTATATCAATTTATATTTACACACACATTTACATTTACATAAAGCGGGGTTTACTATAGAGCTATACTATTAGTATAGAGCGGATTACTATAGAGCGGCGCACATTCACATTTATATTTACATTTATATACATTTTGTATACATTTTGCCATAGGCAACCAGAGCTGGTCGCCTCACATTCGTGGAGGCGACCAGCTCAAAGAACATATTTTCATGTTGTTATTCTTAAGTCAGATCATTCTATTTAGCTGATACAGTATTATTTGCGCACAAAAATAATAAACTTTTATGTTTTTTTTAAAGATCGTAATAATAAAAATAAAAATATCTCACCATAAATTTTAACCATTTACTTGGTACGTTTAACTAATATAGTTTCAAGTTGCTTGCCGCGATAGATTACAAGAAAAATGCAAATTACAAAAAGGAAAACTTCAGATATTATTTATTTTGATGAAGAAAAAAAATGAAAATGATGAAATGTCGCATCGTACTATGAAAGACTAAGAAATTAGCTTCATCGTTCATATTTTTATTATTATTTAAATGCACGCGGAAATCACTTAAAATTAATTGCCAAATGTATTTTTTTTGTTTGAGGGAGGTAGTCGCCTTAATAATCAGGCAGCAGCGTATAAACCAAAATATATTTATCGATTTTGGTCACTAATTAAGAAAAAATACGAATATATTAAAATTATTGCCGTTTTTTACGGTATGCCCAATATAACTGAGTGTTGCGTGCCCCTGTTTCTCCTTATTATAAAGGATGTTGTGAATAGAATTCAAATACTGAAAAATTGGTAAATACTGAAAAATATTCCTACAAAAAAAAGAAAAATATTTAAACCCAAAATAACAAAAATACATCATTATTTAAAATAGGCTTCAAGAATTTAAATGGGATAATTACAGTTTCGTGCCATACCAGAGTATCCAAAAGGTATGTCCATAAGCAACTCTTATCAATTTTCATTCTAGATTATCATTCCAGCAAGGCAGGCAAAATCATGCAAGTCACCTGGCAAATTGCGAGAGCGAGAAAGAGCGAGATTGCGAGGTTAGGAAAAAGAGACGGTGATAGAGCGTGGGTCGCTGAGAAGTAGGCAGACGTATTATTTTAGAGATCAGGGGGCTTCGTCGAAAGTCTTCTTTCGTTTATCTTCTGTAGTACTTTGCTATGCAATAGATATCGTTTCGGCAATACAGAATACAGGGATGGAATCGAATATTACCGTAAGTGCTCGTTATTTTATTTTTATAAAACCTATTAGCCGTAAAAATGTTGTATAAGAATCATTTTGAGATTCTCGGGTATAGCAAAAAGAACGAAACAATCCCAAACTCGTATTTTACGATACCCGTTTTATAAACTCGAGAATATCTCGAAACCCAAGTATGAAAATCATGAAGATACTGCACTATACGGTAATTATACAGCAGTTATTCGGCCCGGTGACATAGTGTGAGGTCGCCTGATCTTACAATGTAAGGTCCCTGGTTCGATTCCCGGATGGGTCGCTGTTATTCGTTCAGATAAAATGAAAGGAATTGCAGTTCAATTCTGTCGATTTAATGCAATAACAATACACAAGACTTACACAATCGTTTCACACACACATACCTACTCATAAACACTTCGGTGTTGTTGGTGGTAAGAGATTGTAGTAAGATAATAAACCCGCCCATTATGAAATTTGACAATAAAGAGTAGAAACAAACAATTACTTGTATCGTATTTGTATACATGTTTATTTTAATATGCTAAATATACGTATATACCACAAATCTAAAGAGCTCACTGCCTTGGAACAAGTCCTGGCACATATGCTGGTCTTTATCGGCCGTGGTAATTGTTTTTTTAAATACGAATAAATGTAACAAATATAAATGGTATGAATGTCGATAAACCAAATATATTTGTAAATGCATTAATTAATTAAATAAACGAATAAATTTTATTTCTCAAATAGATCAAACTCTGTCAGAATAAACTACGCCAAAATCCATCGACAAAACTTGTCGGCTGATATTTCTAATTTGGCCGCACCTAAAACTAGATGCAACAATCGGGTGGACCCGAAAATACCCCAATAGCGACGTGTTTCTCAGTTATGTGTGCCGGAAAACTAAAACATTTTTCCCTTGTACCAAATCTATTTTCCCGAGCTACAATCACGCATTTCGGAACTTTATGTTACCGCACCTTAATCATTGCGATGACCAGAGAATTTCACCAGCATGCATTAATTATGTACACTATTATATATACACATAGCTTTAAAAGCATATAATCGACAGTTTTCGTCCTCCTAACAAAAGTTCCATGTTTCCTCCTAACAAAAGTTCCATATGCGGATCTGACACGATAGAGTCGCAACACGTTTAAAAAAAGTTATCCTATGTGCAATATGACTTGATTTCATTATAAAGTAAGTGAAGTATAATAAGGAGATACAATTTTAGGACGTAATAAAGACATATAATTTTATTACAATTTTTCGAGTTTAAGCTAACTAAACATTAGTTATGTTATTCAGTTACACGTAATTCCTTAATCTGTTTTTAAATATGTAGGTATTGTTTATCATCAACACTGATGTGTATAATATATGTATTTTTTGTGTGCTTCGATAAAAATAAATAAACATATACATTAACTCCTCCATTGCTCTGCGCCCGCTCATCTTTCTCATTTAAATATTCCATACAACTTTATATTTTATTAATTTTTTAAATGTATAATTAGATATATACATACATGCCTCTCCCGATGCGATTGTGGATCCTCTAGCTCAGGACTTCCCAACCGGTGGGGCGTGCCCCCCCCCCCCCCCGGGGGGGGGGGGGGCGTAGAGAGATCTTGGGGGGGCATGAAGTATTCGGATATTTTAATCTAATCACTTATCATTGTTTATTATTAAAAAAACACACAGATTTAGTCGCGCCACCTAGTTCCAATGGTCATTGTTCTGCAATTACCAGAAGATGTCCAAGAAGAATTTCTGGAAATGAAGGCAGATTCGCCAATGAAAGATGACTTTCCCCTCTTGACCTTGGAGAAATTTTGGATAAAACATTTTCTCCTTAATCCAAAAGTTGCCACTCTTGCCTTGCAAATACTTCTGCCATTTTCTTCGACTTACTTATGTGAAACCGGATTTTCAGCATTAGTGTAAATTAAGACTAAGCACCGAAATCGTCTGGCAGTCGATAATGATTTGATGATAGCTCTGTCAAAAACAGAACCTGATATCGACCAACTGGTTCAAAAAATGCAGGCGCAAACATCCCATTAATAAATAATAAATCGTGTGAAATAAATATCTTAAAAATAATTTGTGTTTTTTATTGAAGCAATGAAGAAAAATATAAGGGGCATGATTTTTTTTTATAATCCGGGGGGGCACCATGCAAAAAAGGTTGGAAAACCCTGCTCTAGCTGCAATGCGAATCACCAAATTTCCAAATCAAGAACAAAGGCATCGTGTTTACGTAAGAGTAGATCGATAGAAACTGCTGACAAAATTATTTAAGTACATATGCATCAAATGCACTGAATAAACGAATACCCAAAGCATGTACTACTTACCACTATAATATGAATAGAGTCCGTACACAATGTTTCTTGCCGCTATTCCGACGAGTGAAATTTATAAAGGATATATTATGTCGCAGCGGTGTAGAGTACAACGGTGCGGCAGTTAGGTTGTTTGTTTGTTTGTAGCACAATGGCGACATGTTTTGAAAAGTTCTGGTTGGCGTCCGCTCCGCTTAGACGGACGAAGTGGGAGAGAACGCCTCCCGTCCGCCCTGTTGAATATGGGCCGCCGCCCAGCAAAAGCGTATTATATTAGGCAAACAATCCAATGTCAATTTAGAACTACAACAATATTGATACGTTGGCCTATAATCAAAACGTTTCGCTATTTGCGTCATTTATTACGTAGCCTCTTACGCGCCTAACACTACAAAACCGGCGCGATACAAAAAGGGAAATTTGCTGGGCATGCCCACAAGGTAACCCATATTCTTTTACTTATCTTATGTTTGTCTAAATAGTTTTTATCAATCTTTATTTGTCATATAAATTACATATTGTGGTAACAGCATTCCATAATTTTCAATTGATCCACACACTTCTTGTAAAAAAAATATAAATAATTAAAACTACTCCAAACTATATATTCTGGAGCTTAAAAATATCTGGTGTTAAAAATATTCGAGAGCTTTATAAAAAGAAAATTGGTATTCACACATGCTTTCTATAAGTTGGCTGAGTTACATAGCTGTGCTGTATCGTTTGTAGTCTATATATTTTTATCGTTTATAATATATATATATATATATATATATATATATATATATATATATATATAAATATATATATATATATATATATATATACATATATATATATATATATATATATATATATATATATATATATATATATATATATATATATATATATATATATATATATATATATATATATATATATATATATATATATATATATATATATATATATATATATATATATATATATATATATATATATATATATATATATATATATATATATAATATATATATATATATATATATATATATATATATATATATATATATATATATATATATATATATATATATATATTATATATATATATATATATATATATATATATATATATATATATATATATATATATATATATATATATATATATATATATATATATATATATATATATATATATATATATATATATATATATATATATATATATATTTCTTTAATTCGATCATTTTTAGTCATTCCATTTTGACTTTTATGATATTTATCTGATATGTATTTATCTAATATGTATTTTTTTGATGATTTCACCATATTATGTATCTATCTATATGATTGTTGTGGATACATAGTCTTTTTTGAAAAATAGAGTCAATTATGATTATTTTAATTATTATGAAAACGTGTAATAATTTCCAACATAAAGAAAAAACATCATATACAAAGTACCGAGGTATAATGATTATTTACAAAATATATTGGTAACAGAGTATAAAAATTTCAAAATCTAATGGAATATGGTTCCAGTTCGTTTAGCTGTATTTTAACTGCTCAGATGCAAATGACTCTCCGGAGAGTTTTCGTAAAATGTACCATGAGTGCGGACAATTCTCTGGCGAGAACTAAAAGCTTATTTCTATTTCTGGTATTCATGTTAGAGCAGTCACTTACATTATTGAACAGCTTTAGATTTGTACGGCCATACATTATATTTGCAAAAATAAACTGACGTCAGGATATTCATTTCCTTAAAAAATTTCGACGGTGTCTCTTTAGAAACTAGCCCATATTTTGAACGAATAGTCCGTTTTGCAGAACGAACATGGTTTCATCGTCATCAGTTCCATCCCATAAAATGCTATAAGTCATAATTTTGTGAAATTTTCTGAACTAATCGGGCGATTGCTACGTCAGTCAGTTGCCTGATTTTCCTTTCAGAAAAACAGCAGTGCCAAATTAGATACATTAGATAGAGGTTTATGGTTATAGCCAAAGAAGGCTATATTCTAGTCGTCTATTTTCTAATGTAAAGTTAATTTCTACCTGCCTCACATTAAGAAGAGTTTTCTTAGAATTTATAACTAAATTTTTTACAGAAAACCAATCTAAGATGACACCACGATGCTTTACGTCATCAAAGTTATCCTTTTTCCGGCCAATTTAAAAATTGAGAGCTATCATCTGCAAATAAAAAGCTATTTACGATCTCTACTACATTTTCTGTTTTTTTTGTTGGCGTATGTGATGCTGTTACACATGAGTGATTTTTATATATATGGAGATTAATATTAAAAATAAATAACATAAACGAATTACTATTACGAATTAGATTGGGTCTGAATAGAAAGTATGTAATATAATTATTCTGAACATTTAGGAAATAT
The DNA here is from genome assembly GCA_944548615.1 of Micropterix aruncella. Lineage (NCBI taxonomy): Eukaryota > Metazoa > Arthropoda > Insecta > Lepidoptera > Micropterigidae > Micropterix > Micropterix aruncella. The sequence goes on along the minus strand of OX155954.1, from coordinate 25,994,146 downwards.
TTTTAAGAAATCGTACATAAATAATACCATTGCTTATAGAAGGTATTAAATTGCTCAATGCCATAGAACGTTTTGGCAACCCTTCTATGCCAGCGACATGAAGGTGGAGCTGATAGCTTGCCCGGCAAAACCAATAGCAATTTATTTGGGTATCTATAATAACATTGATAATGAAAGTTTTTTTATATAGAAAAGATTGATTATAAAACCTAAGCAATGATTACAATAATAACATTCAGTTAATAGTGTCATTTTCATATAGGCTGATTACATCACAGAAATTATACCAGGAGGTTATATTGCCATATATTAGTGTTTTTGAACGTTAATTATTACGTATATTTATTACGTCGCGCCTAATAATTATGTATTGAAACTTGTATCAACTTAAAAATAGGAGATATTTACGAAAATATTAAAAAAATATAAATAGGTATGATTTAAAAATTCGTTTGTTATTTATATTATTATTTTATTTTGAGTGTTAGAACGCTATATATGCGTGTTAGATTTGCTATTTATTGGGCTTTTGTTTATAAAAGAACTTTAATCAATGTTTAGATTATATTATTTCTTTATAAATTACAAAATAATAAGTCGGAATTGAAATCTAACAGATTTTGTTGGAATAGGAAGAAGGTAATGAATTAATTATTTAAATAATTAATATTGTCATTTTAAAATATTTTTAGGAAATCCTAATTAAATATAACTACATATTGTTATTTATAGTTTCAATTCGTTAGTCACTAGAAGTTAAGTTACAGACTCTTAATAGTTACACATTTAAATTCCTTTGTAAATACTTTTTAATAATAACATTTTATGATTGATTACACGAATATTATAATATACAGATTGAGTTTTGAATTAGTGATATCCTTGAAGTAGGTGAATCAGTACGAGCAAATAAGCAACGTTAAAAATGTATATTTATTTTTTTGGTAATTTTAAAAACCTGACAGATAAATAAAAGTTTTACAAGCGTTGAGCGCGCTGCGCCATACAGCAATAGGTAAAATATCGCAAATACACGATATTTTACCTAATGCTAGATGGCGCAACGCACTCAACTCTTTATACTTTTATTTAAAACGACAACTTCTTGAAATTAAAAAAAAAAAGAAAAAAACGCAAATGTGTTTTACCTAAATAAAACATCAAAAGTTGCTGATTTGCTCGCACTGATTTACTCACTTCACGGATGACACTAATTAAAAATTCACCTGTAAAATCAAACTTCTCTGTGCAATCTCAAATAAATAATCACCGCAGGACAGGACCTGCTAGCGAATTTCATGTTTTATTTTATAATTTCAAAATGGGCATGCATTAAAATTAGCGCAACCGCCGTGCAAGTACAAGTAAGTGCAACTTAATGAACCAGGCGACGACGTCCACAAACGATTTTGCGGTCGCACGGGCGGACTTGTTTGTGTGCCAGCAGCATTATAAGTAAAACTTTTAATTTAATTTTAGAAAGTTGCGGTTCGTTTGTTTGCGATTACGCTACCTTCATTATCGCTTGTTATTCTCATCATCGCGAGGGAGAAAAATGAGTTTATTAACATCCTCTCGTATAGTTTCTGACCATTAATAAAAAAAGTTTTAATAATAAAAAGATTATGTATGGTATTAGATTGCTCAACCCCATAGTACGAATTGGCAACCCTTCTGCTTCGACGAAATGCAGGTGGCCTAGATAGCATTGACGGCCAAACTAATAGCAATTTATTTTCCATTTATAATAATAGCATTGATGATGAATGTTTTTTTTTATAAAGGAATTATAGATAATAATAACTCAGTATTTTAAACAATAATAACAATAATAATATTCAATTATTAGTGATATATGCTACAATGCTTATATATAGGCTGATTACATTTAAAAAATAATATGGAAAGATAGAATGACATCTATTAATCTATCTGAACTTTAAAGTGCATTATTATTACGTATTGAAACCTGTACTCGTATAACAAATTAATAATTGACATAATTTAAAAAAAAAAAGGTATGACCACGTGTCCGACTATAGGGCATAGTTAAAGTGGTTGCCGGTACGCCAAAGAAGAAATGTTTATATACTTGCTCTCCTATATCGTGTACTCTCCCAATTAACACCATCCATCTGCGCGAGCCTTTTGAACCACTAAGCTCTCACGGTCTCGTACTTCGGTCAGCCTCTGATAGTTTATTAAAAATTCCGAGTCATAATAGTGATTTATATTCCTATTCTTTCTGTGTCCATAGTGCAAGACTCTGGAACGATCTCCCAGCAAATATACGAAATTCGCCTTCTTTACCATCGTTTAAGACTCACCTTAAGGATTACTACCTTTCTAAGAAGTAACCAGTTCTTCCCTCTCTCTCCTCTTCCTCTCCCAATATCCTCTCCTAGGGCATTATTAGTTTTAAATTCTTCCACTTGTCTGTATGTTATGTAATAATCTTTATTTTCACAATGCGCGCATGTACCCCTGTGTTTAGGTTAGTTGTAAGACATTGCCATGTGGCAATAAGCTCGCCTTTTTGTATACTAATTAAGTGCAAATAAAGAGTTTATTATTATTAATATTTATAAAGTAAATACTATTAAAATAATAAGAGCAATGATTAAAAAAACGCTTGTCGTTATATTTTATTGTATAGCGTAAATCCGTGTTTAGACCGCCATTTACAGTGCGCCATCATAGTGTCATACCGCGAAAGTCGCCATATTGAAAATAATAATAGAAGAATAATCAATTTTTGGAACTATGAGTAGTATTGCATACACGTTGCGTTTCGCAGTAAAATCTTGGTTGCTAAATTGTAGTACGACGTTGAGAAATCTAATACGGTATGTAATCAATGGTAATACTATAGTGTGCATAGTTCCAAACAAGTGAACTTGAGCAAGCAAATTTAACCTATCATATGCCATCTAGAAAACTGGCAGAACTGACTTTTGAGTTAATAATTCAGTTATTAATTTAGTTATTAATTCAGTTAATAATTCAGTTACAGCAAATAAAATACAAACGGAGCTGCCATGTTATTCACCGACCGAAAATCGGGCCCATCATATATAATTATTACACTTCTAGGAGGTGAACGGTGGATTCCGGACTAACGACCGGCTGTGGTAGGTTTAGGACAGCTGTCTTGCCACATGTGAGCGTTCACCTTACCACCCATTCACTCCCCCTTCGAAGCCATTGAATTTGAGATGCGGAAATCGCGGTTTTAGATAATTTTTCTATATTTTATTCTAAAACACAAAAAAGAGCCATATTTGTATTTCAATACATCACCGCTAATAGGCAGGCGGTGACGTCTCTTTCCTATTATAATAATGTATATACTGTTGTCGCTGACCTTACTGATCAACGTAACTTTTTGTGTGTTAACTTTATTCTTTCAGAAGAAAAGACCAATTAATAATTTTAATATTGATAATTTTAAAAGTCTTTTCTACTTTTAATTTTACTTTTTTTGCTATTTTAGTTGCTATTTTCTGAACATTCTTACCACAATTCGTGCTTTGACACAAATAATTTCGCTGTTATGATACTCTATCTTAAAGAAATAGTGACACAAATAAGTTTCTAGACGAGTTATTTTTAATTGTATCACTTTTCTAAAAGCATCAGTATAAGCATTTATAACTTTGGTCCACCACATTTTCAACAATAATCAAAAAATGATATATTTTTATTTTTGTACAACAAATTTTACATTTTTGTTGCGTTATCGTCCACGAAGCTCTTGCGCGTTTTGTTGTGGACTCGTTGGCTTTACACCGTATTTCATATAATCTCATAATATACATACATAATAAACATTATTATCTCACACGCGCACTAAAATATACAACATTGTTAAACTGGCCCACATATACTTCTTCGTTTGTATGTCTGAAATCGATGGCAAGTCAGCATCGCATTCAAGAAAGTGACGTTTATTTATTTTACTTCTTTCTACTTGCAGATTTTTATACATACAGGAACTTAGTTTATTAAATACATCCCGTACGTGGTATTTTTGAGCGATATTTTTCCATACGGCACACAATATCTTTGGCTTCTTTCAAGCTTCTATGGTTTGCGGTACGGCAATCCAAACACTTCAATAATATTCTTCAATTTATTCACCTACCATATATTTATGATTTGCTTGCTTTTTTTTTATATTATTATTATCACATACCTTTTAAGATTATTTGAAGTTTAATTTTTTACTAAAATTTTAGTTTACTTGATTTTATTTTTAACGGCATTCTTCAACGGATTAGGCAGTACTTAATTATACGAATCTGAGCCTACCTTAGTGCGGACGTCTCGTGCGATCCAGTTAGGTTAGGTTTAATTTATTTGTAACTTTTATATGATTTTTTGTAAAATAAAGAATTTGAAATTCAATTTGAAAAAAAAATCTGGCTACGCGCATGTTGCACAACTCAATTGTTAATAGTCATATGGAAACGAATGCAGATATTTAGATTCCACATTTATCATGCTGGAAAAGGTGCAGAAGTGTTTGTTGAGATTTTTGCACTACAAGCAGTACGGATATTATCAAATGCTATATTCGACTGATTTTATAACAGCCATGGTTGGCATATTAATCTTTTTAATCTAGCATTTTAACATTTTAATCTAGCATTTAAAATGTCTTTCTACTTCTCATCGTATTTCAACGAGCTGTTATCACTGGATTGAATTTCTGAGTAAACGAAAGGAGGCGCAATCGTAGAGACAAAAGTTTTAATTAAACGATTTAGCTATACCGGTAATAAAACTAGTCTATAGTATAAAACACCTATAAAACTAGGAACAAATAAAAAGTTGGTTGATAAACTGAGCGAGAAGTCGTACTATCTAGTCTATATGGGTGCTAATGGGCCCTTGCTGAGTTGGCCACGAGGACCCTTTCTGTTCAGGGTTGGTCACACTCACGGGTCAACAGCCATCCGGCGGCCTCCACGCATGAAGTGCGAGCCCGGGCAGGACTCTGGCCTTCCTTAGGGCTAGTTTCCCCTAGGAATCAACCTTCTGGCGCTCCTGGACGGTCTGGGCACCGTGCGGTGTAAGCCAATCGATTGTGGACTCTGACTAATAGTCGGGGGAGTCTGAAAGCAGTACTGTTTCCTATAGAGCGGGGGTGGTTGCTGCTCTTGAAACGACCATCGGCTACCCGATCCCGGGTGAACAGCCGGGCAAAAAATGCCCGGGTAAAAGATTCGGTTTACACCGTTTCACCGCTTCGTAAGCGACCTCGAACTCGAAACCAGTCGAGAGACCGGAGTAATCTGGTCGCAACTGGAAGTAAGGGCGTGAGTGTAAGCCCGCTGGGTAACATACCTGGTTATCTCGCGGATAAGCCGTTGGCCTCTTACGGGCATGTGGCGGAGCTTGGCGGTGGACTGTTATGTCGAAGTTTTCTGCGCTCACTTCACGGGACATAGAACGACCAATCCTGAGGTGACGGGTTCGCCCGTTGTAGTTGACAACTCTATTTATATAGGAGTTCCGTAACATTTGAAATATGGTCCACATACAGCCTTGGCCAAAATATTAGCCACCCATTAAAAATCTGTTTTTTTTTAAATAAATATACCTGAATTGTAGAGAAACAAAACTATTAAAATAGTGTATATTTTATTGATACAGAGTGGGCAAAATAAAAGTGGCTCAGACAATATTTTCATGAAAGTGGTCTGGAAAAGGTTTATATACGTTAAGACATGTTACATTATTAAGCATATGACACGGCAAAATGAAGAATTCTAAACACCGGACACTTTATCGAACTGGAACAATTTATTTGCACGAAACAAAATTCAGTACATGAAATCAAATCAGATTGTGACAACAAGACATAATATCGACCCCTGATAATGAACAGATGAACCGGCCATCATAGTAAATGCTGGAAATGTCCTCCGCCGACGTAGAAGCAGCGACGTTTCGTGTCCCATTAAACTACAGGCACTAAACACGTCTGCACCCTCTCACTTACACGACTGTAATGACGCAGCTGCACTCGGGACAGATCGTGCGGACGATAAGCATGCGTGGCAATATACGGGTACGGTCACTGGGGGGCAATTCTTGAAAAATTTAGCATGCCATTTTTGTCTATGGTTCATTTGATTTAAATGGGCCAAAGACAAATTTAGCATGCTAAATTTTTCAAGAATAGGCCTCCAGAAATTAGTTCATCATCGACGTCACCAGTGTTGGCCGATTCACCTGTTCATTCATATTGTTTTCATTCCAGGCCAATTCCATGAAAATATTTTCCGGGCCAATTTTATTTTGCCCACCCTATATCTTAACATTTTCTTGGGCCACCTTTAACCTTTTAATCACAGCAGCAATTATTTCCGGCAAACCTCTTAGTAGCTTGCCGCACTCTTCCTTAGAAATTTTCTGTCATTTCAAAAAAAACATATTTTAGTGTTTCTTTCGACGTTAATGGGTGTTTCCGCACCCTATAAGTGTTCTATTGTGTTGCGATCAGGACACTGAGCAGGCCAGTCCAGAAGATTCATATGATTTTTCCGAAACTACTTCACTGCTACAGCTGATTTGTGGCAAGGTGCATTGCTTTGCTAAAATTTGACATCTTCTAATTCGTGGCTCCAAAAAAAATAGGAAATGATGGTTGTAAAATACATTTATACATTTATTGACTTGGTGGAATCCATCCCTCCATCACACTTATCCCACAAGAATTTAACAACTCCATCGGTCGCTATGCAGTTCCAGACCATTAAATTGCCTCCTGCGTCGTCCGTAGGGACAACGTACTCGGATAGGTATTCTGCACTCATTCTTCGCCTTACATAAATACATAGATGTGAAGAAATTTCATGTTTAAAACAGAAAAGTGATAAAGCAATATATATTGAAATTTTACTTATAGGACCACACAATATTAGATCATTTTTTTTCTGTCCAATGTTGATGCCTCACAGCGGGCATCTAGCCGATATTTTTTGTTTTTTTTTTCGAAAACCATCGCGATAAACAGAAACTTCCTGCGATTTATAGAAATTCAGCGACCGCATCGAAAATATACATAGGACAATTTTTCTGATTTAATTATAATGTAATATTCCAGGACGACAGGCGACACGCTAACTGAAAAAGAGTTCTACGATCTTCGACTCCAGCAGATTGTTCAAGGAACGCAGACAGCTATCAAGGTGATCAGCGAAGGCTCTCCCAGCTTAGATCCTCTCATGCGAGAACTAGCGAACAGAGAAAGTGATAACAGGAACGGACTTCTTCATGTAATTATACTTCCTATCTCTTTTGAATCTTATCACACACTGAACTATTTAGGTAATACCATTGATTTTATAGTGTTACATTCGTTCTGTTGAAATTTTACGCTTTGGATGTGTAATTGTTAGATGTGAATTTAAATAATTTACTTTCAATAATATTTGGTCACATTTAAAATGTAATTCAAAATAGTTCAAAACTGTTTTAAAAAAACTTATGATTTATTCCAAGACTATTCTAAAGATGACACCAAATTTATATGAGTGTCTGGTGATAGTAAAGATGACTGTCAATTGTAACGAGAATATATTTCTGACATATTTTGAAAAGGAATCGATGGTTTGAGAAACGAAGAGAAGAAAGAAGAGAGAGGGAAAAGGAATCGATGATTTTCACTACTCACTGCTGATTTTCACTACTGATTTTCACTATTCATTTTCACTACACACACGATACTTAGGGGCTCTCTAGACGATCAAGCATGCTTGTCAAGAATCGCGTCGCGGGTTGGGAGGGGATCGTAAACCGCAGGATATATGCAAATATATTTTTTAATATTTACCAAAAACGCATAATTTTGTAGTTGTATACCAGGGAGTCAGGTTAATTAGACGTAATTGATTAATGAATGACGTGATTCCCTGGTATAAACTACAAAATTAGACATTTTTGGTAAATATAAAAATATATATTTGCATATTTCCTGCGGTTTACGATCCCTTCCCAGCTCGCGACGCGATGTTTGACAAGCATGCTTGATCGTCTAGAGAGCGCCTAAAGATAGTCCCATTATTCAATTATCAAAACTAGGTTTTTGTTGTAATCAAACATTATAGGCCAAGAGGTAGCGACAAAAAAGTGCAAGAGTTTTGTAAAAGCTGATACTTTCAGATCAGACAGTATATTGGCCATAGAATGCTGGGGTAGATTCAGCATGCCAGACTCCGGGGCACCTGGCGCTGGCGTACTAGGAAAGGTGTAATTTTAATTAGTACCTCCAAAGCGTATTGGAAAAGCTGAACATTCATCAGTAGGATGCAATACAGAACTCGAAACAAATGGTCAGACTGCTTAACAATGGAATGTGTGGCGTCAGCATTACTCCATACATGTCACAAAAATTAAGTACATTATATTGCGCGGCACATTAGACTGATGCGTATTATTTACCGACAAACACGTACCGGCGTATATGCAGGGACGGTATTTTTGTGACGTACCTATATGGAGTAATGCTGACGCAATTAGTTCTATTGATAAGCAGTCTGACCATTTGTTTCGAGTTCTTTATTGCATCCATTGTCTACTGGGGAATTTTTAGCTTTTCCAAAACAATTAAAATTACACCTTTCCTAGTACGCCAGCGCCAGGTGTCCCCGAGTCTGGCCTGCTAACTTGACCAGGGTATTCTATGGTCAAATTACTGTTTATTCTGAAATTATCAGCTTTTATAAAACTCTTAACACTTTTTTGTCCCTAGCTCCCGGGAGCTAATGGGCCCATGATGGGTTGGCCACGAAGACCCATGTGTTCAGGGTCGGTCACACTCACGGGTCAACACCCATCCGACGGCCTCCACGCACGGGGTGCGAACCTGGGTAGGACTCTGGCCCTGGTCAGTTTCCCCTGGGAATCAAACCTCTGGCGCTCCTGGACGGTCTGCACACCGTGCGGCGCAAGCCAATCGATTGTGCTCTCCGACTAACAGTCGGGGGAGTCTGGAAGCTGTATTGTTTCCTATAGAGCGGGGTAAGAGGCGATCCCGGGTAAGAGGCGGGCAAAGGACGCCATGGTCCGCGATAGATTCGGTATTCACCGTTTCACCGCTTCGTAAGGGAGTGGACTGCGCAAGCCACCTCGAACTCGGAACCAATCGAGAGACCGGAGAAATCTGGTCACAATTGGAAGCTAGAGCGCGAGAGTCGGGCCCGCCACGTAGCATAACTGGCTATCTCGCAGTAAGGCGTTGGTCTCTAACGGGTTGTGGCGTAGCTAGACGCTGGATTGTTTTGTCCAAAGTCTTCTACGCTCACTGCAGGTCGATAGAACGACTAATCGTTAAAACTTCCTGTGGTGACGGGCTCGCCCGTTGTAGTCGACAACTCAAGTTGTCCCTAGCTCCCCAACTATTACAAGAATTCTCATTTTTTGTCGCTTACATATCGCTTTTCAATGAATAGTATTTCTAATTGTCATCATATCGTAGACATTGTGATGTTAACTAAACATCATTTGTTTTATTGACCCATACCTTCTCGGATAAATACTGAAAAGATTACGGGTTTTAGAAAATACCCGATTATGAGTACATAGAGACCTTCACATATAGTCTCTGAAAAGCCGTTGGCATTTGCCCTCTCTAACTGGCATTAACCGGCACCCTAGGGCGGAAAATCTCGCGTTGACGAGATAGCAGCCACTATGTGCGGCCAAGTGCGTAATGGCCGTTTAACGCGAGCCCCAAAATAGGTTATAATTTTTATCAGCCGCTCTTTCAATGGCAGCGTGGTGTTTCGGCACGCTGTTTGAATTTGAAGTTGGGCGGCGGGCTAAGGCAGCCCTGTAGTCTAAGAGCTCGCTGCTGGTATCAACGCTTTATTTACAAAGCCAGCAGCGAACATTTTCATGCCAAAAAATATTTTTTTTTCACATTGAGAAGGTTACATATGGGTACCAGGATAGAAATTTGTATGATAACGCATAAATGTGCTCCCTCACCAGGAGCATTCGCCTGTAACGTAACGTTACAGATTCGAGCATTACATTCGACACATAGAGTTGAGAAACACCCATCTTTTGTATCGAATCTATGTTACATTAGAGGCGAATGCTCGTCAGTCAACGTAATATTCAAAATCGTATCTAAAATGTTACATTACAGGCGAATGCTCCCGGTGAGCGAGCGCCTTAACATACTTGGTCAAAACCGACGATGTCGGCTATTTCCGTTCAGTATAACTCACGACCCAGAGGCAACAGCGCAGTGATTCGGGTATCTGTTTAAAGAATTTGTCAAGGTCGATCGACTTAACTTTTAATAAGCATACGTCGGATAATATTTCTTAGATTATATTTAAAATAACTGTGGAATATTCTTAAAAATGCAGAATGTTATCCGTAGCAGCCGATTGGAAGAGATAAGTAAAAATACAGATCTTGTCGCATTTAGTTTGAGCGAGGAGTATCTGGGTCACAAACTGGTACAACAATGTCCGACGCCGAGCGAGCGTGACGGTTTCGGGAGCCTTGCAAAGTTAAGGCGGCGAGTGCGATGAACAGCGGCGCGTATACCGCCGCCATAGTTTATTAAGTTAGAAGCAGTAAGCGCACTCTCAAGCGGCAGGGCGATGTGGGAATAGAATGCCAGGAAAGTGAGCAAGGAGATACGTATCGGCAAACGCCTTTAGTTGGCGTTATCTGCGGGTGTAGGCAGCAAATTTCTCGAACGTTTGAATATCTGAGTCAACGGAGTGGCGGCCATATACAAGCCATTAAGGCGCTTTTCAGCAGAATGAATGGTGCGTTTACGAGGCGCCCCCATGGTAACGTACGAGTCAGTGCAAACTAGAGGGACGTGGCGCGGGCGCATCTTTTTGCCGCCCGCGCCACGTCGCTTGGCGGTTGCAATCGACACACCGAAGCGGCGAGTGGCGTCGGACCTCGAACGAAAATGCGTGACGATATTGAATAAAATATTTATGTTCGTGAATTAGTCGAGAAACATCCATTATTAAATGACTTAAAATGTATAGAGATAACGGTTAATGCCTAAGAATGCACCCACTTCGCACAGTTTAGTAATGACTAAGCGACTGAATGCCTTTTCTGTATACTTTGGTCAAGTAGCGTCTGCGCCACGCCCGCGCCACGTCTTCGTCCGACGCCCGCGCCGCATCTCTTCTGTCTCAACTGCGCCTAATCCTAATCCTAATCCTAAACGGGCCACATTTTTCCTGTAATATGAGGCTGCAATATCAGCTGCAATATCAGGCCCGGCTATCACTGCAACATTTTATTGCAGCATGTGGCTCGAAAATATATAGCCCGGCCATTCTGGGCAATGTTTCTGCAAAAATATGGCCCATCATTTTGACTCGTAAACGGGCTACACAATCGGGCAAAATAGCCGACGAAATCATACGTGTCAAGTATTCTGCGCTTTTTGATTAGTTGTGGTAGAAAAATACTTTAAAATGTGCGTGCAGTGTTAAAAGTTATTTTATAGACTCTACCGTAGACTATACACTTTCGTAGACTATACACGACCGGTTCATCTACGCTGGATTTTATTGGAGTGTACTCCTTAAGAATCGATTTCATTTAAAGCCCCCGGTACGACAATTTGATGGGTACTAAAATCTACCGTTAACAAAAAGTGTTACTTTTAATGTCAGTAAAGTTCGAAAATTGAAACGAAGACTGCGCGACGTGGATCGAAATTTGCGCAGCGAGGATTGCGCGCATCTCTTTCGCGCGCATACGAGAAAGAGATAGAGAGCTGTGTTTTTAACCCGCTGTATTTTTTACCGGAATCGAATAATAAAGCATGAATTTATAATGTTATAATAGGTATGTTGTAGCCACATACACATGACATACAATAAAAAAATATTTAAGAGTTTAATCCTTAAGAACCGATTTCATTTAAGGCTAATTTTATGGGTAGTAAAATCTAGCGTCAACAAAAGCGTTATGGTCTTAAAAATGAATTAATTTTAGCGCCATCTAAGCAAAATATTTCAAAATTAAATAATTTTTCGTAGCATAGTAATATACGATCAAACAATCAATCAATCAGTCATGAATCAATCATCAATCAATCATACATACATACAAGCAAGCAATTTTACATGAATAAAAGTATATACATGCTTTCAGTATTATAAGAGATGCGTTTATTTACCTTTTTTGCCTATTGTATATTCAAATATAATCGCACATAAAGAGTAATCTCCAGTCGCGCGCCGAAGCTGACACGCACCTTTCTCCCGTTTGCATTCTTCGACGAAAGTCTCGGAAGGTTTTAACGAAACAAGCAGTGAGCTCCTCGACTACAGCTAGGCCGGTGTCGGGCGTCCGCTGTGGAGGGGTGTTTCGGGAGTTTGATCCGGAGGCCCTGCCTCTGATTTATATGCGCCGCGCGGGCCGAGCTGGTTATCTTAAAATTTGCCTTTAAACTTCGCCCAAGTGCGTCGATCTGGATAATATCGTGTAATCAAACTCCCTCTTCTACTTTTATGGAAAATACTAACCATTTCTAGAAATTATGGACGGCGAGAAACACTCACTTCAGCGGAAATAAGTTATACAAATTTTTGACCGGGGAAAGGGATTTATTTTACGTGTTTTTCTTCGTAAAATCTTCGCGTGATTTCACAAATCAATAGAGGTTTGTTGTTTGGAACAAATATTTAGAAAGTAATATTTAGGAAATATGGAAAATTTAACTTTCGCGTACGCGTTAGTACATCGTACTATATGCACGTTTTTCATTAGTACTTCGGAGCCTTTTTACACCTATAGCCAACAGTCCGATATGATTGGATTGATGCATCTTAATACGAATCGAATTATATTAAATGTATAAAGTTTCATCGAATATTCAATACAAACATTGACAATAAAATATGCTTCTTTCGCATCCGTCAATGATTTATGAAATTTATATTATTTTACGGCTGAGTATACTGGAAAAATAGTAGAGAGTGTCAAGGGTACCTTCATCTGTATCATAGGCTGAGTCGTCGGAATCCAATTCAGATCCAATTTAAATAAAATAAAACATAATATGTATTTTAATGTCACAACTGACGGCGCACACGCTTTGCGATCTAGATACCGACTAGAGACTCACTTATGCCCGGGACACACTAACGGGAAATGCCGTTAATAACGGCGATAATGGGCGTTTTTGCTGCAGCCACGCCTAAATTATCTCGATAATTAACGGCATTTCCCGTTAGTGTGGCCCAGGCGTTAGTGTCGGCGAGATTTCTTGCCGAGATCCTCGAGAGACGAGAACGACCTCCACGCTCACACAATGTTCTCACTTGTCTTTACGTTCTCATCCGGTATGCACGAAACTAACGCTGCCGCGGCTTTGACATTAGCATACTATAACGTTGTAAATATTTAAAATAAAATTAAACATAATTAATACAACTAAATTTAAAAAGAGATAAAAATAAAGAATCGTGACAGAAGGAGAAAACAAATTCTTTTACCTATCTCCGCCTCTTGTCGCGTCGCACTGAGCCAGAACAGGTATATGGACAACTTAAGTTATCGACTACAGCGGGCGAGCCCGTCACCACAGGAAGTTTTAACGATTAGTCGTTCTATCTCCCTGCAGTGAGCGTAGAAGACTTAGCACAAAACAGTCCACCGTCTAGCTACGCCACAACCCGTAAGAGAACAACGCCTTAACCGCGAGATAGCCAGTAATGTTACCTGGCGGGCAAACACTCGCGACCTTACTTCCAATTGTGAGCAGATTTCTCCGGTCTCTCGATTGGTTTCGAGTTCGAGGTCGCTTGCGCGGTCCTCTCCCTTACGAAGCGGTGAAACGGTGTATATCGACCACGGCGTCTTTTGCCCGGCTCTTCACCCAGGATCGGATGGCCGATGGTTATTTCAAGAGCAGCGGTCATGATTATGTAATATGAAAGCATTATAGTCAGACAAAGAATCCAGGAATACACAAATAAAATAATTATTTAAATGGGTATAATGTTTAAAAGTCATGACCGTCGAGTTTAGTCAGGTGGCCTATCAGCATGACCTAATTTTTTTTAAATATATTAAGTCCTTCAGATATTTGATAGTGGTATGGGAGTAGATTATACAATTTAGTACTAATGTATAAGTAACTTCTCTGTATGGGGTGAGTTAATGTTCGCATTACTTGCTATTTCTATTAGGTCAATATGCGAATTAGGTAATTTAATCATATACTAAACTTATGCGGAAACAGTATGTAACACGGTGTATAATAACAGTTAGGCCTATTTAAAAAATGAAACATTTAAAAGCAATTTTCCTGGTAGAACAACAATAAAAATAACGGTCCGTAACAAATGTGTAGGGCAGAAGGATAGGCACGAACAGAAAGATCAAACGAAGTGCCATTCTGGCAGGAGTAAGTGGCTTTTAGTGATGTTTTTATGTCTAGTTTGAACCCACGAGGAAGCCTGCGATGCTCTTAAAAGCGACCTGAAGCAGTCGTAATGTAAAACGTCTATATAAATGATAGACGTTATTATGACTCGTGTATAATTTGGAATTAAAGTAATAGAGCCCCCTTATATATTATGCCACTCAGGTGAAATGTTTATTATTTAATAATGCTCTAACTTGACGACGTGGTAAGAAACTCAACAAAGGCTGAGTATCCTTAAACCCGCCTCGAGGGTTACCAAGTTTACGAGGCCCCTTATTTTAACCCCCCCCCCCCCTCCCCATCACCACTCCCCTCCATACATAACACGTATAAGTGGAAAAATTTAAATGCGTGCTGTGGTTACGTAACTGGCCCTTAGGGGTATGCTGAGCCTAGCTGGATATGTGAGCGGAGTTAGAATAGCTGTAATTGAAATTATTGACGTGCCGATTTAGGAGGTTGTATGCTTGATATTTGAAATGCCCGAAACATGCAATTACATATATTTTAACTTTTACTCTACACGTTAATAATTATTATCAAAGTAATAGAATTTCTACAAATTTCAATTGTTTTAATTTTTTTATTTTATATAATAATTATTTAGTAACTTAATTAGAAACATCTAAACAATATTTTATAAAGTCTGCCTTAGAACAGGCCCTGGCCTAGTTAGGCGACTTTTATTCATTACTCTATCTCCTCAAGAATCAGTTTTTTGCTAACGTCTCATATATATATATATATATATATATATATATATATATATATATATATATATATATATATATATATATATATATATATATATATATATATATATATATATATATATATATATATATATATATATATATATATATATATATATAAATTATTTTCAATAATATGTAAAATTAGATTCATGAAAAGTTACTTATCTGGGGTCCTGGTGGACCAGAAACATTTAAACGATAGTTAATGTCCTCTTCAAATACTTAGGGCAGCAGTGCCTGTTTCCGCAATTGATAACTTATGATGTTCTTAGTTACTTGATGTTCTTAGCAGCCGAATTACTGTATGCCCTTGGATGTAATAAGTATAGGAGGATGGTTTCTGTAACAGAAATGGATGTTAGTAACTTATTTTAGAAGAAATTATATGACTGAGAATATTTCGACACTAGTCGTATTCATCTCTATGACATTTCTGAGAAATGTATATATATATATATATATATATATATATATATATATATATATATATATATATATATATATATATATATATATATATATATATATATATATATATATATATATATATATATATATATATATATATATATATATATATATATATATATATATATATATATATATATATATATATATATATATACAACATGATATGGTAAGCGGTACAACTTGAGTTGTCGACACAGGAAGTTTTAACGATTAGTCGTTCTATCGACCTGCAGTGAGCGTAGAAGACTTTGGACAAAACAAACCAGCGTCTAGCTACGCCACAACCCGTAAGAGACCAACGCCTTACCGCGAGATAGCCAGGAATGCTACCTGGCGAGCGACACTCGCGCCCTTACTACCAATTGTGACCAGATTTCTCCGGTCTCTCGATTGGTTCCGAGTTCGAGGTCGCTTGCACGGTCCTCTCCCTTACGAAGCGGTGAAACGGTGAATACCGAATCTATCGCGGACCATGGCGTCCTTTGCCCGCCTCTTACCCGGGATCGGATGGCCAATGGTCATTTCAAGAGCAGTCGCCGTAAGGTACGCAACCACCCCCGCTCAATAGGAAACAATACAGCTTCCAGACTCCCCCGACTGTTAGTCGGAGTGCACAATCGATTGGCTTGAGCCGCACGGTGCGCAGACCGTCCAGGAGCGCCAGAGGTTTGATTCCCAGGGGAAACTGACCAGGGCCAGAGTCCTACCCAGGTTCGCACCCGTGCGTGGAGGCCGTCGGATGGGTGTTGACCCGTGAGTATGACCGACCCTGAACACATGGGTCTTCGTGGCCAACCCATCATGGGCCCGTTAGCTCCCTCCGGTAAACGGTACAAACGAACTTGTGTAATACTATAAATAAATAAA
This sequence comes from Micropterix aruncella, assembly GCA_944548615.1. Lineage (NCBI taxonomy): Eukaryota > Metazoa > Arthropoda > Insecta > Lepidoptera > Micropterigidae > Micropterix > Micropterix aruncella. The sequence goes on along the minus strand of OX155954.1, from coordinate 25,977,613 downwards.
TAAATAAACATACATACTGATTGCGTCAGAAATACTTATATATGAAACTTCAGCCTGCGTATGTTTGTGATCGCAAAAGTCGAAAAGTAGTCGGTTGATTGACTTGAAATTTTGACACATTCGACATTCGAATAAGCGCGACAAAATTTTGTATGTTTGAATTGCACACACAATAGAGTATAATGCGGTGGGCCTATTTCCAAGTGGCAATATCTTCCGGCCATACCGCCAGGGTTATTGTGACTAGAAGTTTATATGGGCAAATTGATGTATAAAATGAGTCATAAATGAATACTTTTAAGTAATAGTCGTCGTAGAATATAAAAAAGTAATTAGTAACGTATCTCAACTAGATATCTAAAGGAGGAATGGAATATATGGACAAGCAAAGGAGGCGGGAGGGGAGGGGTTATTCACGAGTTGAGAATGTCTCTTTAGAGATCCCTTGAGAATCGTTCAACAGGCGCTTCAGGGCGGTTTGCGCACCGTGCGGCATCAGCCAATCGAATGTGCATTCCGACTGATAACGAAGGGAGTCTGGAAACGGTTCCTATAGAGCGAGGGACTGCTCTTAAAACGACCAATCGTCCACCCGATACACAGCCGAGCAGAGTATGCCGTGGTCCGCGATAGATTCGGTAGACATCGAATCGCCGCTACGTAAAGGAGAGGACCTCGTAAGCGACCTGGAACCCGTAACCAGTCATGAGGCCTGAGGAGTCTGGCCGTGACTGGAAGTAAGGGCGCGAATGTCGGTCAGTTGCACACCCGGTTTCTCGCAGTAAGGCATTGGTCTCTTACGGGCGAGTGGCTTAACTAGACAGTGGACTGTTACGTTCCAAGTTTTCTACGCTCACCTCAGGCGAGACAAAACCATTACATATCGTTAAAACTTCCTGAGGTGACTGGTTCATCCGTTGTAGTTGGCACATCTAAGTTAAAATATGTATTCGACTTCCGAGCGACTTTGAAGTGGTTTTTCAGATTCGGCCGCTATCGAATCGCTGTTCTGAAGCTTGTGGCTGGTTTTTATGTCAAACCCGCAAACCCTCGTTTATTCACTATTTATGATGCGTTTTAGAGATGTAAAGACTGAATCGCCTCTTTCAAGCACTTTGACAGTTAACTGTTTGCGGTGACATTTTTGAAGAAAATCGCAGAGAACAAATGAGGACCATTTTCATAAAATGACATCAGCAAAAATAATTTTCTATTGGATGAATATTTTAAGAATTAGATTTAAATTAAACAAAGAATTGTAAGTTCTTATGTCAGATATCAATAAATCTAAACGCATGCTGATAATTATAAAAAGAAACCACCTTTAATATCTAAGTTATAATAGGGCGAGTTTTTTATCAAAACGATACATTTGCAGTATGTGTATCGCTTTGCAAATTCTTCCATGGTAATTTCAAAGTCGACAATTTTATAACAATTGGTTCCTCCACTCTTATACAAGACAATTACCTTAAGTATCTTGTTTTTATTATCTCCTAACATGTCTGTGTATTACCATCTTCGCTATAATCATTAAAAATGCAGGTTCTGCCAAGGGGCCGAGGAAACTCCCCTGCACCTCTTATGCGTGTGCGATTGTGGCCCGCTGATGCGTAAAAGATACACCTACTTGGGTGGTCATTACCTCCAACCTGAGGAGGTAAAACAATCTGGCGTCAAAAGCCTGTTGCGGTTCTTAAATTACATGAGACTTAGCGCAGAACTATAAAAGGTGGCGAACACAATAGATCAGTAATGGTCGCAGTGTTACAAGGCTCATAAAGACCTTAGAAAAGCCCACACAACAAATTAAAGAAATATTTAAAATCTCACAACATCCAGAATCAGATATTATTTATGGATGATGAATCGTTTTAAAAAAAAACTCACTTTTTACGCTTGATAAAAAAGGGTATGTGATCGTTTTCTGTTTTTTTTCAATGATGTCTCCGTCCCGTAGAAAAGTACACAAAACCATCAAAAATAAATTTCTGAAGGAAAAAACCTAATACCTTCGACAAAACGGTCCTCAATTAAGGTCCACTATCCTAACCAACAGCTGGTTGGTTTTTGCATAGCTTGTACGTGGCCATTTTAAATTAACGATTCTCATAATTCATTCATATGATGCCATTATGGATCAGACGCCCATAGAAGTAGAAACAAAAAAAAGGTTGTTTCAGTAATTGTCTTATTTACTTTTATGTAGTTTTTTATGTTTTCATCAAACCTCCATAGTTTACACAAGCCTCCATATTTTATAGCAATTCGTCCGCCCCTTTCCGCGTAATCCAAATTCTACGAGCGATAAAATAGCAAACTATTTTGGTGTAATATAAATGAGGGTTGTCGCGTGCGAATTTAACGGCGATCTTTGTCATATTATTTATGCAGATTTCGTATATGTAGGTACTATTTCGCTGCAACTTCTGCTGGTCTATAAATCATTAATATAGCCTTTTGTTGTCCGGGCCCACCAACCGATGAGGAGGGAAAGTATTGTGTAAGCGCTAAAAAAATCGAGGTGAAGATAAGAAAATACCCGTTTTGAGCCCCTCTAAGACGATTAAGATCATTGCCAGTTTGAAGTCTGTCTGTGTATCTGTCTGTTTGTCTTTGTGTCCGTTTGTGTGTATTCCTCCACGATGGCGCCCAAACGCTTAATCCGATTGAGCTGAAATTTTGTATTCCGGCATCATTTGGTCATGGCAAGAGTTAAAAGATTTTGGTTAAAATCGGTCCACCAGGGGGGGGCGCTCTTGATATCTCGAAATATTGCACTAAAATACTTGTAATTTGGTATATGGGTGCCTTATTGGGTCAAAGAACCATTGTGAAATTTTGGTTGGAATATCTCATATACAAGCTACTCTAATATTATTTGAAATCCGCCATATATTTTCATTAATCTTTAATGCCATTTATTGGCGCTTGGCCCAAACCTGCCCTTAGCCGAGCAACGAACCGCACCCCCTAAGGCGTCGCAATGGAACCCAACCGGGTTCGTTCGCCGGGTGAGAGAGGGCGCTCAACGATTTTATTTGTGAAATTATTATTCAGATGAAATTAATCCTTGGCTATTTGCCAAGAAAGTCTTGGAGTGGCAGAACCAAATTTTTTAATGGGTTTTTATTATTGAAATATTTTGTTTGTTCAACATCCAACATATTGTCGACGAGTAATATTGTTTGCGCGATTTGTTTGTTCTTTTTAGAAGCGGTAATAATTGAACGTTGGCCGTATTTATTACAAAGCCGCATTAGTTTCGCAATCGTCATGGTTATTAAAGTGTTGAGTTCGTTAGGAAATGGCAGCTCTTGAATTGACGGGCAGTAATAAAATTAAAAGCCTTTGTGTGTTTGGTTTCCGTTACGCGATCGCTGAAATGATACTTTTGTATGCTCTGAAAATATTCTTCACGGAATTGTTGACATTCCCTTTAAGTGATTTGGTTGAGTATACTTATAACATGACGTAGAATAATACCAATTATATTCAGCTTGTTTTAGGAACGCATACTCAGTTGTTCGAAAGTATTATTCATTCGTCAATTTTCGAGTTATCAACCCCACATATATATAGAGCTAAAACCTTCATAAATGGATTGCAACGTCATCATTGCAAAATTCTAAATAAATGTCTGACAACATATTTATTTATGCATATCGAAACCTGGAGTTACAAATAGGCCATTGAATGTAGATGGCATTAAAATCTGGTGAGTTTTTTGCCATTTGAGCTACAGAATACATTTATTTGTAATTTCTTCATTGCCTTAGATTATTCATGGGGCTTAATTTTGGTGAAATATCGCATTGCCTTGTTCGAATAAACTCTTTGTACATATTTCTTACTTTGTAATACCATTGTGCGAATCATAAATACGTACAAATACAATTCAATTCATTATTCGAAATCAAATTAGTATAGCGATCTTTCAGCGAGATTTATTTCTAATATATGATAATAAAAAATTTCTTGAAAAATCAAAAGGCTATGACTTCAATGTGAAGGAAACTCACCGATTTTATCGTGAAATGATTTATTTGTGAATTTATTGATTATTGTTGAGTCCAAGCGTCGACAGCGAAAAATAAAATACGATAGAGACAGTAATTTGAATGTGTTTTATGGACCCCCAAATCATACCAAAACCCTCCAAAAGGTCGTTCGATCTAATTAGCTCGAACTACTGTGTGATTCATTAATCACAGTAATCAAGTTGTGTAAACCGACAGCGACTTAGCAAAGTGCGATACAGTTTAATTCACAAAAAATTGTCCTTCTATAATAAGATTCCAGAGCAAATGAAAAGCCTTGGAGAGGACCAATTTAAATTGATAATTATAAATAATTTGGTAAGAAACCCAATTTATGGTATAAGGGAGTTTGAAAAATCCGAGTTTATTTTCCATGTTGATAATTAGTAAAATTTGTTAAATTTTAAACATAACGGTATTATGATAGCTGAAATTCTAATTCCCATTTAATTTATTATACATCTATTTATGTTTAGAAAATACGAAGGCATGTTGCTAGAAATTGACAATAAAATTATTTTACATTGATAGAATACTACATAGAATTTGCATTTCTATTTAAATATATTATTCTTTCTTACTATTTAATGACATTGGTATTATTTGATTATTTGTAAGTAGGTAATATGTTACAGCCATGACAACTATCATGATAGTTATGTTTTTAATAATTAAATTTAAAGCATTTAATTTTGTGACGAATCCAAGTGTAGGAATGCATCCAGTAGTGAGTAGATAGTACTGAAGTAGTTGATTGTATTGTATTGTTTCATTAAAAATACTTATTAAAATAATCCAATATATGTCCATCGAAATTCATGTATAAGCCTTAATAGCTGATAAATGAATTTTGAAAATGATTTAATTTGTACAAAAACTATATTGTACAAACAATTCGCATGCTACTTTATATCTTAATCTGCTCAAATATCGCACGTCTATCTTTCTGTATTAGCTGGCACTTCAGATGTTATTGGTCGATCTATGTATAGTATGATGCCAAGGGTGGCAAATTCACATCGGAATTCATGAATACCAGTTATATATTGTTGTTTAGTTATGTGCTTCAGCATACTAACAAGATATTAGCTCAGTAAAACACTTTTCCTCAAACAAACGTCTTCGAAAACTGTGATAAAATACGGAGCGGAAATTTACTCCCGTCAAATCCATTCTATCCATCGACACGTTAACTTCTAACTGCCATTGTTATCTTACTATGCCATTTTTTTATGTAAACGGCGTTATGATAATCAAAGACCTGTGTTTTAAGACTGCATTTAATTTTGTTTTGTACATTTAGCCCCATTGTTATCAATGTTATATGTAACTCGGAAAATTTGAACACCGAAATGCAGATAATGCTCATTGCCCACCTAACTAGTACTAAACTGTCCCGTATCTAGGCGGGTCAGAGAAATAATTAAAATAAATAATACAAGTTATGTGACAATTAGCTAAAACTTTTTATTTTTATTATCAATGAATGTATTTAATTAAAATTAATAATAATAAATAAATAACACTATAATACAAATCAAAACACTAAATTTGTAAGAATAATACAATGTAAGTAATACAATATGGCAAATACACATATACGTATATACGATTTCAATAAATAATAAATGCTTAATGGCATAAACATATTTATAATTTAATAAAATATATAAATACAATTATAAAAGCAGTGCTAAAAAATATGAGAAAATAGAAATAAAAATATGATATGATATACTATTAATATATGCATAATAATTTATATAAATATACAATATTATTTTTAAATAAACCGTTTTACATACGCTTTACAAATTAAATACCATACAGTAGTATAATTTCTGTTACTGATTTATTCCCAATTAGTAGATTACGGATCGTTTCAACTTGCTCAAACGTATGCTTTCGCCCTAACTTAGACGTTTTCTAAGACATTATGGATCTGTGCTCCATCATGGATGCAGCGTTCCTCAATTTTCGAAAATCCCAAAATGACGTCATTGCCTCTGACGTCACACTAACCCGGGCGTATCAATATCGCGGAACGAGGTAGAGGGATTGTGAAAGATATTGTACTAGTAGTGGCGTTATACGATATGTAAATTGCTACGATCGCGGAAACGAAACCGATGAGATTGTGTTCTTTATTCGAAGGCCTGATCCTGATCATATTTACAGGGGTCGACAAATGTCTTATACCCATATTTTCGGAAGATGATGCGCATTCAGTCAGGGTTGCGGAATAGAGCGGTATTGTGGGATACAGCCATCGATATATTTTAAGAACAAACAAATCTCGCAAACAATATTACTCGTGGACGATCCAATATTACTATTGGATGTTGAACAAACAAAATATTTCAATAATGCCTCCATCCATAATGAGATTGTTCTTTATTCGGAGGCCTTATCCTGATCATATTTACAAGGGTTGACAAATGTCCTATACCCACATTTTCGAAAGATGATGCACATTCAGTCAGGGTTGGGGAATAGTACGGTTTTGTGGGATACAGCCTCGGATCGGTTGACATACATTGTATGTCAACCGAACCGATTATACAAATACACATGCTTGTGCAGTATTTATTTTATTTATTTAATTATTTCCATATTTCAAGTTACAATTAACAAAAAGAAAATACTTATGCTAACACAAAAACATGTTATAATAAGTGTACATATTATACCTAGCTTAGAAAGGAAATTCATCTTTTGACATATCGGTTTACTACCTCACTAGGTATGAACCTGTGTGGAGGTGGTACTAAAATCGGTAAATTATTTTGAGACGTGAGGGCAAGTCTTATCTAATATGTGAATACAATTTAAAAATTAAAGTTAAATTTAAAAACATTTCGAAAGTTTCCAATATTTAAAATATGATATTTTGAGAAATTTTGAATTATTTCGTTACGTCATCCTCCATTTATGAAACGGCCTTTGCCGAAGTGATAATGTGTTTTATTTTAGTTTTTTTTCTTTGATTTGTCTCAATTGGAGGCATTTAGTATTGCAAAAGGAAAAGCTCGACATTTGAGATATATGGATGAGGAGTGATCGTTCGTCGACGGTAAAGGGACCCATAAACTTACATGCACAGTCGAAAGTCGTGCACATCCGTAAGTATATCTCATTCAAACATAAGCATTTCCCAATCCAAGCTGAGATTTCCTTCGCTGCTATTCAAGTAGCTTTTACTAATTTTATTTTACTGCGAATCATCATCCTATGAACGGATTCTTTACAAACCTTTAAAATATATATATATATATATATATATATATATATATATATATATATATATATATATATATATATATATATATATATATATATATATATATATATATATATATATATATATATATATATATATATATATATATATATATATATATATATATATATATATATATATATATATATATATATATATATATATATATATATGTATATATATATATATATATATATATATATATATATATATATATATATATATATATATATATATATATATATATATCCATATTTTATACTGGTTTACCGTATTTTGATAACATTATACAGCCTTTATTACAAACTCCTCTGCCAGAAATTAAGATTGAAGTTTCTTCTTTCATTTCATTAAGCATATGGCATTTCATTAAGCATATATTTTTATTTCGATTTAATGGCTCGTTGATAAAAAAAACTCAGCCAATTGTATCATATTTTAAATGTTGGTAGCATTCGAAATTTGAATAATTTCGTAATGTCACTTTCATTTAGAAAACGGCTTTGCCGAAGTGATCAATAGTTTTTTTTTTTTTTTTTTCGCTTAATTCGTCTCAATTGAAGGCATTTTGTGTTGCATAAGGATAAGCCCTATTTATGATATATATGGATGAATAGTGATCGTTAGTCGACTGCAAAAGGACCTTTAAACTTACATTGCACCGTCGAAAGTCGTGCACATCCGTAAGTATATCTCATTCAAACATAAGCATTTCCAATAAAAGCTGGGATTTCCTTCGCTACTTTTTAAGTAGCTTTTACTAATTTTATTTTAAATAAAAACATCATCCTATAAACGGATTTCTTTACAAACCTTATCATATATATATATATATATATATATATATATATATATATATATATATATATATATATATATATATATATATATATATATATATATATATATATATATATATATATATATATATATATATATATATATATATATATATATATATATATATATATATATATATATATATATATT